>JARBWK010000005.1:113122674-113255587 GCA_030556195.1 Anolis apletophallus
TGTGAGTGGGAATGCATGCTACTGGGGTTGTTTGTGAGTAGAGTTGTGTGCGTATAGTTGGTTTCATGTTGTGTGGGTGTTTTTGAAGTGAATGTGTGAAGGCTAGTTGTGGTGGGGGGGAGGGAGTCCGTGGGTCACCCCTGGTGCCCCCCCTCCCTGTTTCTCTTGAGGGTCTGGCGGCAGGGGATGCCCCCGCCAGGCCCGGTTTGGCCCCTGCCCTGGCGGCCACGTGGTGGCTGGCGGGAGCCTCCAAAAGGGGGTAGGGAGGCCCTGGGTCACCCCCGGTGCCCCCCTCCCTGTTTCTCTTGTGGGCCTGGCGGCGGGGGAAGCCCCCACCAGGCCCGGTTTGGCCCTTGCTCTGGAGGCCATGTGGTGGCGGCCAGGAGCCTCCAAGGGGAAAGGGAGACCGCGGGTCGTCCCCCAGCGCCCCCCTCCCTGTTTTCTCTTGAGATCCGGGTGGAGAGGGAAGCCCCCACCATGCCCGGTTTGGCCCTTGCTCTGGTGGCCACGTGGTGGCGGCTAGAAGCCTCCAAAGGGGGGAGGGAGGCCGCGGGTCGCCCCCGGTGCTCCCTCTCTTTTTCTCTTGTGGGCCGGGCGGAGGGGGAAGCCCCCACCAGGCCCGGTTTGGTCCCTGCCCTGGCGGCCACGTGGTGGCCAGCGGGAGCCTCCAAAGGGGGGTAGGGAGGCCTCGAGTCGCCCCTGGTGCCCCCCTCCCTGTTTCTTTTGCGGGCCTGGTGACGGGGGAAGCCCCCACCAGGCCCGGTTTGGCCCTTGCTCTGGCGGCCATGTGGTGACAGCCAGGAGCCTCCAAGGGGGGAGGGAGGCCGCAGGTCGCCCCCGGCACCCCCCTCCCTATTACTTACTTGAAACAGAAAATCCCATAAGGAGAGGGAAAATACTACAGAAGAAGAAGAGGAGGAGGAGGAGGACAAACAATTACATACTTGGCACAGAAAATCCCATAAGGAGAGGGAAAATACTACAGAAGAAGAGGAGGAGGAGGAGGAGGACAAACAGTTACATACTTGGCACAGAAAATCCCATAAGGAGAGGGAAAATACTACAGAAGAAGAGGAGGAGGAGGAGGAGGACAAACAGTTACATACTTGGCACAGAAAATCCCATAAGGAGAGGGAAAATACTACAGAAGAAGAGGAGGAGGAGGAGGAGGACAAACAATTACATACTTGGCACAGAAAATCCCATAAGGAGAGGGAAAATACTACAGAAGAAGAGGAGGAGGACGAGGACAGACAATTGCATACTTGGCACAGAAAATCCCATAAGGAGAGGGAAAATACTACAGAAGAAGAAGAAGAAGAAGAAGAAGAAGAAGAAGAAGAGGAGGAGGACAGACAATTACATACTTGGCACAGAAAATCCCATAAGGAGAGGGAAAATACTACAGAAGAAGGAGGAGGAGGAAGAGGAGGAGGAGGAGGCAAAAACCAACAACTCTTTTTCTTTTTTCTTTTTTGCATACAGACAATTTATTATTTATTTATTTGTGGTATTTGTACCCTGTAGCTTCTCACCCCCACAGGGGGACTCAGCACGGCTTACACTTGCAGCACTACAGGCCGCAACACCACAATACAATATAAAAATACACCATATAATCAACATCATTAATAAGCATTAAAAACATTTTTAAAAACATTAAATTAAAAACCACTACATACAACAATAATTAATTAAAGCCATCAAGTGGAACACATTGTCAGTCCAGTCAAGTCCAAAGTGTCAATCCAGTCAAATCCAAAGGTACAATTTACATCTGCTGCCCAAAGGCCTGGTCCCAGAACCACAACTTTAGCTTTTTTCTAAAAGCGAGGAGAGATTGAGTCGACAATAGCTGCAATCCTGTATGATAGCATAAGAGGTCCTGCAGATAGCATAGGAGGTCCACATGAAGACATATGCTAGACCAGTGGTTCTCAAGCTGGGGTCCCAGATTGTTTTTGGCCGACAACTCCCAGAAATCCCAGCCAATTTACCAGCTGTTAGGAGTTGAAGACCAAAACATCTGGGGACCCCAAGTTGAGAACCACTGTGCTAGACAGGGCCATATACCACAGCCCAACTTACTGAATAACCTCCAAGCCCCTCACCACTCTGTGCTTCCTGGTGAAAAGGCATTATTGCAGAAATGTCGGGCTATGTGTCCATAGTCAGAGACAAAATTATTAATGCCGTGTCGAGAATCCAGAGGTGTCCAGCAGATCTTGGTGTTGATGTCATCATTTCACATCTGGTTTCAAGTCAATAGCATAAAAAAATAAAATCATGTAAGGAATGGGCATTCTAAAATGAATTATCATCTAGGAATCATGGCGCTAGGAAACAAAGTGAGAGAGGAAAACACATATTGTCACTTAAGAGCCAAAAATGTAGAAACATATAAAAAACAAAAAGGATTTTGTCCAGATAACTGTTGTTGTTGTGTGCCTTCAAGTCATTTCTGATTTTCCCATGGTTGAGCAGGGATTTGAAAATTAACCATGCCAGTGATTTCAAAAAATCTAACCTGACCAAGACAGAACTAGACACCATTAAACAGCTAGGGAACCATCCTACTATCTTGTTCAAAAAAGCAGATAAAGGTGGAGGAATAGTTTGTCTTCATAGATCAGACTATGATAAAGAATCCTATAAACAACTAGACAATAGGACATTCTATAAACCTATACCCAGTGATCCCACACAAAAATTCTTGAACACCATCAGTAATATAGTCCATTATGGCGAAATGATGGGGTTTATAGATCCTAAAATGTCAGAATTCCTTATAAACAAGCACCCTAAAATTCCCATGTTCTACCATCTCCCAAAAACACATAAGGGGATAGCGCCCCCCCCCCCTGGCAGACCCATCATGGCAGCCAGCAATAGTGTCCTCGAACCCCTAGCCAAATTTATTGACACTTTACTCCAACCTTTTGTGCAATCATCCCCCTCTTACATCAGGGACACAGCTGACTTGATACAAAAAATTGAGACCATTAACATCACAGATCATACCTATTTGGCCACCTCAGACATTACGTCACTTTACACAAATGTCCCCCTAGAGGAAGCGAGAACTATCATTGAGAATACATTAGACAAACGCAGTAAACCACTACATCCCCCCACTGGGTACTTAATGGAATTATTGGATTGTATCCTAGATTATAATTATTTTTGTTACAAAGATCAGTTCTATTTGCAAATTGGGGGAGTGGCCATGGGGTCCCCCACGACTCCCAGCATAGCGAATTTGTTCGTCAGTGATCTAGAAGAAAAGAACTTATATCAGAACACCACCAATCCCCAGATTACCAGTAATATCACTCAGTGGTGGAGGTACATAGATGATGTCATATTCTTCTTAAATGATGTTATTTCTCCTAGGGAATGTGATAGATGGTTGGCCAATTGGCACCCTAACATAAAATTTACCACCACATATAGTAGAAACAAAATAGATTTCCTGGACATCACGATATCTAAACATAATAATTACTTGAGAGTACAAAACTATACTAAACCTACAGCAAAAAATTCAGTATTACACTACAATAGTTTCCACCCATTTCAACTTAAAAACAATTTACCTTTTTCACAGTTAATCAGAATTAAACGTAACTCCTCCTCTACAGAACAGTTCAACATTGATGCCAATCTGCTCCTTCAGAATTTTGCTGACAGGGGCTATCCCCAAGAAATTCTAACTAAGGCCAAAAACAAAATTGATAAAATCCCTAGGGCTTCATTGTTCAGAGAGAAAGTGAAAAAGAATCCAGACAGGTTGATATGGCCACTACATCTTAGCACCCATAGTCATGATATAGTAAGTATTGTAAAACGCCATTGGCCACTGATTGCTGATATTCGAGGCCTAGAAAAGCCACCTATGTTGGCTTATAAAAGGACAGCTAATTTCAAAGACATACTTACATATTCTGATAATGAGTTCAAACCACCCCACAGCTCCTTGAGCGTGGGTACCAGGAGATGTGGTAACTGCTCAGTATGCAATTTGGTATCCACAGCCAATACCATAATGGTACCACATACTAACAAAATATTCAAACCCAAGAACTTCTTTACCTGCTCCTCCAAAGCGTGTACGTATCTTTTAACCTGTTCATGCCCGCTTAATTATGTTGGACAGACTAAACGCACACTCAAAGTAAGAATTGGGGGACACCGTTCTAGAATAGTCACAGGGAGTGAGGATTCTGAATTGTACAAACATTTCAAACAAGCCCACAACTCCCAACCTGATTTTACATTTATGGGACTAGAAAAGGTCTCTTTAAAACCTCATGGGTGTATGCAGGATTCACTCCTGCGCTGCGAAGCTAAATGGATAATTCTGTTAGCCTGTGAGTCACCTAAAGGACTTAATGACTTATTAACAATTAATCACATCTTGAGCTAATCAGCTCCACCCTCATGTTAAGAATACTTAAACCAACAACTTTCCCCATTGAGTTACCGTATACGCGGTCTATACTTCTTGGTGATGACCCTAGTGACTTGACCTTTGGTATGTATACTGTCTTCCCCCTACCCTATCTCCTATTCTTGTGTCTATTGCTATGATAGTTTGCACTATATTGTTGTATTATAGATTTGTCTATGTTGGATGTTCCTGATTATTATTGAGAAGCTACATGCACCCAGAGCCCCGCCCTGAGGAAGTGAAAGACGAAACGGGATTGGGCCCATGTATGGTTACCCGTAGGCGGATCGGAGCCTTCTCCTTGCCTTCTCGGAATCCCCCGTGGTCTCACTCCTGAACTGCTTTCCTACGCTTCCTATCTACGCCATTCTCCCTCATCGTTTTCCTGTTCTCCTGTCTTGTACATTCGCCACCATTGTGATCTAAAACCGCCGCCAAACACAAGCCGCTACGTCGCAAAAGTTTTCCTACGACACGGCGTTGATAGCTTTGCGGCGCGCCTTAGCAACGGCTTAGAATACGGCCTGGCGTAATGTGTTTTGGTTCGGCCGCGGGAGCTTGGCTGCATTTGCCCTAAAGTGCGGCGACGCCTCTCCCCCATATCTTCCATTTATTTGACCCATTTGAGGATATACGGACACCAGGACAGTGAGTAATACCATCCGGGACTTGTTGGCATATATGGACTCAGCATTTAGCTGGTGAAACTAAGAGCATTACATTGTTTTACTGTATTTAGCCAACACTGTATCCGTGGGAGCGACCCATTGTTTTGTTATACGTGGGAGAGTGATACTGTATATATGTGTATCATACTGCTACTATGTGTATGCCACTATATTGTGTTATGCTGTGAGTATGATGCCATGGAGGGAACCCCTCATTGTTGTTTGATTGTATAGATAAAAGATATATTTTGCTACATAGATAGTGATATTCTTTAGCTTGCATTTACAGTGTACTGTAACACAAGATAGGTATATTGTTTTTGGTTTTGCACTAGAGCACTGAGATCCCCTTCCAAAATGGACCTGGGCTGCCCTTGGTGAAGTAAAGGATGAATTTAGGAAGCCTTGCCTTATGGGCAAAAACCCTGCGTTCCTCTAACGCGAGGATCCTTAATGTTAAAACCTTGGCAAGCCTTGGAAGCGCTAAAATCCCTCAAAAAACCCAATTGCCATTTTCACCAAGATCCGGAAGTATGCCCACCGAGAGTCTTTTCAGCTGAGAAGAGATGACAAGCTGCAGTCCTGAGTTCCGCAAAGCTGTCATGTTTATTGAGCAAATACAAGATATTTTATACTTTTCCAGTCCATACAGATTTCCCGCCCTGCCCACCTCGTATGCCCTCTCCGTTCATTGGTTAGAACATTGGGAAAAGATGCCGGTTGGCTTCCCCTCAGCCAATCGCAGACTAGCGCCGCCTGCTGCTCAGCCAATAGGGAAGTAGCCCGTTTCGTGTTCCATCCAATGAGGGCTCAGTAAGACGGGACGAGTGTCAAACAATGAGGCCGGGACTAGTTGATGCGATTATGATATGCAAATGCAATGTTCCTGTGGCAAGAGGGGGCTTCTTGTGTCCTCCAGCCTGCCATCTATTGTTCTATGTGTCAAAATAAACATTTGACCAAAACTGGCATTTCCTGTGGTGAAAGAAACAGGTTTGACAGGGGGTGCTTGAGTTCTCAGTTCAATAATAGACAAAAGGAAGTTCCAGTTCGACCCGGCATGGAGTTCCAAATTCCATAGAGCTTGTCCTTTGTGTAAATATTAGGTAATACCTAGTATCTGTGATCCTTCTCAATAGACGAACCTCAGAGATTGATTGAATCACAAATGAGACTGATATGGCCCCGGGGGACAGGACCCAGGAAAGATCAGTTCCTGCCTCTATGGTCATGCAAAATGAGGTTGTGACCGGCTTGGAATGCAAACGGCTAGGCAGGATTGCGGCCTTCTTTGAGTCCTCGTGGTGAGGTCCCAGCAAGGTTTTTACAACATAAAGTACATAACATTGGGATAAAAATAAAGGAAAAATTACACAAATAAAGGGGACACCAGCTAATATCTGTCCAAAGGTGGGGAAGGGTCTGAAGTGAATTATAATGAGTCCATATAGTCCTTTCAATGGAAAATCTACATGAAGAGCCCATGGCGATCCATTGAGGCAAACAGAGCCAGGTCCCAGCGCCTTGCAAAGTTCCCGGTGCTTTGGGGACCTATACATCCCAACCGGATGGATCCTTGGCTGTTCAGGTCCCCAGGCGTAGCAGAGCCCCTAGGGATGCCCACATAGCCGGGCTGCCGATGAGGGAACCTTCCAGAGCCCCAGAATCCAAGGTGGAACGTGACATCCAGCTGGAACCGGCTTTTTGATAATTAGCTGAAGGAACTGAAAAATATTAAAGAGCAACAATATCTCTACCGGCAAGGAAGAGTCAGAAATGAAAATTCCGAAATGGCAGATAGGCTAGGAATTAGTATAGAAAAAATATGAAATTCAAATGGAGGCGATAGGAGAATTTTTATTGTTGTGGATAGCGAGATCAATGTGAGTCTATGGGGGACCCAGTATCCGCGTCTGAAACGAACGTGGATTCCCTGTCCCCGAGGCACCAGATTGGCGTTCTGGGACAAGCTGCAAAGCTCTGCAGCCTACAAAGGCTCCTTTCCTTGCTGCAAAAATGAAGACTGGCTATGAGGGATACAAAGTGTCTTTCTGGGGAAAGTGCTTGTGCGTGGCCACAGTAAAAGGGGAAAAAGGTATCTGTTTCAGGAAGCTGGTTACTTTGAAGATAGGCAGAGGTAAGGGGAGAGAGAGATCTGTTTCTCTGGTCACACCACCCGAACAAATTGGCCCAAAAGGGGCATCAGGGAACTGCGGAACTACCTGCTGCAGGCCAAATCAGTTGCCAAAAAAATGAGGCTCTTTGGTGTCCTCTAACATTGGCATATCGGAGTTGTGGTTTACCCTTATCCAGAAAGCACTGACCCCAGCCGTTGACAGATCTGGACCAAACTTGGCACACAACCCCAACATGGTTAACAGTGTATACAGACCTGGTTTGGGGAGGATTGACCCACAATTCTGGGAATTGTAGTTCACCCACATCCTTATGCATTTTCTAATGAGAGCATTCATTAAAAAAACAAATCAAAAACTGGTATTTTTCTAATAAATAGTGTTACCAATTAACTAAATATTACCCGACATCCCAAAACAAACAATGCCCTTTTCATATAACCCAGGCACCACCGGGTACCCAAGCTAATCTCTATCTGTATCTCTATCTCTATCTATCTATATATATCTATATATATAAAGGAAGAGCCATCATGTGAAGACTACCTCAAGCAGAGAACCCTTACAACGCAGAAACACAAAACTTGCCAACAGAAATAGGCCTCAAGCAAGGTACGTTTGTAGCAAAGAAACTTTCCCCCCCAAAACCTAAAAGGCCCCCAAAACGATGAGTAAAAATAAAACTACATTTCCCAGCATCCTCCGGGGCTGCCAAAGACTCCCCCAGCCTCTACATTCTGACAACATGATTGGCTGCCAATAAGGGCGGATTTGCATAACTGCTGTACTGGCCAGCCAACATGAACCCATAACAAACTGTCAGATGACTGCCAGAGCCTCCTCCAACACTTTCAAATCAGAAGACCATGATGGAGATGAACACCATTCAAGGGGAGCTCTTTTTCCTTTCCCAAAAGATCTCCAGTGGCTTGGAATTCCACATTAATAAGAGGACCATCCAGCAACAATGGGGTTTGCCAAGGAGGGTGCTCCAGCCCCTCTATATGCTGGCTCCAAGGGATGGAGGTCATCACCAAGTACCTTCTGATGCCCAGCGCTGGGAGAGCTCCCTCAGATGGCCTGTCCATGAGGAAAGCCTCATCGGACATCGACCAATGGGTGCAAAAGACACAGAGCAGGACATCTTGAAAAAGAGAGGAGCAGAAAGTAAGCTAGACATGAAGATCTTGAGAAAGGTGGCTAAAAAGGATGCGGAAAGGATTTTTAACAGTCCCCCAACAGACACTGGACCACCTGTGAAGATAGAGATCCCCTGACAGGACAAGCCCTCCCCAAGCTGATCCGTCCTGGCCATGGTACAAGTCAAACCCGAAGGACTGCAGGCAAAGAGCTGAGGCACAAACATAAAACACCCAATTCACTAACAACAATTCCAACCCTTACATACTCAGACTTTCTCGCATCTCCTAAATAGGGCACAGCAACGCGTACCGGGTACAGCTAGTACCTTAATAAAACGGAATGTTTGTATGTATGTGTCCAGAGGGTGGAAGGATATGTGGCAGCTTTCTGATTGGCTGCCACTTTCACAGGCCACAGCGACCAGCGCGGGTGATGGATCTGCACCAAACTTGGTACACATACCCCCCCCCCGACCCCCTTTACGTCCTGGTGCGGTTTGAGGGACATGACCCACGGATTATGGGGTTTGTAGTACTTTCAAACAGTTTGGTTCCCACAGACCACTGAGGCCACCAAAAAGGACCAATACAGACCACACTTGGCACACACAGCCCCCATGACCCACTCTATGTCCTGGTGCAGTTCGGAGGAGGGTGGATCATGGATGATGGGACTTGAAGTATCTCTACTCACTTCCCAAGTCCGCTGCAACCCTCATCCAATTACCGATCGAGACCAAACTTGGCACACATAACCCCCATGACTGCCTTCACGTCCTGGTGAGGTTTGGGGGAGGACTGGCAATGGATGATGGGATTTGTAGTACTTTCACACCCCTCTGTTCCTACAGTCCAATACGGCCCCCAACAAACACCGATAAAGACCACACTTGGCACACAGAGCCCCAGTGACCCACTCCACATCCTACTGAAGTTTGGAGCGGTGCAGAACATGGATGATGGGACTTGCAGTACCTTCCCTCATTTTCCAAGACTGCTACAAACCTAATCCAATGACTGATCAACACCAAACCTGGCACACCGAGGCCTCATGACCCACTCTACATTCTGCTGCAGTTTGGAGGAGGGCAGACGAGGGATGATGGGACTTGCAGTACCTTCCCTCACTTTCCAAGACTGCTGCAAACCTAATCCAATCATTGATCAACACCAAACCTGCCACACAGAGCCCTCATGACCCACTCAACATCCTGGTGCAGTTTTGTGTGAGATGGACCACGGATGATGGGACTTGAAGTACCTTCACTCACTTCCTAAAAACAATACAACCCTCATCCATTCGCCAATACAGATCAAACTTGGCACACAGAGCCCCCATGACCCAATATACATCCTACTGCAATTTGGGGGAGGATGGACTACAGATGATGGGACTTCCAGTACCTTCATTACTTTCATGATACCACTGCAACTCCCAAGAATGATGGATCAAGACCAAACTTGGCACACAGGGCCTCCATGACCCACTCTACATCCTGCTGCAATTGGGAAGGAGGGGAGACCATGGATGATGGGACTTCCAGTACCTTCCCTCACTTTCCAAGCCTCCTGCAAACCTAATCCAATGACTGATCAACACCAAACCTGGCACACAGAGCCCTCATGACACACTCTACATCCTGCTGTAGTTTGGAGGAAGGCAGACCATGGATGATGGGACTTGCAGTACCTTCCCTCACTTTCCAAGACCCACTCCACATCCTGGTGCAGTTTTGTGTGAGATGGACCACGGATGATGGGACTTGAAGTACCTTCACTCACTTCCTAAAAACAATGCAACCCTCATCCATTCACCAATACAGACCAAACTTGGCACACACAGCCCCCATGACCCACTCTACATCATGCTGCAGGTTGGAGGAGGGTGGACCACAGATGATGGGACTTGCACTACCTTCAGTAATTTCAGGATACCACTGCAACTCCCAATACTGATGGATCTAAACCAAACTTGCCACACAGAGCCCCCATGACCCACTCTACATCCTGCTGCACTTTTCAAATGACTTGGGCACCGCCGGGTCCCCAAGCTAGTATATAATAAAAGATAATGTTTGTATGTATGTTTGTATGTATGGGGCAGCTTTCTGATTGTTTTCCACTGTGGGATTATTTGCATAACGCCTCTGATTGGCCAGCACCATCAACATTCCGACACTCTAGAGTGGCAGAAGGGGGGTAAGGAAAAGGCCTGAGGCAATCAGGCATGGTGGGAGTTTAAGGCCAAAACACTTTGCGGGCCCCAACAATGACAGAACAAGACCAAACTTGGCACACAGAACCCCAAAGACCCACTCTACATCCTGGTGCAGTTTGAGGGAGGATGGACCATGGATGACGGGATTTGCAGTACTTAAACTCACTTCCTTACAGCACTGTGGCCCACACCAATGACGGATCAGAACCAAACTTGGCACACAAATCCCCCATGACGCACTTTACATCCTGGTGCAGTTTAGGGCAGGATGGGCCACAAATGATGGGATTTGCAGTATCTTCACCCGATTCACTTCCCACAGACCACTGCAGCCCCTACAAATCACAGACCAGGCCCAAACTTGCCACACAGAGTACTCATGACCCACTCTACATCCTGCTGCAGTTCTAAGGGGGATGGACCACAGATGATGGGTCTTGCAGTACCTTCACTCACTTCCTGAAACCACTGCGACCCTCATCCAATGACCAATGCAGACCAAACTTGGCACGCAGAGCCCACATGACCCACTCTACATCCTGGTGCAGTTCGGAGGACAGTGGACCATTGATGATGGGACTTGAAGTACCTTTACTCATTTCCCGAGACTGCTGCGACCCTCATCCAATGACTGATCAAGACCAAACTTGCCACACAGAGCCCCCATGACTCACTCTACATCCTGGTGTAGTTTGGAGAAGGGGGACCATGGATTATAGGACTTCCAGTACCTTCCCTCACTTCACAAGACCGCTGCCAACCTCGTCCAATGACTTATCAAGACCAAACTTGGGACACAGAGCCCCCATGACTCATTCTACATCCTGGTTCAGTATCGAGGAGGATGGACCATGGATGATGGGACTTGAAGTACCTTCACTCACTTCCTGGCAGCACTGTGATCCTCATCCAATGACCAATACAGACCAAACTTGCCACACAGAGCCCTCATGACCCACTCTACATCCTGGTGCCATTTGAAGGAGGATAGACCATGGGACTTGAAGTACCTTTACTCACCTTCCGAGACTGCTGTGACCCTCATCCAATGGCTGATCAAGACCAAACGTGGCACACACAGCCCACATGACCCACTCTACATCCTGATGCTGTTGGGAGGGTGGTGGACCATGGCCAATGGGACTTGCAGTACTTTCACTAACTTCCTGAGACCACTGCAAGCCACGTAAACATCTGATAAGGATCAACCTTGGCACACAATTCCTTTCTCAAATTACCCGGGCAGGGCCAGGTCCCCAAGCTAGTTTATAATAAAAGTGAAAACATTTTTACATGTATGTATGTGTCTATCTATATTTGTGGGAGGGCAGGGGATTTCCAAAATGGCTTTTATATCCAGAGAGCTCTGTGACTGCTACCAACAATCTCTTCTCTCCTAACTTTCCGCAAGAAACTGAAGGCTTGGCTCTGGGACCAGGTGTTTGGTCAATAGAAGTAGCAGCACCGTAAAGGAATAAATCTGGATTGATGTTAAGACGGATGAGGCTGGTGTATGTTTTTAACTGATGACTGTATTTGATTTTAATTTATGATGTTTTATTGGGTTGTCTTTTTGTTGTGATTTTATTGTAACTATTGAAATAGCCTCTTGATGGGGCTCAATTGTAAGCCGCACTGAGTCCCCCTTCCGGGGTTGAGAAGGACGGGATAAAATGCAGTAAGTAAGTAAGTAAGTAAATAAATAAATAATAAACAAGGAAGCTTGGCACGTAGATACTCCCCACCATCCCGCCTCCACCCCTCCATGATAAACTTTTAGTCCTGGCAGGGTTTGGAGGAAGTTGACCTTGGATGATGGGAGTTATAGTTCACCCACAAAAAACACTGCGAACCCAATCGATAATGGCTCTGGAACAATTTTTTCATATTGACCCAGCATGAGCAACTGGCGGGGTTTAGGGGGAACTGATCCATGATGCTGGGAGTTCTAGTTCACCCATAGCTAGAAAACACGACAAACCCACCCAACAATGGAATTGGACTAAATTCGGAACACATACCCAATATGACCAACTTCAAATACTAGGTTTGGAGGGAATTGACCTTGGATGTTGGGCAATATAGTTCACCCGCAAACAAATGGGATCATGCATAAAATCCAAAAATAAATAATGACTTTTTGTAATCTTTATCCTTACCAAATACCTCATGCAGGGATCACTAGGTACCTAAACTAGTGAGATTATGAAAATGAGGTTGCTGTCATAGAAACATCATCCAGAACCAAAGTCAGGTGGGCAAAACAGGACCGGGGAGCTCTGGAGGTTGACTAGATAAACATACACCAGACCCTTCTGATCTATGTTTAAAAAACCCAAAATAACATACTTTCTCATAGTTGTCCAGAAGGACTGAAGTATATTCTAGTACAGGGCTGTCCAACTTCTTCCGGCCCAAGGGCCTTGTGTCACTGATCACCTGGGGGGCCGCAGGTGATCAGTGAGAGGGGGCGGGGCCGCTCGCGGGGGGCGGGGCGGGGTGGGGCTGCTCACGGGGGCAGGGCGGGGGCGGAGCCACTCGCGGGGGGCTGGGCCAGCTCCTCCCTGCCCCGCCCTCCTCCCCTCCCTCCCCCCCGCCGCGACGAACCAGATCGCAGCGGCGGCGCGGAGAGAGGGACGGAGGGGGTGGTGCAGGGAGGAGCTGGCTCCCTCCCTCCTCGCTGCCCCGCCTCCGCCCCCCCCGCCCCCCGGCCGCCATTTTTTTAAAAAAAATAATTTTTTAAAAGGAATTCTTGCAGGAGGGTAGCAGGGGCTGTGTCCGACAGGCTGGGGGGCCATGTACGGCCCGCAGGCCGCCTGTTGGACAGGCCTGTTTTAGTAAATGACCACGAGAAGGCAAATATATTTATTATTCATTTCATTTAATTAAGTTAAAAATCTATATGATGTGAGCAACTGGAATTGTATGAAGACAACTAATATTATAGCTTTCCTTCAAAAAATAGTCTAGAAACATAATTTGGTGTCACTGATATACATGTCTCAAGGAAGCACTTTGAAAGACTTCCTGAGTTTTAACACTAAGGTCCAAGGTAGATATAGCACTGTCAGGGTCATCTATTTAATTCTGAGTGTGCCCACATACTTGGGCCTTGATTTTAGTGATTAGTCTTTGACTGTTGGACTAGAAATCAGGAAAATAAGCATTGAATCCACGCTCAGCAATAGAAACCAACCGAGGTTATTCTCTCTGAGCTTTAGATGAGGGTCACAGCAAACTTTCTCCCTATAAATATTAATAAGAAACTCCTAAAAGTGGGTTGGCATAACATTGGAATTGATATTCCTGCTTCTTGGCAGGGGGTTGGACTGGATGGCCCAGGGGGTCTCTTTGATCTCTATGATTCTATAATTCTGCTAGCCGTCTCCTGCCATGAGTTGCTGTGGCCCAGTCTGTGTATATGTGTTTTGTGTGTGTATATATATTTATTTATTTTATTATTTATTTATTTATTTATGCTTATAGACCACCACTCCCCATGGGCTCGGGGCAGTTTACAACCGAGACATGATACAAACACAGTATACATATAAAAACAGCTCAATTACCTAGTACTGACAACAACACATAACTAACTACAACAAATAGGCAAGAGTCAGTAGCCTCAAGTGAGGCCCGTTGATGTTTGGGGGGCTAAGAGGGAAGGCGAGATCCAAGGGGGTCGACCTCCAAGCCTTGCGGGTTTACACTGAAACCCAGGGAGAATCGGTCTTCTGGGGGGAAGGGGCAAGTCATGAGTCAGATGATTTAGAGGTTTCTCAACCCTAGTAGATAAGGGAGTTGTTTGGCTCTTTAATTCACCTCCTCCTGGTTGCCTTCCACCTCCAACTCCCGAAACCCACTCTCCAAATAGGTCTGGAGCGGAAACGATGGTGGTGGGCCTCACCCCGATGGGATCCGCATCCGGAAGAAGTCACTGTCACACCCGAGGCACTCTGGGTGAGCTTCAATGTCCTAGTGTCAGTTCCTAGAGCTCCTTCGCGGCAATCGCCGGAAGTGGCGCCAGGGGAGGAACGATGCCGTCTCCGCCTCTTCTTTGCTAGATGGCTGCGCTTGCGCAGATGTCCGCGCTTGCGTAGAGGGGTCAGTCCTGTGGCGTCTATCTCAATGATGGGCACCATGCCGGCATCTCCAAGGACAGGCGCCATCTTGGAAGGGTCTCCTGAGGCCTCTCTCCCCATGGGGGAGAGGCAGCGACGCCGATAGCGATCTCCTGTCGCTCAGGACAACGCTGGGGGCTCATGGTTCCTCTTCAGGATCCTGGAGATGTCGAGGGCCTCCAGATCCAGGGCCTCCAGGTTCAGGGCCTCCAGATTCGGCCCGGCCGGCTCCTACTCAATTCCCAGATGTTCAGCCAAAGTATGTGACTCCGCCATTACTCTCCCCTCTTCCTCCATAGGTAGCTCCTCTGTAGCTCTCTGATCATCCCTGCTTTCCTCGACTGGGAGATCCCAGGAGTAGTCCCAGCAAAGCTCAGGGGATTCATGCCTTGGAGGGTCTGGTGTGGAGATTCTGGGGTCCGGTCTAAGATGAGTAGATTGTGAAGTACTCAATCTTCTCAGTAAATCACCAAAGTGAGTGAAGCACTGTGACAGTTGATCATACTCTTTGCGTAGGTGTTTGATCGTGAGTTGATCGATCCTGTCAGGATGCGGCCTTAGCTTTTGCTTTTGCTTTTGCTTAGTTGGATTCCCATATGAAGCCGGTGGAGCTAGATTTGGTGTAGCCAGACTCCTCCATGTCGTGGGTGTCTGACCTGATGGCTCCTTCTTTTTTAAGGACCGTAGATATCTTGCCGATATGTAAGAAGTCCATATTTGTGTATATATGTGCGATTGTGTATATATGTGTGGTTTCTTGCATGCGTTGTAATGTAAATTTTTTTTGGCTTTTTAAGTCTCTTCTGCTATGTTTTTCAGTGTTTTTATGAGTGATGGTCACTCATTGGTCTGATGGGTGTATTGTGTCCAAATTTGGTGTCAATTGGCCCAGTGGTTTTTGAGTTATACATTATACGAAGGCCATATAACAACTACCGGTAGGTCTCTTCCTCAAGCTTTCAATCCTAAGACATGAACAAACACACTGCTGAGCTAAGAAAAATACTATCCTAAAGGATGGAGTATGGGAAGTGAACCTCAGGTGAAGAATATACACTACTCATCCATTTTGCAGTAAATTTTAATACCACTATTCCTTTTAACTACACATTTAAACAGATGGCTTTGATGATGTTATCCTTAGTTTGGATCACAGATATATGCAGAACTACCACATGGGGAAAACATGTATAGATACTCACTCATTAGTACCACTACAATACATTTTGTCCATTGTAATTATCATCATCATCTTCATCATCATCAATCATCACCATGATCACATACCAGTCTCGTGATGTCTTGGTTTTTTCTTATGTAAACAGCATATTGTTATGCTAATAATGGCACAAATAACAATTACTGAAGCACAGACTATGATTACAATAATAGTAACCTCATTTAAAATGTTGTCATTTTTCTCATTGTTAGTAACGTTTGTGCTATTAGTCGGTCCAGGTGTAGGAGGCAATGAAGCAAATAGCAAAACCGCTCTTGCGATATTAGATGCTTCTCCAACATTGTTGCTGTCATCGATGGCACGGATGGCAAAGTAGATGGAGGTGCCATTTTCTTTGGGAAACTCTTCTGGCTTATAAATAAAGGATTGTTTGGCTCCAGCCACTTCAGGTGTCAGACCAGATGTGTTCAAAGAGGTAGCACTATTAAAAGTGCCATCTCTTAGTTCCAAGGGGTTATTACTTGTTTTTATTTCATATCTTTCAGCTGCAAAATAAATAGACAATAGATGGCCATTAGAACATGTAGACAGCACATGTCTATTAGAATATACTCAAGCACACATCAAGAATACAATTTATTACTGAAGTAGGATTTTCCCCAAATGCCCACATTGATTTTTTTCATGGATTTGGCGTATGCGTATTGGAGGCTTCCACTGTCCATTTACATGCATACTCTCAGTTATCATGGAGATCTGTCTAACTTTAGTGAGACTGAAAAACTAAAAACATGGACTGGGCATCAAGACACATTGTACACATAGCTCATCTCTAAAAATGTTAAATGTATGACAGAAAACAATATGTTTTCTTCCTGATTCTCTTATTTCTTTAATCAACATTGTGTAGCACCAAATTTCAGGACTGAAGACCTCTCAGACTGGAAATTTTGTTAAAAAAATTAAAATGAACATTTAGCAAAAAAAGTATAAAATCTCATTTAAGTGCTCTTTTTAAAATAAGGAAATAAAAACTTGTCCGAACGTGCCCCTGTTAAAATCCAGAGTACATTCATTTTCCTTATATAGCACAGCAGTAACACAGCTGTGCTTGCAACCGGAAGGTTGCTAGTTCGATTCCCCGAGCTGGCCTGGACAACCAGCTGTTGAAGCCCTGTCCTTCTGCTCACCCAGCAGTTCGAAAGCAGCCCAGCTGTGAGTAGATAAAACCAGGAACCGTGAAGCGGGGAAGATTTTTACAGAGGGACTTTACAATGCCTGAAATTTGGCTGTCTGCAAGGTGGAATGCGGAACAGAAGCTCCCTGTCATGAGGATGGAACAACAGCACTCCCTTGTCACGTAATGACGCAATGACATAACAACAATGATGTAATGGAGCAATTCACATCCAGCGACGCACACCCTATGAGGCAGCCAGGAAGAAGGAATCTTCTAAAAATTGCACTGTGTACTGTGTATGTCATTTGTATGTCTTCCGACAGGGACTGTCTGTCTTATGTGTAATGTAATAATAATAATAATAATAAAAAACTTTATTTATAAGTCGCTTCCCTCTCCCCAGAGGGGACTCGGAGCGGCTTACATGGGGCCATGCCCAAACCACAAATCACAAAATATCGGACATTAAAAAAAACACAATAAAAACAGTAAACACAGTAAACTGAATACATCTAACAAAACACTATAACAAATGCATCTAAAACAGAAGGAAAAGGAAGACGAGAGGGCGGGTCACATGTACATATAAAATGTTTAAAAACTGGGAGAGATAAATAGAGTAGGGTCAAAATGTGAAGAGTCGCAAAGGGGAAGGGAATCTAAAAAGACGGGCGTTGAGGGAACTACTCTCCAAAGGCTAGGTGAAAAAAACAGGTTTTAAGTTGTCTCTTAAAGGTTTCCAGTGAAGGGGCATTCCTGATCTTTCCCGGAAGGGAGTTCCAAAGTCGGGGGGCCACAGAGGAGAAAGCTTTCTCACCAGTATTCACAAACCGAGTCTGTGAAACTGGTGGAGGTGAAAGGAGGGCCTCCCCCGCTGAGCGAAGGGCTTGAGCCGGTTCATGGGGGGAGAGCCGGTTGCAAAGGTAGGCGGGTCCCAAACCGTTTAGGTAATGTAATCCGCACTGAGTCCCCTTCGGGGTGAGAAGAGCGGAATATAAATAAACAGTTATTATTATTATTATTATTATTATATTACCAAAACATTATAGGATGGTGATTTTGAGGTGTCCCAAAATCTAACTAAAAGTTTCTATCTCTCACACACATCCTATTTTGTGTCTGTCTTCCATGGCTCTTTTTTTTTTGCCCTGCCAATATCTCTGGTCTTGATTTCACCTTAATCCAAAACAAGGGTGAACAGCATGTGGCCTGCATCCCTAAGACTATTTCTGTGAGTTCCTGTATGTTCCTACATCCAAGATGGGTCATGTCTTTGCTTCCGTTCGGGGCATGGGACGGAGACGGTCCTGGTCTCCATCACAGACCAACTCCGCTGCCAGCTCGACCAAGGCGGGTCTGCGCTGCTCGTGTTATTGGACCTCACGGCAGCGTTTGACACGGTCGACCACAATCTTTTGATCCACCGCCTGGCCATGGCCGGAGTGAGGGGGACTGTCCTTAAATGGCTGTCCTCCTTCCTCCGCCAGAGGTCTCAGCGTGTGAGGAGGGGCGGGGAGGTCTCCGAGGCTCCCCATTAGTGTGTGGAGTCCCTCAGGGGGCCATTCTCTCCCCTCTATTATTTAACATCTACATGCAGCCGCTTGCACAGCTGGTGCGGAGTTATGGGCTGGTCTGCCATCAGTACGCCGATGACACCCAGCTCATTCTGAGGATGGAGGGCAGGCCGGAATCCGCCCCCGATAATTTCCAACATTGCCTCGAAGCCGTTACTGGATGGCTGCGAGCCAGTAGGTTGATGGTGAATCCGGCGAAGGCGGAGATCTTGTGGCTGGGCGGCCCGGGCGGGGTGGGTGCCCGGCTTCCGACCCTGGACGGTGTGGCGCTGCATCCAGCGCCGTCTGTGAAGAGCCTGGGTGTCCAGTTGGACTCCCAGCTGACCATGGAGGCCCAGGTCTCCATGGCCAGCAAGGCTGCTTTTTTCACCTCCGCCAGGCAAGGAGGCTGGCCCCTACCTCTCCCGGAGCGACCTAGCCACGGTGATCCAAGCCACGGTCATCTCAAGGCTAGACTACTGTAACGCGCTTTACGTTGGCCTGCCTATGTCGTCGATCCGAAGCTCAAGCTGGTGCAGAACACTGCCGCCCGGCTCCTGTCTGGGGCACCAGCAGGATGCCGTATAACACCAATTTTGCAGGATCTGCACTGGCTGCCTATTGAGCACCGGGTCGCCTTCAAAGTGCTGGTTCTTACCTTCAAGGCCATACACGGCCTGGGGCCAGCGTATCTGAGGGACCGTCTCACCCCATATTGCCCAGCGAGATCACTTCGGTCCGAAGAGGCCAACCTGTTGGTAGTACCATCTGTAAAGTCGGCACATCTAACATCGACCCGCCGGAGGGCGTTCTCTATTATAGCTCCCACACTATGGAATGCCCTCCCGGCCGAAGCCAGAGCCCTGAGAGATCTGCTGCCATTTAGACGGGCCTGCAAAACTCATTTGTTTAGGCAGGCCTTCGGCGAGTAGGCCTCGTCTATACTCTCTAGGCTGTGATATCTCCTGCTGCTCAATTGTTATATTGCATTTTGCTGTTTAATTGTTTTAACTGTTTTTAACTGTTTTTATGTTTTAACCTGTGGCGTTGTGCCACTGGCTCTGTGAGCCGCCGCGAGCCCCCGGGAGTCGGCGGCGAAGAAGCCCCAATAAATAAATAAAAATAATAAAATAAATAAAATGTGTGTAACTCTTCCTGCAAAACTCTAGAAAGATTAGTAGTGGAGGAACCATTGGTCAATTGCAACTCTGCCTAGCTATTGCCTCTCCAAGATGTTAAAGAGAAGGAATTTATTGTATAACTAGAACTTGGAATTGGAATTTCACCTTCTTATGGATTAAGAGAGCTTTGTTTTTCAGAAGAACCAATAAGAGCCCTTTGGTTTCACAGCAGTTCACTTACCTTTTCCTGCATCATAGTCATTCCCAGGAGCTGTCCAGGACAAAAGGAATACGTCATCCTCATTGAGTTCAACCTCAAGATCGGTGATTTTACTTGGTGGGAAGACATCTGGGGGGATTCCAGGAGGAACTCCAGTCATGACAAAAGAGCCTCCTGATGTTGTTCTGCTGAAACTTCCAAGATTTGCCTGGATATCATCCTCACTAGGTTCAGGTTTGGGTGCATTCAGTTTTATTACACCTTAGAGAAATTGTATTGGGGGGAAAAAACTTATCAGAACATGTGGCCACAAATCTTTAATCCTTCTAATACTCTGCTGGCTTATTTGTCATCCCTCTGTTCTTCACGTGCCCAATCCTGTCTTGCTAAAATTTTGCATTTTTTATTTGCAAGTTTTTTAATCATAGCTAAGGAGCTGGAAAGGTGCTGATCTGCTATCTTCCCAGAATCAATACTAGTGATATTGTTTTTCCCACACTAGTTTTATTTCTCGGTGTTTTTGCTTCTTTGTAAACCGCTCTGAGCTCCGGAGTGAGCGGTATACTAAATCGAAGTTAATAAATAAATAAATAAATAGTCATTCTGTCATCATATTATTTATTTATTTATTTATATACATCATTTCTACCCTGCTCTTCTCAACCCCCACGGGTGGACTCAGAGCGGCTTGACAAAAGGCAGCCATTTGATGCCGATACACAATATAAATATACAATATAAAACCATAAACAGTCAGCATTAAAATACAGTTAGCATTAACACGTAATACACATTCACTTAAGTTAAAAACAGTGTTCCGTCCACAACATGAGCATTGAGCCATATCCATCAACTTGCCATTCCAATTCCAATCTAAAGTACTGTATTGTGCTAATGTGCAAAAGCCTGGTCCAATAGCCAAGATTTTACTTTTTTCCTGAATGCTAGGAGGGATGGGGTCGATCGTATGTCACTTGGAAGCACATTCCACAGGCGGGGAGCCACTGCCGAGAAGGCCCTATCTCTCGTCCCCACCAACCGTGTTTGAGAAGTTGGCGGGAGCCAGAGCAGAGTCTCCCCGGATGATCTTAAATTACGAGGTGGGACGTAGAGGCAGATGCGTTCGGACAAGTAAGCTGGGCCAGAACCGTATAGAGCTTTAAAGGTCAAAACCAGCACTTTGAATTGAGCTCGGATGTGGATCGGCAGCCAGTTGAGCTGACACAACAGGGGGGTGGTATGCTCCCTGTACGTAGCTCCAGTTAGTAATCATAGCAACAACTGACGCTGTGGATCATACTGGTTGGACAAATTTAAACAACCAAAATTCTTTTAGTAAGAAGACTGACAGTGAAAGTTCTAGATAGCTGTTTTTGATATGATTATGGTGAATAGCCAGAAACAATTCAAGGAAACATATCTATCATTCCTCTCTTTCCTCCCTGCTGACTAATAATATAAATAAACAAAACGCTTGTTGCATATAATAGATCAGGATAGCAGGAGCCCCCAGTGGTGCAACGGGTAAAACCATTGTGCTGGCAGGACTGCTGATCAACAGGTCAGCTGTTCGAATCTGGGGAGAGTGGGTTGAGTTCCCTCTGTCAGCTCCAGCTCCCAATATGGGGACATGAAAGAAGTCTCCCACAGAAGAAGGCATACAAGACATGTTCCAGACCTTCTACTCAACGCTATACACCAGGGACGCAACCAAAAAAGAGGACATCGAACAGTACCTGGAGACGCAACCACTGGGCAAGGTACCGGCGCGCTACAGGGAGGCATTGAATGAAGAAATCTCAGAACTCGATATAGAACAAGCAATAAGGAGGCTGGACGCAAATAAAGCCCCAGGGCCAGATGGGCTAACGGCCAGGTTCTACAAAATGATATCATGTGAACTCACCCCCTTCCTGAAAAAGATCTACAACAGGGTGCTTACAGAGGGGGTAACGCCAGACTCCTGGAGAGAAGCAAATATAGTTGTAATCCACAAAGAGGGAACAGATGGCACAAATGTGGCCAATTACAGGCCCATATCACTTCTGAACATGGATTACAAGATTCTGGCAAACATTCTAGCCGAAAGGCTGAAGCCCTGGCTTAGCGTCTGGATAACACCTGACCAAAATGGTTTTCTCCCTGGAAGACAGACCAAGGACAACACCAGAACGGTAGTGGATTTGATCCACTATTACGAAATGCATCCCCACAAAGAAATCGCCTTTCTTGCTCTTGACGCGGAGAAGGCCTTTGACAACTTGAGCTGGGACTTCTTCCGCCTGCTCATGTCAAAAATGGATATGGGCCCGCTCTTTCAAAATGCCATCAGGGCAATATACAGAGACCAAACTGCGAGAGTCTGGGTCAACGGCCGACCAACGGGGAACTTTGCAATACAAAAGGGGACGCGGCAGGGTTGTCAACTCTCCCGCTGATATTCATCATGTCCCTGGAGGTGCTACTCAGATCCATCAGGGCAAACGACCAACTCAAGGGCCCTTCAAAAGGTAGCCACACACCTAAAGTCAAAGCTTTTGCGGATGACATAATTTGCTTCGTTGAAAGGCCAGTAACCACGATCCAGGCCTGGATAGCGGAAATAGAAAGATTCGGATCAATGGCGGGGCTGAAGATCAATAAAGAAAAAACGATGATCCTGACAAAGAATATATCTCATACTCGACGAGAACAGTTAGAAAGGGCCTCAGGCATGCGAGTCTCCCAATCTATTAAATATCTGGGCATCCACATAACGGCGCAGAACTGTCAGTTGCAAAAAAACAATTATGAAGCATTGTGGAAGAAGATTCAGAAAGACCTGCTCAATTGGAAAAGCGCCAACCTGTCGCTCATGGGCAAGATAGCGGTGATTAAAATGAACGTCCTGCCCAGGCTACTGTATCTCTTTCAAACCTTGCCTATTATCAAAACCAACACCATCTTTGATACCTGGAAGAAGGACATCCTCAGGTTCCTTTGGGACGCAAAAGAGCGAGAATTAAATACACGGTGCTCACGGATAGAAGGATACGGGAGGGCTGGATTTACCAGACCTAAAGCTCTACTATGAGGCCTGCAGCCTGGTCCACATAAGAGAATGGATAAGTTTGAAAAATAAAGAGCTACTAGCCCTGGAGGGCTTTGACCTCCTCACAGGATGGCACGGGCACCTGTGGTATGGTAGACCAAGAACAAATGAATGCTTCAAGAGACATCCGATAAGAGCAGCCCTGATGAAAATATGGGAGACCTATAAGGGGAGATTTTATCAGAAGACCCCCCTGTGGGTGTCACCCATAGAGGCCAACCAACGACACCTGCTGGGCTGGGACAAATGGCCAACCTACGAGGACATGACAGTTAAAGTGGGGACGAGGAGAAGTCTAAAATCCAGGACACGGTTACAGCAACAGTGTAATTCTCTCAACTGGCTCCACCATCTACAGATCATGGCATGCTTCCAGAGGGACGAACGGACAGGCTTCGCGGAAGGAGAGCATTTCTGGAGCAACTTTCTGGTCAAGGAGAAGAAGCTCATCTCCAAGGCTTATATGCGACTCCTGGAATGGTCAACAGAGGCCGAACAGGTAAAAATCTGCATGATAAAATGGGCGCAAAACATCGGCCGCACAATCACTATGCAAGAGTGGGAGAGGATCTGGCGGAGGAAAATAAAAATCACCTATGCCATTGATATGAAGGAGAACTGGTACAAACTGTTCTTCAGGTGGTACATGACTCCTCATAAACTTGGTCTGATGTACAAGAACGCCCAGACTAAATGCTGGAAATGCGGGTCACAGACAGGCACCTTTTACCACATGTGGTGGTCCTGTCAGGAAGCCTCAAAATTCTGGAAAACAGTCCATATACAAAAGGCTCTACGAACCACGCTGGAGATGACACCAGAGGCTTGTCTCCTGGGAATAGTGGATGAGAAAGAACTCCTAGACGAGAACGCTGAGCGGCTGTTCCTGTTCCTTTCCACGGCAGCGAGGATGGTGTATGCGAAAAAGTGGAAGTCTAAAGACATACCACGCCTTGAAGATTGGGTGCACAAGGTCCAAGACATTATGAGCATGGACAAGTTGTCCTACTATATGAGTGAAACAGAAGGGACGAGGCTGAACAGAACCGACTGGTCACCCTTTATGACCTATCTAAAGTCTTGGGATCTGGACCAGAACAGTCATGTTCCCTGATAACGACGTTGGGCGCCCAAGAACTGGCCAAGGGGCAAATCGGCCCTCCCCATCTCAATGACAATCATACCCTCTCCTTCCCCCCCCCCAACAATTGAACGAACGGGACAATGCGAAAACACCGGAAGCAAAAGGGCCCCCCCTTCCCTCCCCCACTAATCCTCCCCCTTCTGCCCCCCCCCATACCAGGCCCACACCCAAGCACCCCTATACCCCCTCCCTCAACCCCCCCCTCCATCCCACCCTTCCCGCCCCCACACCAGTTCATCCCAACCTCTTCACCAACCCCAACAGAGTCTTTCCTTCGGTTTTTCTCTCCTTCCTACTATCCTATACCCAAAATTGTTCCACCTCTTTTACTGTTACTGGAGAAACCCCAATAAATATATTTTTTTAAAAAAGAAAGAAGTCTCCCACTAGGATGGTAAAAGATCAAAACATCCAGGCACCCCTGAGCAACGTCCTTGAAGATGGCCAATTCTCTCACGCCAGAAGCAACTTGCGGTTTCTCAAGTTGCTTCTGACATGAGGCGGAGCCCAGGCACCCCTACAAAGGCTGCCAGGGCGAGGTGGGGGAGCCAGCCCTGGCCAATCCAAAGGCGAGGCCTGCCGCTGGTTGGCCAGCCGGCCAAGCAGCAGGAAACTTCCCACCACGCAGGGGGTTTCTGGGAAGAAGGAGCCCCCTGCAAGCAGCATGGCCGCCACCGAGAGGGCGTCCACCACCGCAACAGCCCTTGCTCAGTAAGTCAGGCAAGGCATTTCTGATTTTAAAACCACAAAATGTATAAAAATATATTTAAAATATTAATTCTAACACTAAAAGAATATTATAAATAATAAAAAGTTATACTTTAGAGTAAATAGGATTGTAAATACTGTGTATATAGTGTCACTACTTCAGGGATTTTCACTTATCATGGGTTGTCCTGGAATGTAACACCCGTGATAAGTGAGGGAACTCTGTACTGCCTTTCTCTGGACAGGCTCAGGACAAGAATGGCAAAAAGGAACCTTAATTTCCACAATAATATTAGACTTATGTATCCATGGATTCTGTTTTCAATAGATTCAATCACCCACAAGACATCTCACCCCCAGCCAAAAAAAATCTAAAAACGAAACCTTGACTTTATCAATTTATATAAGGGTAATCATTTAACTTTGTCACTGTGTATTATGGGATTTGAGTATCCCCAATTTTGGTATCCCTGGAGAGTTTAGGAATCAACCCCAGCAGATACCAATGACCCTCAGTATCGCAACCCCTTTTTCTTGAAAGAAAGATTGAGAATCCCTTTTTCATTCATTCTTTTGTACCAATATTATTTCATAGTTAATTCTCACCATTTTCCACATAACCCGGTACATAAAGAGAACGACTCTGCCTCTGGACTCGTCTGACAATCTTGTCTTTTCCTTGGACACGCATTTTGATGCTGTATCTGCCATTTTCTGTGAAATTTGTGAAGTATCTTGAGTAGATTCCATCAAATTTCACAATATCAGCTCCTTCGTACATAAAATATTGAGAACATTTTTTATTTAAAAAATCTTATGGCTGGGCAGTTTTAAAAGAAAGAAATATAGCTTGTATCAGAGTTATTTACCCTTATTTTCATGGAAATAAATAAAGGTTTGGCTATTTCTATGTCTCTTATCAGAAGGAGTAGATTGATTCTTGGTTATTTGCATTGCATGTGCCTGAAGTAATTTTGATGTGTGTATCATATCTACTATCAGCTGCAGACAGCATATCCACTTCCGAGATGTACAGAGGGCATTCTAAATTGCTTTATATCTCAAATGCTTTTCAAAAATCACAAATATTAAGGAAGATCTTATTTAATAAATCAATAGTCATTGAGATCTACACTGGCAAGTCCTAAACTACATAATAGTACAACTACTACACAACAAAGAGCATATAATTCAACAACACTGTGTGATCCAACTATAAAATAATAAGGTTACATGACTCCTAGCACAACAATAATGTATCAGTGCAATAATGAACAATGCAAATGACAATTGGAATGGCTCCCGGCTTATGTTATGTTTAATTGTATTTTTAATGTATTTTTATGTGTTTTGCTTACTCTCTTCCTGTAAACTGCTCTGGGCACCAGAGAGAGCAGTATAGTAAGCTGAATTAAATAAATAAATAAATAAATAAATAAATGTTTCTAGACTATGTGATTTTAAGTAATTGCTTTAATTGATATGGAGCCCCTGTTGGTACAGTGGTTTAAACCGTTGAGCTGCTGACATTGTCAGCCCCAGCTTCTGCCAATCTAGCAGTTGGAAAACATGCAAGTGTGAGTAGATCAATAGGTACCGCTCCAGCAGGATGGTAACGGCACTCCATGCAGTCATGCTGGCTACATGATCTTGGAGGCATCTATGGACAACGCCATAGATGCCTCCAAGATGGAGATGAGCACCAACCCCCAGAGTCGGACACGACTGGACTTAATGTCAGGGGAAAACCTTTACCTTTTACCTTTAATTGATATGTTTTAATCATGCAATTTTAATGTATATGTTGTTTTATTTTTATATGTACTCAAGGTATCGAATTGTGCCTCTGTTGTAAGCTGCCCTGAGTCCCCTTTGGAGTAAGAAGGGCAGGATATAAATGTGGTAAATAAATAAAATAAAAAATAAAAACAGAAGGAAACTTCATCTTTTTCTTAAGTATTTTTGTTATTGTTATGGTACTGTGTATTTCGTACTACCTGTGCATAAAGCAACTTTGATGAGCCAGTCATATATATTACCCTCCACAGTGTATTCTAACATAGGTGTGACTAATGCAAAGTAGACAAAATAGTCCTGCTGAGTCTGAAAGGGAAGACTGGTTGAAGGTGACGGTCTGGCCAACATAAGAACCTTAGTAACACACTAACAATTCAATTACTGCAAGTAGCAAGTAGCAAACACACAGAGAGACTGTGATAATATCAAAAATAATGTGTATATTAACAAGTAAACAAGTGAGTGGAAAACACTTGCAGAACAACAATCAATCATTCTCAATTACATTATCTAAAGGCGAATACATTACATACATTATCCATAAAGGTTTGAATACATTACATAGAAGGCGCTATCCTTTGGTGCCCGAGCAGGTCGCTGTGTCCCCCAGGTAGCCAGGGAGGGAAACACAACACGGCAAGCAAAATATCCACTTGGAAACGCCAGGCACGCCGCAACGGTATTCAGCTGCAGGGGCCCGATCCGTTTCGCCATGTAAAGGCTTTTTCAAGCGGCCAGGTGCGGTAAAAATCACAGGCGTTTCACAGAATATATCATATCGTGCGGTAGCATGGCCCCATCATAGGAAATTCCACCTTCGGGTCCATGGGGCCCTGCAGCTGAATACCATTGCGGCGTGCCCGGCGTTTCCAAGTGGATATTTTGCTTGCCGTGTTGTGTTTCCCTCCCTGGCTACCCGGGGTACACCGCGACCTGCTCGGGCACCAAAGGATAGCGCATTTGCGCCGCTTCGCTCCCGGCAATCAGCCGCTCAGGAGCTTGGATTACAAACTCGGGCGTCCTCGCCCACACCACGTATTGACTGCGGTTTTGGGGTCAGTGCGGCTCGTCTTCCCGGATTATTTTCCCCAGTCGCCTGTCTACTTGATCCCTATCCTGCATTGTTTTCCTCGCTGCCCCTTTGAGCTTTTTCGCTACTCCCTGGGACTTCGCCTGGGAACCACACTGCGCCTTCTATGTAATGTATTCAAACCTTTATGGATAATGTAAGCGCCTGAGAACGATTGATGTGATTGTTCTCTGCAAGTGTTTTCCACTCACTTGTTTACTTTTTAATATACACATTATTTTTGATATTATCACAGTCTCTCTGTGTGTTTGCAACATAAGAACCTGACACAACGAAGAATAGATCACTTCCCATGTCTTCGGTTGGGTTGCATACATGCATCCCAATTCACAGCAATTGCTTTACATGGATTGGAGATAGAACCATCTCCATCTTCAGTTAAGGAAGATCTTATTTTGGACACCAACAAGCTTTGAGATGCCCACTGACAAGTGCTAAATTGCATAAGATTTCAAGTACAATGCAATAAGGTATGTATAATAACACAAACACTTGAAAATAAACTTACCTGAACCATCATCAAATAGTTCTAGCTCTACAGATTTACCAGATTGGGATTCAACCGTAGCGGTGACATTTGCACCAACAACGGGCAAAAATCCTTGGCTGACTTCTGCATAAATGACAATTGGATTGGGAAAGATGTTGTCATCTCTGTTCATATAAGGCTTTACAGTAACTGGAGGCACAGTTGCAGATGCTGCCCGGGAGGTGACTGTTATTGAAAGGACTTGTTCTGAGTCTGTATTCTGAACAGAATAATTCCAATCTCCTGCCTGTAAACCAAAATGTTACAATATGAAATGTTTTTTGAAACAATTGATGTCCCCATACTTGTACAGTCTGTCGCGTTGTTTAATCTGCATTTAGCACAGCTGCATTTTCAATAGTTCCGTAAGACAGTCATGTGCCTGTTTCAGAGAAGGCACAGACACATTCTCAATGACTCTTAAGGTAAATTGTGGCCCCTTCTACACTGCCATATAAAATCAAGACTATCTGCTTTGAACTGGATTATACGGTAGTGTAGACACAAATAATCCAGTTCAAAGTGGATAATGTGGATTATCTGATTTGATCATCTGGATTCTATGGCAGTGTAGAAGGGGCCATAGAAGTAAACAAAAAAACAGTTTCTACCTCAGCAGTTCCAGGAATCTTGAGTCGAGCTGTTCTGACGTTGGTGTTATCAATTACAAAGTTATCCCGAGTATACATTTTCCCTTTGGGAGATTTTATAAGAATCGCTGGTGGGTAGTTGCTTGTGCTCCATGTAACTACGAAGAAAGTATCATTTCCCACAGTTTTATCAATGGACACAATTCCATCCATCCAACCATAGCGCTTGATGGTTTCTCCTTTACTTTCAAGCTGTTAAAAAAAAGTCAGGAGCAGAAAAGTAAACATATGTTAAATTATATATTTTATTTTATTTCTTATGCTGTGCTTATATTAATACACCACCTAGAACATATCTGCAGGAGAGATATTCAAATGGACAAAAACAAACATAATGTTCCTAAATACACAAATGTTGATTTGTGCTGTTTACTTCCCAATGGAGGTCAAACTGAAACACGCAAAATTTTCAGAAAAAATAGAAACCTTTCATTTAATTTATAATGATAAGAAAATGATTACAACAGGGTTTGTTGGACAAAGGTTTTTTTCCCCCTCTCTTATTTTTTTCTCTTTCCTTTTCTTCCATCATGTATGAGACTTTGGATACCTGATATGTTTGTTTGTTTGTTTGTTTTACTAAACTTAGATTTTTAAACAGATATATAAATCCAGTACTGTTGAAAAAGGAAGAAATGCAGATAGTTAAATATATTAACACTTTCCTTACTCAATACTAATTTACAAACAGATTAAATTAAATGTTTAGATTTACTATGTAATTATTAAAATTAGGTTAAAATATATATTTAAAATAAATATTAGCGATGAATTTAATAGATAGTTATTGAATTCTGGAACTGGAAGAAGAGACTAGAAGATCATAAAATAATACTGGGAGAAGATACAATATTGGACTAAATATTTGGTGACAACATCACTCCTCATTTTATTATAGTAAATACTTGGACATATTTGGTATTTTATATAATCCTTATAATTGATATGAAGAAATAGATGTATCAAAAAAGAAAAACATGATTTAATAAAACTGTTATTTCAATGTGATATGGACATTAAGAAAACTTTGTACATTGATAATTGTCTTTGCTCCTTTTCTTTAACCCCTTCCTTCTTCTTTTATGACATATTTAATATTTCTCATGGTTTAATCTACTAACAATAACTCCCACCGTTTTTCTTTTTTTTCTTTCCTGTTTTCCCCTTCTTTTTTGTTGCATAAATTGAATTTTTAAATACCCCCCCCCCAAATTAATATATTTTATTTAATTTCTTAAGCTGTGCTTACATTAATACACCACATAGAACGTATATGCAGGAGAGATACTCAAATGTTCCTAAATATACAAATGTTGTTTTGTGGTTGATCTCTTTATTTCCCAGTAATGGTCAAACTGGAATTTAGCTATAGCCTTGATCCCACTAATATATAGGTTTAAGATGTGGTTACACAAGTGGATGTCCTTTTTCATTTCTCTGCAGTGGCACCTAAGCAGCATCCAACTACACTTTTGCAGCCAGGAAGAAAGTTGATGTTCCTTATCCAGATGGTTAGTAAGATCACTTGTTCTCAGTAGTTGAACAAATACTAACCGCTGGTAAGTTGACTGGGATATCTGGCAGTTGAAGTTCAAAACACCTGGAGAACCAAAGGTTGTGAACCACTTATCCATATGAAGCCGCACGCTGAAATCCTTGGTGGAATACCACCAGTTTTCTATGCAATATTTATCCTCCTTCTTGAAATGAGCGGATGTGCTGGACCAGTGTCTCTGTGTCTGAGTACTGGAACAGTTTTTTTAATTCCAGGGATTCGGTAAAAAGCCTGCCCTATGATCCATACCTATCCCTGGAGGACTGCTTGGCTGTAATTCAAAGTGTTTGGAACCAGCTTCAACTGGTGTACGTTACACCATTTTCTGGAGATAATTTAGCTGCAGAAATTAATGCATTCGTAATGTCCTGATTAGACTACTGTGATTAAATTTCTGTGGGGCTGTTCACAAAGAAGACTTAGAAGCCACAACTGGTGTGCAATGCAACAGGCTGAATGCCAACTAGAATACTATAGAGCAGCTGTTGTCAAAGTGAGCATACTGAGGGGCTCCACGGTTACCTCCTCTTCCTCCTCCCCACTCCAAGCTTTCCCTCCCCTTTCTTACTCCCCCTCCCAATCTCCCTTGCTGCCAAAAGCCTTTTTTCCTAGGTCCTCTCATGCCAAAAGCCTTCCCCACCCCATCACGAAAAACCTTTTTAACGTGCTTCCCTTGCCGCCAAAAGCCCTTTTTCCTCAGCCTCCTCATCTTGCTTTCTTCCAAAACCCTATTTCTCTCCCACTGTGCAGGGGGTGCTTTGATTGTGCTTTTCCTAAATGGCAGAAAGGAGTTGAACTGAATGGCCCCTGGGGTTCCTCCTCCTCCTCCTATTATTATTATTATTATTATTATTATTACAATGAACGGGTGGCCATCTATTGGGGTTGCTGAATGTTTTTGGTTTTTGGTTTAAATACTGAATGTTTTTGGTTTTATATTGTATTTATACTGTGTTTAGCATCGAATTGTTGCCTTTTGTTAGGCCGCTCTGAGTCCCCGGTAATTGAGAAGAGCGGGGTAGAAATGTTGGAAATAATAAAATAAATAAATTGCTTTAATTGTCCTTTTCCTCTATGGCAGAAGAGGGTTGGACTGAAATACTGTTAAGTTTATGTTGTTTGCCCATGCTTCATATATATTATATAGTATATATTCACATGCATTGAGGCTTCACAAGAAACTTTTGCTTCAAAACTGACTCCATGGCTGAAAAGGTTTGAGAACCCCTGCTATAGAGACTCAACATTATACAATCTTAAAAGAAGTATACGGGTTTCCAGTATGTTTCGGTTCTGAAGTCAAAATTCTTGTAATGACAAATGGCTTGGTATCTTGATATATGCCCCCTTGTGGATGGAGGCCTGGCGGATGTGAGGAGGGTACTGTGTCCTATCAGTGAGGTCAATGCATTGTGTAAAGAGGTGGAAGAGGACCTTCTCAGTCGTGGCACCCCAATTGTGGAATGCCTTCCCTCCAAAGGCCTGATAGGTGCCAACACTGGCTTCATTTAGACATGGTCTTTGGACCTCATTGATTTCTCTCAAAATGTCCATGGACATGGTTTTAAACTGTTCTAATCTGTTAAAGTTGCTTTATTTTATTAAGAATGTTTTATATATTCAAATCTATTTGAATTGTTTTTATCACTCTCAACTGTTTGATTGATTTTATTTGTATGTCATCCTGAAATCCTTCAAATAGAAATATGTAAACAGGAAATTTTATTTTGAAATGTGGTTTACATGGGAACATGTACAACTCTGACTGAAAAAAATACTGCTTAGCAACATGTTTCAGTGACATGTTTGAATTGTACAGAAAAATATGTCATTAGCATGTTTCCAGATTAAAAAATAATCATCCCTCCACATTTTTAGTTGTTTCACTTTCACACAGGTCCTGCGCCCCTAACATTGGGGCGACAATAAAGCAAAGAAACAAAGGAAGAAAAGCAGAGAAGTGATTGGAAATAAGAGAATTATTGGTAATATGCCGCTTTGGGGCTAATGAGGATATAAGAAGTAGGTTTATCCATAGATAGCAAAACATAAATTTAGTATTTCTTTATTTCTTTATTATTTCAAACTTATATACCACCATTCACAGTGGCTCATGGTGGTTCACATGCCTCTCTATTGATTTGATTGATTGGTTGAGTTATCTCCTGCCTTTCCCTTTTGGGCACAAAACATGGACTTTGGATTATCAAGTTCAAGGATGATATTATTTCCAGCTTACTGTTACCATTACTACCCCGCAAAAACTCTGATGATTTACAAATATTTGAAACCCAAACCTGAATAGATTGTTGACTGATATCTCCACTTCCAGATGAAATGCTACTGAAAGCATCAATGAGGCCATTGGAATCCAAACTATCAGTGGCAGAAAATTTTAAGCCTCCTGAAATATAATATGAAGAGTAAGCACAATAATCTGACAGCTGAAATAAAATGTAAATTTTCTGTATCCTACTTTATAGTGATGCATCAAAATAAGATTGTTTAACAGCTGCATATAGACCCACTCACTGTTATACATAGACACATCGTTCTATGGGATCTGTATCTTCTTTACAAACAAGTGTTCTTTTATACAGAGGCAAGCAGTAAAACAACTCTTTTTCCAGTTGCCAAAAATTCACATGTGAAGCTAGCTGGATGTTCAGATTAAGACAAGAAACTTATATAAGGATTATAAAGAGCTCCCCACATAAAACAAACTCCTTATAGTAATTTAAAAGGATGGCCCAGGGACAAATGTCTTGCTATACTTCCAACCTATATAATTATATGGTTGCACTTTAATGGCCTTTGCTATATCCCATGGAATTCTAGTATTTGTAATTTGGTGAATCACATGGATCCTCTAAACACCCATTCCTAAAACATAAATCCAGGATTTGACAGGCAACATAGTAATTTAAAAGTTCCTACCAGTTGGACCCTACTGTGCAACCTTGGCCTTCATATATGGGTAAGTATGCTTTAGAGACATATCAAGTTGCTCAAGCACTAAGCTTGATTCTGCTCATAGAGGAAAATAGCAAATGCAGTTTCCATTTTTCTCATCTTTTGTATCATATCCCAAATCTTTCCAATGTGTTTCCAGAACAATTTGCAGTGGTGCAATCAGACCTGTTCCACTTAACAGAGATCTATTTAGTATCAAATCATAATGGACTGACTGTGAATCCATTAATGCTGATAGACCTAGAGCGGCTGTATGATGTAAAAATATTCTGACTAATCACGTACCAGTCATGTCTGCCAACATTTCCAGTTCTTTTGCAGCACTTGGCCCCAAGGCAATGGTGTGAATTATAGACCCACTGCTTCGAACTTCAGCAAAACAAGAGCTTACACCTGAATCTTCTCCATCGGTCAAGAGAACAATTTCGCAGCCTTCTTTACTTGTGTATTTCTGTAAAAACACCTGGATAAAAGGGAGTGTTTGTAAAAAAATTAGTTTTCATATTAGCACACACACACATGTCAATAGCCAGCATTAGCACAAATAGAGCATATGTCAGAGCAAACTGCCTGGAGTTAAAATATAGGATAAACTTTTGCTAAATTTGACAAACATAGCCAGTTTTGGGCATGAAAAATGAATCAGTTAATGTCTTTCTTGTAAGAGTCAGAGGCAGAGTTTTGAACCTGTCCATATGAACCAGCAGAAAACAAACTCATCTGATTTCTAAATGACAGCACTCCAAACATTTCAAGATTCATCTTCAGGCTAAACATACCCAATTCATAGAATTTAAGTTCCAAATCCTTGGCTGTCTTGATAATATCTTCAAAACACATTCCCGGTTATTAATATTGTTCTTAAATGGTGATGGCCAGAACGGGACATAGTATTCCAGATGAGGAAAGGATTGGTAGAAGCAGAAGGGATTGGTAGTCCTGTCTCCCACTTTAGTCTGCTTTGGTCTGAATTAGCATCATTTTTAATAATTAGTTTTCAATCTTCTTTCATCCCCCCCCCCATATTGAAAAGCCCCCCAAGTGCATACATGTAGGATTTCCAACATTTTAATCCAAGGTTACTAGATAAATATTATATTGACAAAAACATCTAAAATCATAAAAAATGAAGTATCTGATATTTTTATCCTTCACCTGAAATCCTTCACGCACTCCAGAACATATGTTAGTTCCTCCACCTGCTGCACTAGGAAGATAGTTTTTAAGAGACTCCCGCACAGTGTCACTGGTAATCTGCTGTAAACCGGTCTGCCTTGTGGCTACACCGTTAAAAGTTACAATTCCAACCCAGGATCCTGTTTCAATAATCTGGAGAAGAAATAATTCTGCAGCTTGCTTCAATCGAAATATACGATCACTCTGCATTTGGGAAGAAAATGTAGAAGCTTTAATACATATATAATACAAGAGAGAATGAATTATTGAAAATACTTTATTCTTCATGACTATTAGCTCTCTTTTTTTAAGGAAAAACTCAGCTAAATAAACTTTTGCTAATAAAACACTGACAGATTACTAAAATGTACACATGTTCTGAATACATTCATCTATATAGTAATCCGGGGCAAATCATAAATAGCTTTACTATTTATATTTCAGATGAAATGAATGGAGATACCCAAGAAAACAGTTCATTTCAATGATGCTTAGGATGCAGTCTTATTTATTATTTATTATTTATTTATTAGGAGCATTTCTATCCTGTCCTTCTCACCTCCGAAGAGGGACTTAGGATATGTACAAACAACATATGTCATTCAAAATGTTAACTCATAAAAATACCCTCAATTCTTAGCCAGTTTCCATCTTGCTCTAAGATTTCACTATTCTTGCCTATCAAGAAATGTTCCTATTTCCTTTCCATTACCAGCAGGGTGATATTGATAATCAGCAAAGGGGCGAGGACTTAGGATATAAGGTATTCACCAGAAGATAGCAGAGTCTAATAATATAATTGATCCATGGTGGGTGCTAGGTTTTTAAAGGAACTTCATCTGTTGCATCAGTTGTGCCTGCTGCTTGAAATATCACACTGTTATCCATTTATTATGATCTGCAGAAAAAGCTCTTCTGCATTTCCCACCAACATCAGAAGGTTGATAGTGGGACACAACAGAAGGATCTTCTGATGCTCTAAAATCCAATGTCCAAAGAGGCCCATCTGACCTTTCATCAAAAGTTGAGGGGATTAGAGGGATATTAATTTTAACGTCCATTTTAGTATATTTGTTGTATTTTAATTCTGTTTTTACTACACTGCTCGATCTTTAAATTTTATATTGCACTTTTAAAACTTGTCTAGTGTGGGATTGTTAGCTGCTTTGAGTCTCCATGAATAGAAAGGCAGAGTAAAAATAAAGATGATGATGATGATAATAATAATAATGCATCTTTGGTCTGTTCAATTGTTATTTTATCTCTTATCACATTAATTTTCTTATGGCTTGGAATTTAATCTGGCCCCTTTTTAATTTCTGTCATTTTATTGCCATCTTTGTGATTTATAGCCAAGATCCTGCACAAGGAAATGAAACATGATGGCGGAACTCCATTATAATAACTACATTTCCAGATGGACCCCACCCAAAACCTGACTTAGAAGTCAGGGAACACCACCAAACTGGGGATTATCAAGGAAGTAAATAGCTGTGCAGTGAGTGGAGCATTCATTATTTCCTGCAAGTAGGTGCTTTCTGACAAGTAGTCACAGAGATCACTGTCACAATGGTTTACTGTTGGAAGAGGGTGGATGCCTCTTCACTCACTGCTCTTCAGTCTGTCACAAATCTCTGGGTCTGTATCATTCCCTGGATTCTGAGAAAGCACTCAGGCGCGGCAGTGGTATAACAACCATAAATATAAATTGGAAAATGTACTGTGTCAGAAATTCAGCTCATGACATCATGAATACTATATTTTATTATTTATTTATTTATGTCATTTATATTCCTCCCTTCTCACCCCGCAGGGGACTCAGGGCGGATCACAATGCACATGTACAGGCAAACATGCAATGCCATTGACATACAACATATATAGACAGACATAAAGGCAACTTAACATTCCAGAAATCAGTTAAATTAGCCTCCCCACAAATTGGTACCTAAATTTCCTACTTGACAGATGTCTTTCGGGTTGCAAAGGTCGACAACAAGTTACAAAAATTGGTCGAGCGCTCACCCCGACCCGGGCAGGCCTCGAACTCATGACCTTCTGGTCAGTAGAGATCTTATGCACCTGACACCCAGCCAGCTGCGCCACATCCCATGGAATTCTAGTATTTGTAATTTGGTGAAACACATGGATCCTCTAAACACCCCTTCCTAATGTCATAAACTGGATTTTGAGCCTCAAATATAGAAAGACAAGATCAATTTTAGTTAGATAAAAGAGTAGGCAAACACATCTGTGACATTCGCTGTTAAGTGGTTATTATGTTAGCTTGATGTATGTATGAAATGGTGTGCATGTCCCTTTAAATGGCTTCCTAGGCTGCTATGGGGGCGTGGCTTAGTCTGTGGAGAGAGAGGGGAGAGAGAGTAAGAAGAGGGTGGAAGGTTGATGAAAAGAGAGGGAGGAAGATTGGGGAGCTGATGTTTAGGAACGACTGTTTTGGCATTGTAATATTGAAACTGATGTATAAGTGAAAAGTGTTGGCCATTTTATTAAATAAAGAGTTATTTTTTATAACCAACAGGTTTGGCCATTTCGGTTCAGACGACTTCACCAGCCGAGCATATGAAGTAAGGGGGTAGGGTCGTCACATCTTTTCCTACTTCCACTGCAACAGATCGGGCTTCTGTTGAATTAATCAAAAATGCTCTCTCAAGTCCTTGACTGCTTAGGCTAGTAAATGTCTAGGGAAAGACATCTTATAAAGAAGGTGATCTTAGTACTATGGGGAAAGTTTTGTGTGTGTGTGTGTGTCAGGAGCGACTTGAGAAACTGCAAGTCGCTTCTGGTGTGAGAGAATTGGCCGTCTGCAAGGATATTGCCCAGGGGATGCCTGGATGTTTTGATGTTTACCATTCTTGTGGGAATCTTCTCTCATTTCTCCGCATGGGGATCCAGAGCTGGCAGAGGGAGCTCATCTACGCTAGTCTTCAATCTTGCCGCCACAAGGGTTTAGCCCATTGCGCCACCGGGGGCTCCACTGGGGGAAGTAAAGACTCACAAACCTGGCCAAACCCAGGCCCGGATCAGGCCCTTTTGCCACCCAAGGCCAAAGGGTCTGCCTCTGCCCCTCCCCCGGCTCCGCCCCTCCCCTTCCCCGGCTCCGCCCCTCCCCGCCCCCACCTCCTCGCCGGATTGAAGGAGGGCAGGGCGAGGAGGAGAAAAAGGCGCCCTCCCGCCGCGCGTCCTGTGCGCCGCCCACCCCTTTTTGGCGGGGCTTTCCTTCCCCCTCCTCCTCGTGCCGGCGAGGAGGCAGGGGCAGGGAGGGGCGAAGCCGGGGGGCGGGGATAAGCCCCGCCGCCACCCCACCTCCCTTGCGTGGTGTGACGACGCAAGGGAGGAGGGCCGGTGGCACGGCTTTTCTCCGCCTCCTCCTCCCTCCCTGGCAACGCCAAGCCAGGGAGGAGGCAGAGAGGAGTCCCGCCACCGCCCCTCCTCCCTTGTGTGGCATGACGACGCAAGGGAGGAGGGCCGGCGGTGCAGCTTCTCCCCGCCCCGCGGCTTCGCCCCTCCCCTCCCCTCCTTCCCCGGTGCGAGGAGGAGGGGGAAGGAAAGCCCCGCCACCCCCGGAGCCGATGCGGGTCCTCCCCACAGCTGCTCCTCCCACCCTCCGCCACCATGCCGGCCTGAAAGGCGGCCGAAATCACCCTTTTCAGGCCGGCTTTAGGAGGGAGGACGGATCGGCTCCGCGCCGGTGAGGAGGCGGGGGTGGAGCCGGAGGCGAGGAGGGGCGGAGTCAGGGGCAGAGCCGATCCTCCCTCCCTCCTAAAGCAGAGCCAAAAGGAGCAAAGTAAAGGGAGAGGGCGGCCACGCATGCACCCTTTTTTTCGATTTTTTTTGGAATTTATTGGGGGAATTTTTTTTATTTGGGGGGGGGGTCCGGATTCTGCTGCCCCCCCAAAAGTGCCGCCCGAGGCCATGGCCTAGGGTGGCCTTATGGGTAATCCGGGCCTGGCCAGACCCACAAGTGGAAGAGGCAGTATGCTGCTTAGGAGATGGTATATTTACATGAGCAATAAACAGTTTGATACAGATGATAACAGAGTTATGGTTCCTTTGTGCTGTTTGCATTACAACTGAATTCCAAATAAGGAAAACTGAACTTACCGCACCCATACTCCCAGAAACATCTAATACTAAACATACAACTCTGTCATGTGTTTGCAGCAATGAGATTGCGGGTGCAGATGGAGGAGAATTTATTGGGGATGAACTGGCATAGTCAGAGGAGTCCATGATGACTTCCCAGGTGCTTTTGAAGTTGCACTGTTTGTTCTGCATATTTGTTGCCTTGATGTTGTGATTATTTTTATCACAGAACTGCGTGACCTAAGTAAAAAAAGGAAAGAAAGAGTTAGGATAAGAACGATATTGGCAATGTATTTGAAGACAGTTCCTTCTTTCTTATGAAATGATGGCACAAGTGTGGGGACCGGGGGTGGAATGGGAGCTACAGAAGCTGAGTAGATTATCTGGATCCGGCGCAGTCTGGTTTTAGGCCAGGACAGGGTACCGAGACAGCCTTGGTCGCCTTCGTAGATGATCTTCGCCAGGAACTAGACAGGGGGAGTGTGTCCCTGTTGGTTCTGCTAGACCTCTCAGCGGCCTTCGATACCATCGACCACGGTATCCTTCTGGGACGCCTTGCAGAGATGGGGCTTGGAGGTACTGTCTTGCAGTGGCTCCGGTCCTTTCTGGAGGGCCGATCTCAGAAGGTGTTATTGGGAGACACCTGTTCAACCCCACAACCATTGTCTTGTGAGGTTCCTCAGGGCTCAATACTATCTCCCATGTTGTTTAACATCTACATGAAGCCGCTGGGGGAGGTCATCCGGAGTTTCGGAGTGCAGTGTCATCTGTATGCAGATGATGTCCAACTCTGTCACTCCTTCCCACCTGCTACTAAGGAGGCTGTTCAGGTCCTGAACCGGTGCTTGGCCGCTGTTTCGGACTGGATGAGGGCGAACAAATTGAAATTGAATCCAGACAAGACAGAGGCACTCCTGGTCAGTCGAAAGGCCGAACAGGGCATAGGGGTACAGCCTGTGTTAGGCGGGGTTACACTCCCCCTGAAGATGCAGGTTCGCAGTTTGGGTGTGATCCTGGACTCATCGCTGAGCCTGGAACCCCAGGTTTCGGCGGTGACCAGGGGAGCATTTGCACAGTTAAAACTTGTGCGCCAGCTGCGCCCGTACCTTGAGAAGTCTGACTTGGCCACGGTGGTCCACGCTCTGGTTACATCCCGTATAGATTACTGCAACGCTCTCTATGTGGGGTTGCCTTTGAAGACTGTTCAGAAGCTGCAACTAGTCCAACGGACAGCAGCCAGGTTGATAACAGGAGAGGCATTCAGAGAGCGCACAACTCCTCTGTTGTGCCAGCTCCACTGGCTGCCAGTTTGCTACCGGGCACAATTCAAAGTGCTGGCTTTAGCCTTTAAAGCCCTAAACGGTTCGGGTCCTACTTACCTGCCCGAACGCATCTCTCCTTATGAACCATCGAGATGTTTAAGATCATCTGGAGAGGCCCTGCTCTCGGTTCCGCCTTCTTCGCAGGCGCGACTGGCGGGGACGAGAGACAGGGCCTTTTCAGTGGTGGCTCCTCAGCTTTGGAACGCCCTCCCTAAGACATCAGATTGGCCCCTTCCCTCCTGACGTTTCGCAAGAAAGTCAAGACCTGGCTATTTGAGCAGGCATTTGTTGATGAAATATAAGGCTTAATTGGATATATGGAATGACGACGATGCGATGGAAACTGATTTCAACATGACGCTGAGGCTGCAATTGTATGTTTTTAATTGTTAAATTGTTATTATATGTGTGGGGGGGGGAGGGTTTGACTTGTTGCTGTGTTGTATTGAGGGTAGAGACTGCCTGTGTAAACCGTCCCGAGTCGCCTTCGGGCTGAGAGGGGCGGTATAGAAACATGACAAATAAATAAAATAAATAAATATTAATTCTGTATAGTTTCTCCATAGCCTGAATGCTATTGCAAATGGCATACGATTTCCCATTAAAATTCTTCTGAAAGAAAAATAATTTTAGCTATTTTTTCCTCACTGTGAGAACATCTCTGAAAACCACAGTTTCTAAAGTCTGTTTGCAAATAAGGATTTATTCTGATTTTTTGCACATATTCAATCTGTACAGAAAACATTTTTTCTGCCCAAGAATTTTTTTCTCTGTAAAAAAAAACACTATGTAACACAATATTTGTTCCTGACTTATAAATGTTATTTTTATAATTGTTTTTATCATAAAAATATGGGACAAGTTTATGAAACTGTAAAAACTTTGTTTCTGTGTTCTGTACAAAAGGTTGAAATGGCATATGAAAGGTTAAAAATAGCACATGGAAAGGTTAAAATGGCAGTCTCAAAAACAATGTTTCTGGAGTATAACTACATTCAAATTTACCGCACAGTTAAACAGGAAATAAGTCCACGTGAAATAAAAAATAAATCATATATTTTAGAATATATATTAGACATAGGTTTTTATGAAATTTGTTGTATTCCCATGCATTTCATTATTACAATTTATGTATGAGTCCGCATCTCTTTAAAGGGGTTTTATTTTTTTATTGACTTATTTCAGACATTTATATCCCATCCTTCTCACTTCTGGATGGGGACTCAGGGTGCTTACAACCTGCAACCATTAGATGCCAACAACAATAATAAAAACACAGTTAAATATTAATTAAAACATCATCATAAGTTAAAAAGAGACAAGTCCAGAGTCACAATTCAAAATCCATCCATTGAATTGGCTTAACTTCCAGTTAGTAAAACTGAATTACTGTATCAGAAAATGATACATGTCTAAAATATGTGTCACAAACATGAAATGCTTAGAAAGTTCTTCCATAACATAATGAGCATGAAATAGATAAATCGCAAGTATACTACATCATACATAATTTAAGCCTTGGAGCCGATTTACACGGCCACAGTGTGAGACTGATCCAGAATGGCAATATTCTTGACTATTCCTGAGTATGGCAACAACACTATTTTCCATCTACAATAATGATAATAATAACAATATTTATGTATAGACTGCCCTATCGCCCCGAAGGGACTCAGGGCGATTTCCAACAAATATGGCAAACATTTAATGCCAAAAGGAAAACCATACAAACAATTTACAAGACAAGGCACATTAGACAATATAGGACATCCAACTATAATTTAATAAACAAAATAGAAAAAAAACATAATAAAATACAAAAACATGATAAAACACACTAAAAATAAAAATATAAAACCAATTTCATTGGGGCTTCATCACACGAGATTCAACAAAACCAATGGCCAGGAGTACTAAAATAGACATGATCAACTATAAAACGGCTGGGCGAGGGATACGGCAAACAACATGTCATAGGGCCGGGGAGTGGATAAAAGTGCAAAACAGTGTACTATCTAGCAACACTTGTACAACTTGTACACTTGGGCAACAAGCGTCAGCCCTGAGTCCAGGAGGACCCCCAAGCTGCAAACCTGTGTCCTCAGGGGGCGTGTAACCCCATCGAACACAGGTTGCCACCCAAGACCTTGATCAGCCTCATGACTGACCTCGGTCTGGTCTGGATTAAGCTTCAGCTTGTTACCCCTGATGCAATCCATCACAACTGTCAGGCACTGGTTCGAGATCAGGGAGGCTATGGTCTGCGGGATCACCACCCTTATCTGTATCATTTTTGTTGTTGCCCTGGAGTTCCAGATATATCTTGGCTATAACTCAGCTCCTTTCCTGATAACAGCAAAAGCATCTGCATAACTTGGAGAGGAAAACGGGGAAGGAGGCGGGTGATGATCACTTCCCATTCCTCTAAGTCACATGGGTATCTTTGCTAACATCAACAAAGATGGCAAACAATAGCCAGGAGCAATTTGGAGCTTTGTGGTCACCACTACAGTGGCAAACAATATATAAGTAAGCAGCATGTCTTTTTCCCATGCCACAGACCATGAAGAAAATGAGATGGCAGTGCTGGCTCATACCAGTTTTGAATCAGAATCGGACCAATTGTTCACATGACCCGGATGTGTGGGTCTGCTTTGGGGCTTCACAGAAGCTGTAGACTCTACCTGACAAGGGGCAAAACCACATTAATTGGCTTTAACCTGCACTGGGGGCAGGAAGGCCATGTGTATCATGTCTTGCCTAGGAATGACTTCTCCCCCCCTTCGGGGTATGCGCTCCATGAAGATGGGCCTCCAAGGTACATTAAACTGATTTTATGGCATCAAGCTATAAATCATATCTTCTGTAGAAGATCTTACACAAATCTCTCTTTATAGGACTTTAATGCTAGAAGTCAAAGCCAAGGGTCTTGCCTGCCGAGCCCAAACTAAAAGGTAACAGTTAATAAATGTGTATTACGTGTTAATGCTAACTGTATTTTAATGCTAAATGTTTATGGTTTAATATTGTATTTATATTGTGCATTGGCATTGAATTGTTGCCTTTTGTCGAGCCACTCTGAGTCCCCCCTCGGGGGTTGAGAAGAGCTGGGTAGAAATGATGTAAATAAATAAATAAATAAAGCCAAACGAAAGGGTTGATGTGGCTATGTGTATGTATGTTTGAAGCATGAGCAAATTTTATTCTATTTCCTCCAGAGTTCAGCAGATTTTCCATTTTATAAAGGGAAAGATGCACTTGAAATATGCAGTGGAGAATATATTCTTCTTTTTCATCCCCAAAATGCTAATGGAGTAAATGGATGTTAAATTATTGCGTACCACTCAATAATTTAATTAAAAAGGTGTGACTTTTATCAGCAAATGATAGAATGCCCTGAAGAAACAGGACGCATTCTACCATCCAGCATTGCACCCGAATAACAGATATGCCACTGTGTTCTTGTGTAAGTTTAACAGCAACTTACATTGTCCAGAAATAGAAACCAAGTAGACATTGATCCTTTAAGAAGACAAATAATGACTAAAATAATCAGAAAACTTTTTTTAAAAAAACAGAAAATGAGAAGGAAAAAACACATGTTTACAATGTCAAAGAATTGCATTGATAATTAAGAGAAGTAAAACTTAAAATGAAAAAGCTAAAAGGTAACAGAGGGAGAAAATTAAGAAAATAGGAAGGAGGAGAGACATGAATAAATGTTTGACATTATTAGGGATATAATTAGCAAAATTTGGATTTGCATTACTTACAGGACATAAAACTACACTATCCTAAATTCATATTCAATTGGGCATAATTTGGAAAATATCTTGCATTCTTAAAGCAATTGATTAAAAAAACATTTCCAAGGGTCTTTAGTCATACTTACTGAAGACACACTTTGCATGTACATTATAGATGCTGAAGAGGTTTGTTTTTTGTCTGGAATAAATTGACATCCAGGCTCATAAAGCTGTGTTCGGTATTCGAATTTACACTTCCTGGTAGCTCCTGTATTAAGTCGAAATATATACTGTCCAGTGATTGCTGCTGAGCATCTAAATAATATTATAAATAAATGTAATTAGTCAGTCATAAAATAATTCATTTTAGATAACTGCATTTTTAAAATTGTTTTTTATTAAAGAAAACAAACAACCACGTAAAACATGGACGAATACTACTAACAATACATAACTACAGGATTTCCCTCGTAGCAAGCTAAAGACGGAGAGGATTTTGCCCCCTCCCCCAGAGAAAGAGGAGGTTCTTGGAACCTCTTTGATGCAGGGGCGTGGCCTCCCTTAGGAAGGCCAGCCTCCTGTGAGCTCAGTCGGAGCTCTGTGCTCGGAGGAGACGGTCGGTCTCCTCCTTCAGGTGAGCTTCGGGCCAGGGAGAGCGGGGCTTTGCACCCCCCCCCCTGCGCCGTGCTCCCCATCTTTGCCGGGGAACGCACGTGCGCAAGCGGGTCCCGAGGGGTAGGCCGGAGACGGGATCCCGCTGCCCTCCTCCGCCGCGTTGGGACCCTTGGGGCCCGCTTTTTCGCGCCGCCGCCGGGCCTTGTTTGCACGGGCGGCGGCACAAAGGGTGTTGCTGGGGCGACCTGCCTCCCCGCCAGGGCGCGCTGCCGGGCGTTTGGCGGGGAGCGCCCACCCCCCACCCCCCTCCGCTTTCAGCTGCCGCTTGCTGGATGGGGGCCGGCGATCGGCCCCGGGCGGCAGCTTTGGGCCTGTCTTTTCGCGCTGCCGGCGCCGGGCCTTGTAGCTGAGGCGGCTCGCCTCCCCGCCAGGGGAGCACCTCCCTCATGCTTTCCGCTCTTTCTCCGCCAACGCCTCCAAATGGGATCGCCGCTTTTTGGCGCCGCACGTGGCTTGCTTGCCTCCCCGCATGGCTTGCTGGCGGGGAGGGCGTCCTTGCTGGGAGGGGAGTGGGAGGCCAGATGGCTCTTAATTAATACTTGTTTGGCTGGCAGGTCCCAGGCTAAACTCGGCCTGCATTGTCCCTCCCCATGGGCCATCACAGTGCGGCCTAGTGCCATAAGGCGTCGGACTATGGCTTTAAAAACTGGGGTTTGTAGCCCACTAAAACCCCTAGGGGTATTTTGCTGAAAGCGGGGGTGGCTCGGCCTTCCGCCGTCGCCCACCCCCTCCTTATTTATTTATTGCTTACCCCCTTGCTATTGCCTGGGGCTGCCATCTTGGCCACATGGCGCTTACCCTACATGGGTGGATAGCGACCATTTTGGCAGGCTCAGACTGGGTCCTGAGCGGCCATTTTGTTTGATATAGGGAGGAGAAAGGGGGGCAATAAGATGGACAATGATCAGACAATGAAATATGAATTAATTAATGGACATTGTTGATTAATGAAAAAGTCACAATTAATAATAATAATATAAATAAATAAATAAATAAATGTTGGATAATGGGAAATGGTTATATATATTATACCAGGTTTTTAAAATTAAATAATGAATTATTTCATTGAATGTTGAATGAATTACCGAGAAATATTTACATGTGGAATAGACTGGTAGCAACAGAAGATAACCAATTGATCTATTGTTATACGCACATTATGCCATTTAGAATGGTAATAAGGGAATAATAGTATTAATGGGAATGATAATGATCATAGCCGGCAAGAATAAAACACAGACGGCATGGAATACACACATAGGTGTTCCTGTATATGTGCACACTTATGTTCAGTCAGGCGCATGCACGCGTTGGCTTGATGAAATTATACTAATAATAACGATACATCTGATATTTCAAGCAATGCATTTATTATTTCACCTGGGTCATTGTTAATTTTCAACTTGAGGAGTGAGCTCCCGACACTTGTTATAGCTCACTGTTGACCTATGGCAGACAACGTTAGCAATTGAGTTAATAATTTCAAGCAATGCATTTTATCATTTCACCTGGGTCATTTTTAATTTTCAAGCTTGAGGAGTGAGCTCCCGACACTTGGTATAGCTTACTGTTGACCTATGGCAGACAACATTAGCAATCGAGTTAATAATTTCAAGCAATGCATTTATCATTTCACCAGGGTCATTGTTAATTTTCAACTTGAGGAGTGAGCTCCCGACACTTGGTATAGCTTACTGTTGACCTATGGCAGACAACGTTAGCAATTGAGTTAATAATTTCAAGCATTGCATTTATCCTTTCACCTGGGTCATTTTAATTTTCAACTTGAGGAGTGAGCTCCCGACCCTTGGTATAGCCTACAGTTGACTTATGGCTGACAACATTAGCAATTGAGTTAATAATTGCGAAGCGGTGCATTTATCATTTCACCTGGGTCATCTTAATTCTCAACTCGAGGAGTAAGCTCTCGACTCTTGGTATAGCTTGCTGGTGGCCTATGTCTGACAACATTAGCAAGGGAATTACTGATTGCAGGCAATGCATTTATCATTTCACTTGGGTCATTTTAATCTTCAACTCGAGGAGCGAGCTCCCGACCCTTGGTATAGCTTGCTGTTGACCTATGGCTGGCGACATTTCGCATAGGGTTACTAATTTTAAGCAGTGTATTTATTATTTCATCGGAGTCATTTTAAATTTCAACCTGAGTGAGCTCCCTACCCTTGGTATTAGTTTACCAATTACACGTCTGTCAACATTAAGCAATCAAGTTGCTAATTTCAGCAATGTAATTGTTCTTTCACCAGTTAACTTGAGTGAGCTCCAACCCTGGGTATGGCTTACTGTTGACCTACATTGGTCTGTCAGCATTAGTAATTGAGTTATTAATTCCAAGTAATATATTTGTTTTTTCACATGGGTCATTTTAAATTTCAGCTTGAATTGAAAATTTAAATTGAGTGAGCTCCCGACTCTTGGTATAGCTTACTGTTGACCTATATTTGGCAACATTAGCAGTTGAGTTTCCAATTTCAAGCAATGTATTTATCACTTTAACTGGGTCAATTTTCAACGTGAAGGGGGAGCTCACGACCCTTGGCATAGCTTACTGTTGATCTACGCTTGGCAACATTGGCAATTGTGTTATTAATCGCAAGCAAGTAGTTATCATTTCACCTGAGTGGAGAAATACAGTTGTCTCCAATGGAGACACGTTCTCTTAGCCCTAATTCGGCTAGAGAGTAAAACGCATAACCTCTTCCTTAAAAAGACTGTACTGTCAGGCCTACGAGTCACACTCTCTTGAGGGAGTCTGAAAACGGTTTTTTTTATACAGAAGAAGGTTAGTCGTTTAAGTCACACCCTCTCAGCCTTATAAAGGGCTGGGGAGTTTGGAAAGTGTGTTTTCTCTAAAAACATAAGAAGATTAGTCGTGTAAGTCACACCCTCTCAGCTTGATAATCAGCTGGAGAGTTTGAAATGCGCTTTTTCATTAAAATATAAGATTAGTTGTCTTGAGTCACATCCTCTCAGCCTTATAATGGCTAGGGAGTTTGAAAGCCGTGTTTTTTCCCTTAAAATTATAGGAAGATTGGTTATTTGAGGCATACCCTCTCAGCCTTATAATGGCTAGGGAGTTTGAGTAGCGCGTTTTATTTAAAACATAAGAAGAGTAGCCATTGGAGTCACACCCTCTTAGTCTTATATACAGCTAGGGATTAATCATTTGAGTCATACCCTCTCAGCCTTAAAACGGCTGGAGAGTAAAAAGCAAGTTTTCTTTAAAGTATAAAAAGATTAGCTGTTTAAATTATACCCTCTCAGCCTTAAAAACGGCTGGAGAGTTTGAAAGCGCAATTTTTATCTATAACATAAGATGATTAATCATTGGAGGCACATCCTCTCAGCCTTATAAAATCGGCTGGGGAGTTTAAAAAGCATGTTTCCTTTAAAACATAAGACTAATCGTTTGAGTCATATCATCTCAGCCCAAAAACGGCTGGAGAGTTTAAAAATCGAGTTCTCTTTATAACATAACTAGATTAATTGTTTGAGTCACACCCTCTTGGCCTAAGAAAAACAGCTGAAGAGTTTTTAAAAGCGCGTTTTTCTTGAAAACAGAAGATTAGTAGTTTGAGTCACACCCTTTCAGCTTTAAAAACGGCTGGAGAGTTTGAAGGTGCGTTTCTTTATAACAGAAAATCAGTCATTTGAGTCATTCCTTCTCAGCCGTTTCGGCTGTGGAGTTCAAAACCGTGTTTTTTTTTAAAACAGACGAAGGTTGGTCATTGGGGGCACGTCCTCTCAGCCAGATAAACGGTTTGAGATTTTGAAAGCGTGTTTTCTTTGCAACATTGGAAGATTAGTCATTAAGTACACACTCTCAGCTTTATAAATGGGTGGAGATTTGAAAAAACATGTTTTCTTTTACATTATAAGAAGATTAGTTATTTGAGTCACACCCTCTCAGCCTTATAAAAGGCTGGAGAGTTTGAGAAGCGCGTTTTTCTTTAAAGCAGAAGAACATTAACCGCTTGAGTTGCACCCTCTCAGCCTCGTGTACGGCTGGGGAGCTTGGAAAGCACGTTTTATTAAAACAGAAGACGATTAGTTGCTGGTGTTACACCCTCTCGGCCTTTAAAAGGGCTGGGGAGTTTTGAAAGCACCTTTCTTTACATTATAAGATCAGTCAGTGAGTTACACCCTCTCAGCCTTACGAATGGCGAGAGAGTTGGAAAGCGCGTTTTCTTTACAACATAAGATTAGTCTGTAAGTCACACCCTCTCAGCCTTATATACGACCCGAGAGTTTGAAAAACCGTGTTTTCCTTAAAGCAGAGGAAGATTAATCATTTGAGTTACACCCTATCAGCCTTACACGGCTGGAGAGTTTGAAAAGCGCGTTTTTTTCTTTTAATCAGGAGATTAGTCGTTAGAGTTACACCCTCTCAGCCTTATATACGGCTGGAGAGTTTAAAAGCGCGTTTTTCTTTGAAGCAAAAGAAGATTAGTCGTTTGAGTCAAACCCTCTCAGCCTTAGAAATGGCTGTGGAGTTTGAAAGTGAGTTTTCTTCAAAATGTAAGAGGAATAGTCATTTGAGTCACACCATTTCAGCCTTATAAATGGCTGGAAAGTTGGGTTATGCAGTTCAGCCGTTGGCAGATGCATCCAGTATATACAATGGATGCTCGTATGGTTAATTATTACCTATTGGGGTGTCAGTCCCTTGTGGCTGACACTCGGATAACCACCTTCACTGTTTTACAGTAATGGCCACCGGGCAGGAATGGGAGCTCAAGGGAGTCCCTATTGCCAGCGCTTGACTCCGGCCCCTATTGGGGGTTTTCTAGGATCCGAGGGAATGCAAAATAAAAGAAGTCAGCGGTTGGATGTTCCCTCGCGATGTATGCACAACGGGTACCCCAGGGTGGTGTAGCAAACTGGGTGGTATTGATCGGAGCGCTAGACTCAGGGTCATATCACAGGCTACACAGTTTTCAGGAATTGGCAGACAGAGCCCGAGGTCACAATCCGTGAGTCGGCCATCGACCCACAGCCCAGTTGAGTGGGAAGTGTGAGGATGGCTTAATAAGGGCCATGTGGGTGAATCGGGCCTGTCTGATGGTAGTGACCAGCCGTCAGGGGGTCCTACATTTCATGTTGGCCAGCATTTGGGCCCTGACTCCATTACCTTTTTGGAATGGAGTGGTAGACGTGGTCTACGGCAGACTTGCATTCACGGTCCTTACCCTCTGTTGGTTTGAGGCTCTAAGCTCACACTGGTGGAGTTGTATCCACATCTGGGGGAACGGCTTTGGCTTGCGGACGGGCAAAGCGTCTTACAGGCCCGAGCAAATTCGTACTGTTTGGCTGGCATGGCCCCACATACGCATCGTCCGGTCCGCCAATATGCCATCTTGTTGGTGGTATGGCGTGTGGAGATGTGAGAGTCCTCATAAAGTGGGGAACAAGGAAGGGGCCATGCGCTCAACAGTACGGGGGGTAGCATGCTACCTCCTTTATCCAGGGCTCGTGACAATGCTTTTTTTGCTGAGCGGTTGGGTCGTAATATCGGAATTGGGCAACGTTCCCTTCGTCTAACATAGGATTAGGGGTGTTAGGAGTCTTGGTGGGCGATGGGGACTAGGTAGACACCTGTCCCCAATCTGTGGCGGAAAATAGCTAGGGAAAGCCCATAGTCAGTGTGCACCTAAGGCATCTCCTTCAGGGGTGAGGGCCATTAAGTTAACATTCACCTCAAAGTTCAAGTTGAGGGGTTAACAAAGTGTAATGGCCCTGGAATGAAAGAGGCTGATCTCAAGATCTTGAGTACAGATCTCTCATTCATTTCCCCAAAAGGGGTTGCCCTGGTTGGATAATCAGGGAATCCAGGTGTTTCGCCCGAAAATTGATATCGTCAGCCGAGGGGGCATGATACCTCAGCTAGAATACACCTTGATTCCTGACACCTTCTGAGTTAGACTTAAGGAAATTTAAATAGGTAACTTTAAATAAAAGTTGCTCAATTTGAACCCAATATTTTGTGTGTCGTCTCTTTTGTTCAGGGGGTTGGAGGGCAAATACATTCGCTCCCCCCCTTCAATCACAAAAAACTTAACATGTTTATAAACTCACTCATTGACAATACCATACTATTAAACACATAACGCACGTATATCTAAAATGCCTTCGCCACCCCACACTAAACATGAAAGTTCCTTTCACTTCCAGATCGCTTTGTGATGGTGTATTAACATTCTTTAAGCACGTCTTAGATGTTAATCCCTCTCTTTAGTCCTTTGGATTTTTTTCTTCCTTTTTCAGTATTTGCAAATATTTTACAAATTTATGTATTTGTTATTTCTTATAAAATCAATAAACTTATTCCTATTTGTTATTTTTGAAAAAGACCCGTTTTGGGCAATGGCTTGAGTCAATAGATCCATATTCATAACACTGTTTTATCCATTCATGCACTGTTACCGTTTCTTTAGCCTTCCACAATCTTGCTATACAGATTCTTGCAGCCGTGGTGAGATTTTTAAAAAGTTTATCAACATTTTTGTCTATTTGAAAATCTAAAATCCCCAGTAAAAAATATTCTGGTTTGAAATCAAAATTCAGCTGGAGGATTTTCTTCATCTTTTTCTGTATTTCCCACCAAAACGTTTTTACTTTTTTAGATAACTGCATTTTAATATGTTACTTCATGTTCCCTAGGATCATATCGTGATGAAGGAGTAATCTAAACATAGTAGCTTTATCTTCAATAGTAAGCATCCATGCATCCATGTTTGTTCTACATAATAGTTAATATTTCTTTAAGAAGAACAGGCACACCTTTATTCTACATGTACCTAGAAGCGGTTAAACAAAGACCCTTACAAAGTAATGACATTTCATGACCACTGATGATATACCTTGTTGCTTCCGCTTGGTTTACTCCGGTAGTATAGAAAGGTGCATCATTGTTGTATTCATCAAAGACACCCCATCTGAGATGAGCCCACTCATGGACTAAGACTTTGCCTGTGAAGAGCCAGCAAAAATTCCACCATTAGGCTTTATATTTACAATTTGTGAAAGTACACATTTTCACCTGGGTTAAAAAATGTTAATCCTACCCTCATCATGGTGCTCTTTCTCTTCCCTCCCTTTCACTCATACAACTCACTTTCTTTTATTATTCTTTCAACTGATCTTTGCCTCCCTTCTGTCTTTCATCTTATATCAGTTTTATCTGGATTAGAAGCACCTTTGTTCTCTTTCAGTTCAGTGCTGCCCACTTTTCCTTCTTGCTGACCTTTCTCTCCCTCCAATCAATTTGCAAAGTCAGCCTCTCCTCTGAATTTTCTCTCCAGGCATCATGCCTTTCTTCTTTCTCCTCCTAAGGGCTACTATAGTTAATTTTTTCAAAGCCAGGCAGCTATGTTTGTTTTGGGTTTTTTATTCATTGTGCAAATCACATCCTGGCTCATGATACACAATTGATCAACACACATGCCATACAGTGATAATTTTTCCGGTTTAAAAAAAAAATACAATATTTCAAATACTTATTTCAGAGCTGGAAAGTTGCCAGACCCAAACATATGTAGTTGTTGTTTATTCATTTGGTCACTTCCTGTGGTGTTCCAGCCTAGTAGCTCGGGCCAGAACCCGGGGGTGCCCAAGCAAATGCCAGTTGGGCAAGGGCAAGGTGGGGCTGGACTAGATGATCCGGGGCAGAGTGATGAGGAAGCCTGGACAGACTAATCTTCTAACGAGAGCTTGCAATGGGATACCAGCTGGATGGAAGGTTACCAGTCTCCTGAAGAATGTATGGAGGAGGATGACTGTGATTATGAAAGACCCGGAGGTTTTGGTTCTCAGGATAGAATTCCGACTCCCTTTTCTCCCGAGCCTCTGTGAGAAAGGGAGTTAACTGGTTCTCATTCAGATAGCAAGGCAGCTGAGGGAAATAATGAGCAGCTGTTTGATAGACGGAGAAGTTTCAGTGAGACGAGACAGGCTTGGAGCCGGAAAAGGGGGGTACAATGGAGGCCACGGGACTGAAGCCTATAACAGTCTAGGTGTGCAGAATTGGAGTCAGATTTGAAGCCACGTTTGGTTTGACCCACGTCTCTTGTTCATGACTCTTTGGGAACCGTTGTAGCGGTTCGGATGCGCGTTTTGCCTTGACTGCCATTGCGGTAGCTCCAAGTCTCATGCAAGCCGCCGGAGCAGCTTGCCTTGCTGTTGAACTGTGCCTTGCTTGCAACTTTTGGACTGAAGCCTTTCGGCTTGGAATTTAAGCCTCTCTCTTGGATTGATTTTTGGAGTTTTTGGACATTATATTCTTTGGACTATTTGCTACACTTTGACCTTTTATTCTTTGGACTATTCTATCTTATTCAAAATAAACTTATTGCTATTGCATCCGCCTGTGTGTGTGTGATCTAGGGGGGACTGCCAGGTCCTGGGTTGCAACACTTCCGACTCTTCGTGACCTCATGGACCAGCCCACACCAGCACTCCCTGACAGACGTCACCACCCCCAGCTCCTTCAGAGTCAAACCAGTCACTTCAAGGATACCATCCATCCAACTTGCCCTTGGTCGGCCCCATTTTCCCCAGCATCATTGTCTTCTCCAAGCTTTCCTGTCTTCTTATTATGTGGCCAAAGTACTTCATCTTTGCTTCTAATATCCTTCCCTCCAATGAGCAGTTGGGCTTTATTTCCTGGAGTATGGACTGGTTGGATCTTCTCACGGTCCAAGGTACTCTCAGAATTTTCCTCCAACACCACAGTTCAAAAAAATGTATAGCTTCATGTTTACATGGTACAATGAAACCTATATCTAGCAGTGGTTCTTAACTTGTGGGCCCCCAGATGTTTTGGCCTTCAACTTCCAGAAGTCCTAACAGCTGGTTAAGTGCCTGGGATTCCTGGAAGTTGTAGGCCTAAATGACTGGGGAATTCACAGGTTGAGAGCCACTTGTCTAGAGACAGATCTGTCCTCCAACACTAGGCTGTCCTTCCCCAGCAGCTACTCCAGTTTGCCTAATACCAGAGTTGGTGGTGCATAGTCTGAAAATACATGGTACAATAAGCTGGCTAAAGCTAAAGAAGAACACAAGCAATTGCACGTAACAATATTAATGTTATTGCCTGAATATGTACTAATTAAACAAAGATTTCCAATTCTTATCTAAACTTTAGGAGAGTATTAAATGAATGGTATCAAAGCCTTCATAGAACTTCACTTAATCTGTTAAAAATCGAAATTCAATCAACAGATAATACCTCGTGGTCCATAAACATCATGCATACTATCATTTGTCAGGAAGTTAGATGTAAAATGAACATAGCGTCCCGGTTCTCCACACCCTCCATACTGCAAGGTGTATGGGTCATCTCCATATTTTAGGAAAGGGTCAGCTACTATGACATGAGCCTAAAAGAAAATAGAAATAAAGTTTTTAAAAAGAAACAGACAACCATGTAGAATACAGCCAGTATCCAAAAGCAGCTATGCGGTTCAATATATGAGTGAATGTCTTTAATTGTAGGCGAACTATAAATCCCAGCAACTACAAAATCAATCCCTGCCAATCCCACCAGTATTCAAATTTGGACATATTGGATATTTGTGCCAAATTTTGTCTAGTGAATGAAAATACATCCTGCATATCAGATATTGTCAGCCCTCAGCCCTTACAAAAGCCCCTTCCCCTGAGTAAACCAGGGCCGGGTCATGTTGTTCCTAAAGTGTCAAGCCATGCTGATTCTAAAGTCCCTAGCCAAGTGGTTTCTGTTTTGCCAATTAGTCCAAGAGGCCAGCCTGATACGGAGGCCTCAGTTCAATCCATGTTCAAGGTCGAGCCGAGCCGGGCTCCATCCCGGGCTGATAAGAAGAGGCGTTGGGAGAGTAGAGATGTATACCCTCCATCGGGCCCAGGTGTCGGACTTAACAAGCTTGCATTCCATTCCAATGCGGGAGCTTAAACAAGGTCCAGCTGGTTTCCAACTCCTGAGAAAATGTTCCGACACAGAGTGCGTCGAAACGATCAAAGGCCTTGAGAACTATAAGAGTCAGTACTGTGAGGTGCCTGGCATCTCTGGATCTGGCCCATTTGGGGCGAAAGACTAATTGCTTATTTGTTCCTGTTTACTTATGGACTATTGCAATGCAATAACTTGAACCTGTTGCTGGAAGGCTTTGATGAACTATAATTCTTTCTCTCCTCTTTGACTTTGTTACTTATTCTAAATAAAGCATTTAACCTTCGTTGGTCTACAGTGGTTTACTGAGGGAGCCCTTCCAGGGCTACAGTGCAACAGATATTTACATTACGATTCATAACTGTAGCAAAATTACAGTTATGAAGTAGCAACGAAAATAATTTTATGGTTGGGGGTCACCACAACATGAGGAACTGTATGCAGAGGTCACAGCATTAAGAAGGTTGAGAATCACTGCCCTAAAATGAGGATTCTTTCACCCCCCCTTTTTTTTTAGAAATTTAAAAAGAGCATAAATGTGTTTGTGTTTTAAGTACATTTTTATTATCACTTATTTGTTTGTTTGTTTATTTATTTATTTCTATCCCACTTTTCTCCCGGATTGGGACTCAAAGTGGCAAACAACATGTAAACAAAAACATTACATAACATAAAACAGAATCATCAAACCACCACATATCTAATAAAAAAGTCCCAGCCCTTAAAATATTCCAGAGTAAAGTTATAGCCCGGATTTTGTAAGGTGCTGCTGTCTGGGGATGGGATGAGTCTCAGACAGCGAAACTGGAGGCTCTCCAGAACACATTTCTTAAGAAACTACTGGAACTCCCACCAGGAACCCCAGCAGCCTTCTCCAATTCCACACTTACCTTGTCATAGGATTCTGTGGTAACTCTTTTATATTCAGGCTTGGGTGTCCATGTCAAAGGAATTATAATTTTTACAGACTTGAAATAAAACCTTTGCTGTCTCGCACTGAAGAGATAAGAAGATGCCTCTTGAACCATATCCTAACAGTCAAAGAGAAGAAAAAGCATATTATGTGTTACAAATTTATGTTTAAGTCGATAGCATAAATTTGAATTTTATTTTCACATTTCCTTCATCTTTGCTAATTTTATTTTAGCCAAAGGTCTTGCAATGTTACCTATAAGAAATATGGGACCAGGCTTTTCAGAATTTGGTAGGAGAGTTTTAAGTTTAGCCTATCCACATTTGGTCACAGTTGAGCAGATTATCCTGTGATTTTAACCATTAATTCACAGTTTGGCATGTAGTATGAGGTGGGTGGGGGGCACTTTATCTAGCATACAATATATTGCTGTTACACAGGAAAAACTGGTGAAAAAAAGCTGTTCCCTGCTACCTTTTTTGATATTATTAGAAGTTAAAGGCACAAGAATGAAATCAGATTTTTCAGGGAGGGAAAACCAGGAAACACAATGTTTATTCTAGCTACACCATTCAACTCCAGTACTAGAGTCTATAGCCAACCCTTGTTTTGGAAATACTTCTGCATGACTTAGACCAGTGGTTCTCAACCTGTGGGTCCCCAGATGCTTTGGCCTTCAACTCTCAGAAATCCTAACAGCTGGTAAATTGGGGATTTCTGGGAGTTGTAAGCCAAAACATCTGGGGACCCACAAGTTGAGAACCACTGACTTAAGCAGTTGAACGTTAGCACGTATGGAAACACAAAACCTAGACCAAAAGAGAGCAACCATGGCAGATCCAGTAGTCACTGTTCTCCCTGAGACCCTCCAGAACAAACAAAAACAAGAAACATAACCACAAGTATGCAGAAATTGACTACTTTTGGGGTTTTGCTCTGTTACCTATTGAAAAAGTAAGCTGTTCCTGTAGACCAGAGGTTTTTATTATTATTATTATTAAGTTCGACTTAATATACCGCTCTCTCTGGCGCTCAGAGCAGTTTACAGGAATAACAGAGTAAAAACATAAAACACATAAAATACATTAAAATACATTAAAAAACAATATACTGTAAGACCCCCGAATAGAACATGTTGCAGGCCAAGCTGGAATACAGTGGCATGCTAGCAGCAGGACAGCAGGTACAATAGAGCGGCAATTGGCCATGGGCCAAATGCCTTCCTGAATAGCCATGTTTTTACTGCTCTGCGGAACGGCAGAAGGACCCGGGTTCCCAAGCTAAGGCCCGCAAGCCAGATGCGGCACTCCAAGGTCATTTACCTGGCCCCGTCATAAACTTTAGGCTTGGGGTTGCCCTAAATCTGAAAAAACTTGAAGGCACACGACAACCAAAATCCTAATTAATTTGACTATCATCAGCCAAAAGTAGGCTCACACTTCTCCCTGAAAGATGGGTTGCTTACCTGTAACCGTGTTTCCTCTAGTGGTACCTGTGAAATCCACACATATGGGTTTTCTGCACCTGCCCCAAGATTGTAGTCCAGGATACCAGAGCATGATGTCCAGCGGGGAGGGTGGTTGTGTGGATTTCACAGGTACCACTAGAGGAAACACGGTTACAGGTAAGCAACCTATCATTCCTCTGCATGGTCCTGTGAAATGCTCACATATGGGTGACTAGCAAGCTACTGACCTGGAAGATGGGCGTCATGCCACACACGAAAACAGCACTGCTCTCCCGAAGGCAGCGTCTTTCTTGGTCAGGACATCCACCTTATAGTGGCTGACAAAGGTGGATGGGGTTGCCCAGGTCACCGCACGGCAGATGTCTTTGAGGGGGACACCTTTGAGAAAGGCTCAAGAGGCAGCAAGAGATCTAGTAGAATGGGCTTTAACACCAGTAGGAAGGTCACGCCCTGCCAATTGGTATGCCAATCGGATCATAGCGATAATCCAGGACGACAACCTCTGGAATGTCAATGGTAGACCCAGCACATCTTTCCTGTACTTCAGGAAAAGTCATGGCGACTTCCTGTGTAGAAACATAGAAAGCCAGAGCCCTCTTTACGTTTAACGTGTGTAAGGTTCACTCCAGCTGGCTTGATGGGTTCTGAAAGAAGGCTGGTAGTATAATGTCCTGAGATAGATGAAAGCGGGTCACAATCTTAGGCAGGAAGGAGACGTCTGGTCTGAGGACCGCCTCATCCGGGTGGAAATGGAGATAAGGCGCAACCACCCGCAGAGCACACAGTTCACTCGCCCTTCTTGCAGATGTGATTGCAATAAGAAAGGCTGTTTCCCAGGATAAGTACTAAAGATCAGCCGTAGCCAGGGGTTTGAATGGTGGCTTTGACAACTGAGATAGGACCAATTCTAAACTCCAGGCAGGAGCCGGCGAGTGAGTTGGGGGGAACATGTTGTTGTATAGTTTAATGATCGGGTTCGCAAAGCAGGAAGGTAGGCCAGATTAACATCAGTACCATTAAATGGCTGCAAGATAACATTTTATGGAAGACATGGAGAGTCCTTTATTGGACAGATGCATTAGGAAGTCCAGGATCATAGGGATAGGGGCCGAGGATGGATCACAGCCCATTTTCCTTGCAAAGATGAAGAAGCATCCCCACTTGTAAGTATAAGATTTCTTTGTGGAAAGCTTGTGATCACTGATCTCACAAAATGGGAGAGCTCAGGGTAGGCCGTATCCTCCAGGCCATCAGCTTGAGAGAGCATGTATCCGGATGACGTACCTGCCAGTTCTGGGATGTTAGGATGTCCGGTGAGAATGGAAGGTGATGATACTCGTTGCGGGAGGCTTGGATCAGTGGGCTGAAGCACGGCCGGCATGGCCACCAGGGTGTCAGGAGGATACAATCGGCTTCATTCGTGAGGAACTTCGCCAGGACCCTTGGTATCAATGGAATGGGTAGAAAAGCGTTCATTAGCCCAGGAGCGCAGGTGTGTAGAAGTGCGTCTCCCAGGCAGCCTGGTGGGTGGCCTGCAGGAAACCGTGTGCAGAATTGGGCGCACTGTGTGTTTTGAGGGGAGGCAAAGAGATCTATGGATGGGACGCCCCAAAGTTTGAAAATTCGGTGCCCTGCTTAGGGTGTCCGCCAGGGAGTCTCCTCCCCGGGAAGGTGAAAGGCAATGAGGTGAATCCCACGTGGGATGCGTCAGTCCCAGATCTGGAGGGTCAGCTGAATTAGTTTGCAGGACTGGGTCCCTCCCTGTTTGTTCAGGTAAAATTGGGTTGTCGTGTTGTCCGTCAAGATGCGGACTACATGGCCTGACAGCGGTAGTTCGAAGGATCTCAGTGCCTTCTGGACAATCAACAACTCTAAATAGTTGATGTGATGGTGAGTCTGTGATGTGGACAATTTTCCTTGTATTGTCAGGTTGTCCAGGTGGGCTCCCCATCCAGATAGAGATGCATCCATGGTGAGGGTCTTGGTTGGGGAGAGATATCGGAATGGCATCCCTTTCTGAACATTGTGTCTCTGCATCCATTAGGATAGTGATTTCAGGACAGCAGGAGGAACTGATAGGAGCTTCCTTGGAGAGTCCCTCAAGGCATCGAAGACTTGTAGAAACCATGTTTGCATTGGGCGCATGTGGAGTCTGACAAACAGTGTAACAGCTGTGGTTGATGCGAAGTGGCCCAGTAGGGATGAATCAAAGGTGGGGAAGGGTGGGTTGATTTGCGTTGTCCCACTGGGGGCAGCGATGTGAACTCAATGCGATATCCTTTCTCCACAGAGTGCAGGACCCGTCTATCTGTGGTTATTTTCGCCAAGTGTCGGCAAGCTGAGCAACCCGGTCAGTGAAGGTAAGTTGAGACACATTGGTATCATTTGGGGAGGGTGACTTCAACTGGGAAAGTAACTTGGTCAGGGTGGGCACCAGTAGAACTCAGGGTTGAACTAGTGTTGTCTGACTGAAAGGTTGTAGGGTTAAACATGATGCCTTGGGGCATAAGTTTGTCTGCTCCTACCTTGGTGCCGGTTCCTCAATGGAGGCTGAGGTGCCCTCCTGGTAGTAGCTGCCTGAAGACGTGGTCTAGGTCTCTGTGCTGGAGGGGCTGGGCTGGAGTGCCTACGGTAGAAAGGAGCATAGTTAGACCAATGTTGTCTGGATTAGTTGCTGAAGAGAGAAGGGAGCCTGAACCTGTGGGCTCTCTGTCGCATCTTATGAGTGCATTCTAGGTTGGTATCGGTGTCTGGGTTGAATAGCCCTGCTTCATGCATAGGGAGCTCTTCTATGACTGCCCAAGCTGATTGGGAGAGGACCGAAAACCGTAGCCATGCGTGGCGGCAGAGGGCTATGGCGGCTGCAAACAGCTTGCCTAATGTATCTGCAGTATGTTTAGCCAGGTCCTTTTGCAGGCTGGCCAGTTGGTTTGCTTCTTGTTTGTATGCTTTGGCAAGTCAGAGATCATCGGAAGGAGATGGTCAGGGAGTCGTGCAATCTTGTCCCATATAAAGCAATGGTAGGCCCCCATATAGGTGCCATAATGCGCCATTTTTGCAAAAAGGCCTGCAAAGGTGTACCATGCCATATAATTTCTTGCCCTCTTTGTCAGCTGCTGCAGTTTGAGACTGCTGAGATGACCAGGCCTGAGAAACATCTACAATGACTGAGTTAGGGCTTGGTGTATTTGTCCAGCCATTCTGCTGAGGCCATGTCCGACCGGTAGAGGTTCTCAGCCTTCCTAGCGGTGGGGGGCACAGAAAAGGGGGCTGTGCTCGGCCCTTTAATAAGCTGGAGCAAATATGGCAAAAGAGGTAGCGGAGCTGCCACTGGTGTTCGCTGTTGATCATGGGAGAAGACCGGGTCAACAGGTGTGGTGGCCTGTGATGTCTGCAGTTTTAGTGCCCTTGCGAGGTGATTGATCAGGGCAGAAAAGGTCTTCAGCTCCTCAGGGGGGTTGGAGTCTCCATCAAGGGCTGGTTCCACAGTGGTGGCCTCCTGCACTTCGTCCTCTGAATCCGAAGACTCGTCGGTACCGACAGTTATGGTTTCTGCCACTGGCGGCGGTAAAAGCCCTGTGGAATTGGGGTCTGGTCTTGATGGAGAGGATTCTCCTCCATAGCAATGTTGGTAGAATGCAGGGTCGGGATCGAAGGAGCAGGATTCGCAATCGGTACCGGAGGCACTTCTGTGGGGCAGTGTGGAGCGCTCCACGGGAGGTGGGCGTCCCGGCTATGGTGCGAAGAGAAGGGAGGATAGCCCATATAAGGGTGATAAGGGCTGTAGTATCCCCTTACAGGGTGGCCTTCCCCATATCCGTAATGGGGATGAGGTGATCCAAGCAAATAGAATGCCTCACGGGCTCGTCTACAGCTCTCCAATCTGCAGTAACTCCAGGACCAACTCCTGGAGGGTGAACTCCAGGAGCGTGAAGAGGAGGAGCGGCACCTCGAGCTGCGAGAAGCATGGCACCCTCTGTGCGATCGCGGGTAGCTGGAATGGCGAGACCGAGAATGGCCATGCAATGGAGGCCTCGGGCTCCTGGGGTTGGGAATCATGTTGACTGCCCCATTTAACGGCGCTCGAGGGGGTGGGGAAGTCAGATCTCCTTGCAGTGGAGATGCTCCTCTCACCAGCGATGGGGTGGCTGGAGTTGGGTGCCACTCATCCACCAAGGAGGGAGGGGCTGCAGGAGGCATTGGTTGGAGCTCGGGTGGTGAGGGTTGGCTTTCCATCGGCTCTGGCTTAGTGAGGGGGAGGCATTGTTCCTCCAACCCTTGCACCTGAGTAGCCGTACTTGCCGGAAGAGGGGAAGAAGTGAGCACCCTTTGAGTGGCAAGCCTCAGCAAGGATCCTCTTTTTACTTTCGCAGCTTTTTTGGCGTGCTGCGCAACTTTGCCTTGGCCTAAGGAGGAGGTGCTCGATTTGGCCTTCTTAGCTTTCGGTGCATTAGTCGTTAGCACTGCGCCATGTGCTCCTGTCTCCATTTGAGAAGGTAGGTTGGGCCCCGGGGAATTGGAGGTAGGCAGTGGGGGTGTCACGGCCAGAGGAGGCTCGGATGCCGCTCTCTTGGGAAGTTTGGGCTGCTGAGGCAGGAGAGCCTGCTCGTACAGGAGGGCTTTAAGCCTGATATCCCTGTGTTTCCATGCTTGCGGAATGAAGGCCTGGCAAATGGGCAGGAGCAGACAACGTGGCTTTTCCCCAAACATAGCAGGCAAACAGAGTGGGCATCCATATCAGGGTATTTGCCCCCGCATTGGGAGAATTTTTTAAAGACGGCCACCATCTTAGGGTACCCACAAAAACGAGGAAAGAAATTACAACAGGTCTGAGAAAAGTCAAACGGTCCATGGTCAGCCAGAAGGTCAGAGAGAGAAGACAAAACCAAATCAGAAGGCAAAGAGTAGTCAAAAACAGTCCAAGTCGAAGTCCAAGAGTTTGGTTAGATAGGAAAATGCTAGTCACTGATGAGAGAGGTTCCTAACTGCTGCTACTGCGGCTGAAGAAACGAACTAGAGCGGCAGCCCCGTCTACCGGGCTTATATAGTACTGGGGAGCATACTATGTAAGTATCCCTTTTAGAATTCTAGAGTGTTCCGAAACTATCTACGTAGGCGCAGAAAACCCGTATGTGTGCATTTCACAGGACCACGCAGAGGAAATACAAATTTATATTGGTTAAAATTGTTCTTATAAACTTATATTGGTTAAAATTGTTCTTCTGAAAAATATTGTACTGTATTGTTCTTTCATGATTTTTGTACTACAAATAAGATATATGCAGTGTGCATAGGAATTCATTCATTTTTTTCAAACTATAGTCTGTCCCCCAATAGCCTGAGAGACCATGAACTGGCTCTCTGCTTTGAAAGTTTGAGGACCCCTGCAATAGACTTTTAGGAAAGGTGATACACTCTTTTGAGGGACTATGGAAAAGACAGTCCATAAAATTTGGGAATACTGAGACTTAAAAAATAACTTTGGAAGCTAAATGTAGCCCCACAGACTGTACTTCATCCACAGCAGCCTAGACTTTACAATTGCAACGAAGCAGAGAGGCCACACACAATGTTATGGGTTTAATCGGATGGCTTCAACTTTAATTCAAATACAACAATTACAAATCAGCTTTATTTCAAATTAATAACGTTATTGGGAAAACAATGTGTAGGCAAAATAAGGTTGGCGGGGGGGGGGGGGGGGTAATCAAATCTTTTGCAGGCCAACAAATGCCTAAGCAAGAAATCAAGCCGTAGAAGTCTAATAAACATCTCAAAGTCCCTGTGTCTCATCCCCATCATATGCGATGGCGGTGGGACCGAGAGCAGGGTTTCTCTGGATGATCTTAAAGTCCTTGATGGTTCATAGAGGGAGATACGTTTGGACAGGTAAACTGGGCTGGAACCATTTAGACCTTTATAGGCTAAAGCCAGCACTTTGAATTGTGCCCGGAAGCTAATGGGCAGCCAGTGAAGCTGGCGTAACAGAGGAGTTGTATGCTCCCTGTACCCTGCTCAAGTGAACAACCTGGATGCCGAGCATTGGACTAGAGTGTGTTGCAGTAATCTATTCAGGCTCAGCAGAGTCCAGGATCACTCCCAAGCTGCGAATCTGCACCTTCAGGGGGAGTGTAACCCCATCAAGCACAGACTGTAACTTCCAACTGACCAGGAAGACCTCTGTCTTGTCTGGATTCACTTTCCCCATTCTACCTTATGGGTTCATGGACAGAGCCCTACCAAAAGTAGCTGTGCATCATGTAATGGTATTCAGTGGGCTCCATCCAGGAATGGTGCTGAAAGTGTTATACAACAGGGCTATTTGCCCATGTGATGAAGTCATAAATCTCACAATGGCAGAGTACAGGCATATTCCTGGACCAAAGCTCATATATCCCTATATCAAATGGAATGTTGGGTTTTACACAAACTTGCTTGTCATTATTCATTTTGAGACAATCTAAAGGGAATTTAGAGTTGATCATGCCGTTGCTATGCCAAATTTTAAAGTACATCAACTTGATAGGTAATTTTCCAGTGGGCTGGACTCAAAGTATAATTATTTCCATAAATAAGAGGGGTGCAATATCTCCCTCAATAAATTATGATCCAATTAGTTGCAAAAGTATATGCCTGGTATCTATTATACATGTTAGAGAACTGGAGCCCAGAAAATAATATCATATCAGAAAGAATTCTCGAGTCGCCTTCGGGCTTGAGAAAGGCAGAATAGAAATATCATAAATAAATAAATAAATAAATTCAGTATTAGGTATTCTACCTTGAACAAACGCTAGTATATAAATACTTGTGATACAGGAAAGGCAATTTTTGTGCAACATTTACTTATCGGAAAGCTGGAACAGTTGACTTTGAACTTTGTGTTTCTAGCTAGGTAATATCAGTACTGATCATCTTTTGTTACTTCTGAGAGCACTCTACACTGCTACATCCCAGAAGGTGAGATTATCCTCACCGGGATCTTTGGTGGATTCTATTCAAACATGCAGAGGTTTTAAACTTATGTAGTGACACCTTTATTTTTCATTAACAATATTTTATATGCCATGGAGCCCCCAGTGGTGCAATGAGTTAAACCCTTGTGCCGGCAGGACTGGTGACTGACAGGTCAGCAGTTTGAATCCAGGGAGAGCGGATTGAGCTCCCTCTGTCACCTCCACCTCCCCATAAGAGACAAGCCTCCCACAAGGATGGTAAAACATCAAACATCCAGGCGCCCCTTGGGCAGCATTCTTGCATACGGCCAATTCTCTCTCATCCGAAACGACTTGCAGTTTCTCAAGTTGCTCGTGACACGGGGAAAAAAATCCCATGGATAATGATATTCCCTCCCTACTCCATAATTTGTGAGAGGAAAGTCCCTCTGCTTCTATCAGCAAATGATCTGGTACTTCTCTCTCATAATCAGAAGAGTCTTGATTAATCTGGAAATATATTGTTCAGCCAACAAACTGTCAAAGCTTAATCTTCAGAAGTGGAAATAAGAAGCACAATAGGCGTATTGGGACAAGAAAGACAGAACAGGTGCCCTCTTATCATTACTTGCATACGTTATTTGCTGTTTCTGGTTTCTGACAATCACATGTCATGACTGCAAAATCAAAGGATGAACACCTCATGAGAACAATTCTTATGTTTTGGTATGCCACAGAAGACAGGCTGGTGTCCCCAAATTTGCATATAGGGTTTTGGAATTGCTGCTGACTTTGGTGGCACTCAGAATAGAAGTTTAAGAATTATCTTGCGGGGCCCTTCCACACAGCCCATTATCCCAGAATATCAAGGCAGAAAATCCCACATTATCTGAGTGTGGACCCAGATAACCCAGTTCAAAGCAGGTATTGTGGGATTTTCTGCCTTGATATTCTGGGATATAGGGCTGTGTGGAAGGGCCCTGGGTTATCTGAGTCCACACTCAGATAATGTGGGATTTTCTTCCTTGATATTCTGGGATATAGGGTTGCATATAAGGGCCCGTGGTCTCCAAGGTACACTGTGGGAAAGCACTTGTGATTCAAAACAGGATCACAGCCCTAGCTCATGAAGATCTGTCTTTAATTTTTGGCTAAGACAAAAAGAAATGCCAGCAAAATCGTATTTTCAGGAACAAACTGGCTCTTAACCCATCAAAAGAAAAATCCTAGTATTGAAATATCACATGCCTTCCTCATAAATGTACAGAAATGTGTTTTTCACAGAAATAGAAACCTCGCCAGGAAAAGGTATGAAACATTTAACCATACCTTGCCAAAGGGTACGGCTGACTGCCTAAAGAGAAAGAGTGGCACTCCATGCCGAAACATTTGCTGCTGATGCCCCTTGTTCATGGCAGGGTCTGGATGCTCAGTAGCAGCAGCAAACACGAGCGCTTACAAACTATCTAGACTTTGTTTGAGTTGATGATAATTTGTTAGAGTTAGTAATCTTTGAGGCACTGCATCAACATATTAAAACATTTAGCAATCTTACCTTTATGTTGTCAATGATTTTAGTGTCTTCAGGTATCCCAGGGTTAATTGCAATAATGACATTTTCAAACCCACCATTGTTGAGCGTTACATTGATCCCTGTCACCCTATGGAGCAGCACAAACACTATTAAAAAATGCCATTTCATTTTCAGCTTCATCTTTGCTAATACCAGGCTGAATACAGCACAGTTTTGGGTTATGGTATTATACAAGTTCTTGGCCCTGCCCCCTGCTCACAGAGGTAGGTTTTATGATGGCACTCTGATCAGGTATTTCTTTATCTATGTGAAGTCTAAGACAATCTTTATAGGAGGTCATAAATAAATCTATTTCCTTGTTACCGCTTGCCATAATTATCTTGTCAATATTAGCAAGTTGAAACTGAAAATCACAGCACCCCAAATATAAGAGATCCATGGGTTCAAGGCATGAGCCTAAGCTTCTTTACCAACCCAATTGTATCTGGTGACTTATTAAATAAATAGAAATGAGAAAGAAATAGTGTCACATTAAGCACAGGTATATTTTATTAATTACCAGAGCTACTGACTTCCTCTGTGACATCCTGTGAAGGAGGGGAGGTTTAATTCTCCCAACATTTCCCCCTCTTCTGCTCTCATCCCTGTGGGTTAAAGAAGATGAATATACCCTCAGGGATTCTTTCTCCCATCTCCCAATCCACAATGGAAGCTGCTGAGGGATGAGTGAATTTCTGGATTCTGGCACTCTTAGAAGAAAACCATCAATCCCTCCAGGTGAGCAATGTGGCAACTGTTGTGATTTCTCTTCTTTTGACGATAATCCAAAATGGGATAGTGTAGCGTAATAGTTCCACGTACAGAACTCTGTAACAGATTCTGGACATCTTTGAAGAAAGCAATCAATCTTTCTAGGTCAGTGGTTCTCAACCTGTGTGTCCTCAGATGTTTTGGCCTTCAACTCCCAGAAATCCTAACATCTAGTAAACTGGCTGGGATTTCTAGAAGTTGTAGGCCAAAACTTCTGGGGACCCACAGGTTGAGAACCACTGACTTAGGCAGTTGAACGTTGGCACATATGGAAACATGCAAAGCCTAGACCAAGAGAGGGCAATTATGGCAGATCCAGTAGTCACTGTTCTTCAATGTATTCAGGTTGAGAACCACTGTTCTGGGTGATCAAGGATAGTAAATATTGTGATTTGCTTTTTAAAAAAATATGAAAAAAATTAGCACATTTTGGTTGTAATCCAGTGTGGCACAGTGTAGTGTAACTGTTTCATGTGTAAACTATGTTACAGATGAGTACCTGGACTTACCATTAAGCTATATAGTGGCTGGATGGGGGTCAACAGTATCTCAACTGTAAATTGGGGAGGGGGTCACTTTGCTCCTATGGAAGGCAGTAGCAACTTCTGCAATGGCACATTTATTATGTCCGTATAAATCCAACTAACAGGATGGTAGCCATTAAAAGTTAACAATTAAGCCTAGATATAATAGATCTTGGATACAATTAGTTGACAGCTGGTATTTTGTTGATTGCACCTTGACCTTTGCATAATAAAATGGAGTTTACACTTGTATCAATGTTCTGGCAAATTGTCCTTTGCATTCTCCAAGTGAAATGTTTTGCGGAAAACAAAATTTTATGTAGAAATTCTGTTTTGTGAAACAAAGAAAAAAGATTAAATATGGGGGTAGATTAAAACCATACTTGATTCCAGAAGTCTTTATACAGCATTCTCAAAGGCCCCTTCCACACAGCGGTATATAATCCACTATGAGCTGGATTATATGACAGTGTGGATTCCGATAACCCAGTTCAAACCAAATATTGTGGATTATCAACCTTGATATTCTGGGTTATATGGCTATGTGGAAGGGCCCATGTTTAAGCCAGCACAAAATGTTGTCGAATCTATATATATAAATGAGTTCCTGTCATGGAATGACCGTCCCAAACAGAGAAACCTTATAACGCAGAGACACCAAACTTGCCAACAGAAATAGGCCTCAGGCAAGGTAGGTTTTGAGCAAAGAAACTTTCCCACCCAAAACCTAGAAGGCCCCCAAAGCAACGATTTAAAAAACTACATTTCCCAGCATCCTCCGGGGCTGCCAACGACTCTCCCAGCCTCTACATTCTGACAACATGATTGGCTGCTGTAAGGACTTATTCATTTTAGGTAGGCCGGGGGCCTGTTTTGCAGTTTGGCTCCCTGGTGTAAATAGCTGGCATCCATCTTGGGAAGGGAGTTCAGCAGAGCAGACATTAATGGGAGGTATTGCCAGAGAAAGGGGGAGTGGTTTAGCTGCTGTTCTGTATAGCTACAGACACTCCCAGCAGATTGGCTGAGAGCCATAGGGGGAGGAGTCTAACTTTCTAGGAGGGAGGATTCCTGACAGGAAAGTTTGTCTTGTGAGAGGCTTCAGATGAGAAGCATCTGAGCCTCGTGTGTCTTGTGCTAGCCTGTGATTGAGAAACTTAGCAGACTTGAAGAGAAACTTAGCAGACTTGAAGAGGCTTTTGGATAAGCAACATCCTAGCCTCTGAGGTGAATCTGAAACAGTCTATTCTTTAGTGGATCACCTAGGAATTAGTCTGTACTAAGGGGTCAGCTAAGCTGACAGGTCTTAGGGACAGCATAGGATTCAGAGGGCCACTTAGAAGGGTAGAGCTGGTATACACCTTGGAGTCTCTGTTGTTACAGAGAAAGGTGGGCTCTTCAGAAACAAGACTCCGGGAACTGTCTTGGAGGAAGTTCCTGGTTGAAACAATCTGTTCGCACTAGTTGCAGTTTAGTGGGACAGGGCTGTTCCAGTCACGACTCAGCACTGACTGGAATTAGTGTTTTAAGATCTAAGATTTAGAAACCTCTGTTTGTAACCGTACGCTCCAGCACACTTAGATCTTTTGGAAACCATACGCTTTTGCCATTAATTTGTTAACCATACACTCGTTACCTCAAAGTGAATAACCGTACGCTCGTTGCCTCGTTAGTAGTTAACCATCAAGCTTGTGCCTCGTTTGTTAGTAAAAGTTAATAAATTCTTTCTATTTTAACTTTTACCTCAGTCTCCATCGTATTTCCTCACAGTTTCCTCATAGCTGTTTATTTAATTAGGAGCCTAACTGAACATCTTAGTTAATTTTTAAAATCCTAATTAAGTTAATTAGGTTGGTGGCAGTGATTTGAATATTGGGTGCATCCGAAGTCATCACAGCTGCCAATAAGGGCGGATTTGCATAACTCCTCTACTGGCCAGCCAACATGGACATTCTGACCCATAATAAACTGCCAGAGGAGGATAAGGCAAAGGGCTGAGGCACAAACACAAACACCCAATTCACTTCCCACAGAAAATTTACACCCCTTCAAATCACAGACCACGCCCAAAATTGACAGTAAGGCTTCATTAACTTAATTTCCCTGACTAAGCCTCACCTAATGGGATGCTGTTTACGCTCTGAATTGATAGTAAGGCTTCATTAACTTGATTCTCCCGACTAGGCCTCAGCTCATTGGACATTGTGTATGGCCTGAATTGACAGTAAGGCTTCATTAACTTGCTGTTCCTGACTAGGCCTCAGCTCATGGGACATTGTGTATGGCCTGAATTTACAGTAACCTACCTTGGCACACAGAGCCCCTATGACCCACGCTACATTCTACTACAGTTCGGAGGAGGGTGGACCATGGATTATGGGACTTGAAGTACCACCATGGAAAATGGGATTTTTTTGTACTTCAAAACCCATCATTCCCCACAGATCACTGTGGCCAAGAACCAAGACCGATAAAGACCCAACTTGGCACACAATGCCCCCCATGACCCACACTCCATCCGACTGCAGTTTAGAGGAGGACACACCATGGATAATGGGATTTCAAGTACCCATACTCACTTCCAAAGTACCACACCCACACAAGCATCAACCTCTACATCAACACAGCACACGGAAAGACAAAAAACATTGTATATCCACAAGCCATTCAGAACGCCAGCAACACCACACACCAACAACTCCACAGGACTCCAACATCCCACCCACCAAAACAACCCACAACAACACAGCCATGACCCCAACAACACCATAACTAACAACAATTCCAACCCTTACATACTCAGACTTTCTCGCATCTCCAAAATAGGGCACAGCAACGCGTGCCGGGTACAGCTAGTATATATATATATATATATATATATATATATATGATATTAATACTAATAATATATGAATATTTCTTGATATATTAATATGTTAATATTAATGATGTGTAATATATAGTAAATATAGTAAATAAATAAATAATGTAGATTAGAATGTAGTTCAGCCTTTAGGTGCGGCCCTCCATAATATTTTTTGGCTCTCGTGTGGCCCCTTGGAAAAAATAATTGCCCACCCCTGCTCTAGAGCCAAAGGATGCAAACAAGAAAACATGTCATTCCTTTCATGGTTTTCTTCTTTCTTTCCCTCTTTGCAGTGACCTCTGACCTGCTTCTCACAAAAAACATTTGTTAGGACATATCTTTAGGGGAAAAAAGGAGAGATGTAACATGGAGAGTAGAGACATCACACTGGCAATGAAGATCCGCATAGTTAAAGCAATGGTATTCCCCGTAGTAACCTATGGATGTGAGAACTGGACCTTAAGGAAGGCTGAGCGAAGATAGATGTGTTTGAACTGTGGTGTTGGAGGAAAATTCTGAGAGTGCCTTGGACCGTGAGATACAGGCATGGAGCTGGGGGGGCTAGAGGGGCTTCAGCCCCCCCCCCCCAATTTTCAGGGTGATCCATTTGGAAAGGGGCAATCATTCCCCAATTCCTGCCTGTATGCACAAGTTTGATCCAGATCCAGCATTGGCTCGGTTCAATGCCCTGTGTTGTTGTTGTTGTTATTATTATTATTATTATTAAAAACAGTTATTCTATATTAAAATGAAGTTAGTTATGCTACTAATATCTTGCCTCCAAGGGCAGAATATGTAATTTAGAGCCTGTATCTTTAAGAGTAGGGGAGGTGTTAGGAGCCCTAGCTTTCCTTTTGACTGTGTTAGCTACTCTACCAGTAACGACATGCAGTGTGGAAAGATCGTTTTCAACCATGAAGAGAGTGAAAAGTGTATCTAGAAGTTTAATGACAGACCAGAGACTTAGTGGACTAGCAATGATTTCCATCCATCGGGACATCACTATCAAACCAGAAAAAGTAATTGACAAAATGGCTGGGGAGAAGAAAGGAAGACTGTTGCTGTAAAGTTTAAAAAAGTTTTTAAAGTATTCTAAACATTTTGTTAATGAAAGTAAATAAATAACATTTATTATTTAAACTGTTATGTGTATTGATATCATGATCTGATCACCATGCTCAATATATCCCATAGGGGTTACAGTTTAGACTGTAGAAACATAACTAGTAACACAAAGGGGACAATATTATCAACAGTGTCTACGAAATTTCACCCTGTAATATTCAAAAAGGCTTCATCAATAACATCATTAGTACATCACAAATGTAAAGCAAACATCCTCCTTAGTCCGCTCACAAAATAACATGATATAGAATACAGGGTACCGTAGGAACACAGCGAGGGAAGGCAGACGACGATGGGAGATCAGGAGAAGTGCGAAGGGAAGTCCATGGAGCCGTAGCTCCCATGGAAACCAATCAAATCGATATAGTCCATTAATGTCCGTATAATCAGTCCGACCCAATTCGCACTATATCCATATGAGATCTGTAGCCATACCCAGCGTTCCCCGGAGTGAATACAAAGTCTCGAGAGAGCGGACCCGAAAGGAGTTACAGAGAAAAGCCGGAAAGACACCGGGCAGGCCGCAACGGTCGTACTGCAGGGCCCGATCCGTTTCGCCCTCTGCGGGCTTTCTCAAGTGGCTAATTTACAAGCAACATTGCTGCACATCTCGGGGAAACATATTGCTGAAAGAATAAATATAATAATCAATAGCGTGCCCCATTTCAACAGTATTAGCAAGACGAAGGCATAACAGTCTTACATACATACCATGCCATGGAAACAATAACGCCAAATGCATCCTGGAGACCCGAGGGTGAGTCCCGGTAAGACACAACAAATTAAATAGATAACAAGGTTGTATAACTCAATTCACATGAGGAGGGCATTAATTGGGAGGGGCTTGTTGAGCCCAGACGGATGCTCTGTTTGGAGGTGTGTTATCCACCATACTGCTCTCCTAATGAGGAGGTCCTGTGCGTTGCTGTGGGGGCCAATCCTGACTTTCTCCAACCCAGTAAATTTAAAGGAACCGGGTGTATGTCCTGCTGTCAGGAAGTGTCTATACAAAATAGTGTTATTCATTTTGGATCGAATTCTGGAACGATGCAGAAGCGGCGTGTCGATTGGCCCACGTAAACTAGGCCACACCCAAAAATTACGGCATACACGCAGGCCTCAGAATTACAGTTGGTAAAATCTCAGAGGATGTATCATTTTCTGGAGCGTGAACTCCTCACCTCCTTGACTGCATAGACCTGGGTGCATGATGTACAATTTCCACATGCTCTACATCCTGGAGAAATTATGCCCTTGGGGCGATCCTCATTGAGTGTGAAGTGCACTAATAGGTCCTTAAAGCTGTCAGTGCGTTTGTATGCTATTAGGGGTGGAGAACCAAAAGCAGGGATGTCAGGCAAAATACCCCAATATCTTCTCACTATGGACACAATCTGTTCGCTATGGGGAGTGAGCGTCAAGGGCCACACTACCCTGTTGGAATGCTGTATAGTGGTTTTTTTGAAACAGTGTGGCACGTTGAACAGTCATGGCCTTGGATCTGGCCCTCATGATGATGTGCTCTGGGTATCCCCTCTTATGTAATTGGTTACTCAATCTACAGGCCCCACTAACAAAATCTTCATGACAGGTGGAGTTACGTTTGAGGCGAATGAACTGTGAGTAGGGCAGGCTATTCTTAAGGGCATAGGAATGATGGCTGGAATAATGAAGTAGGGAATTCCTATCAGTAGGCTTCCTATAATTGTGCACTCCTAGCCTGTTGCCCATTTTAAAAATAGAGGTGTCCAAGAAATGGATGTTGGTGTTACTCCATTCAAATGTAAATTGAATGGGAACATTCCAAGAGTTCAACCAAGTGTGGAACGCTTCTATGGGTGTATTGTGGTCCAATAAAAAGAAACAGTCATCGATATAGCGCCCATAAAACTTAATATATTTGCTAGGGGATGATGGGTCATTCAAAAAAACCTTTTCAAGGGATGCCATATATAACTTGGCAATAGAGGGCACACAAGCTTGGCCCATAGAGACTCCCTGGATCTGAAGAAAAAATTCAGACCCAAAAGCAAAATAATTATAGTCGAACAGACAATCGATAACTTCTAGCAAAAAGTGAGAGGGTGAAAACATCCTTAAATCAAAAACATTTAAACATGGATCTATCCTCAGGTAAAGGTATCCTGGTGTACAAAGAATTCACGTCCGCCGATGCCAGGAGATCTCGGGGGATCTATAGTCAGGGCCTCTCTTTTACGTATGAACTCAGTGGTGTCCAATATAAGAGATGGGATCATTTTTACAAAAGGTTGCAGTACACCATGTAAATGCCAAGGGGTTCGAGTAAGAATCCAGAAGCTGACAGGATGGGTCTCCCTGGAGGAGGAAAGCCGGGCTTATGGACCTTAGGGAGGAAATAATATTGGGATACGCGGGGGTGATCTTTTATCAAGAATTTGGCCAACTTTTCATCAATGTATCCCATCTCAACAGCATCCTGGATACAGTTTCTAATGATGCTGGAATAGCGCTTGGTGGGCTCATTGGGGATCCTCTGGTAGAAAGTAGTATCGTTGAGTTGGAGATGGACCTCACTAATGTAATCTTGATGGTCCAATACCACCAACCCCCCTCCCTTATCTGCCGGCTTGAAAACAATGTTCTTCTGCCTCCCCAGCGCTCTAATCATGTTAATATCATCTTATGTCAAATTGGACTGATGCATATCTGTCTTATGGTTAATCTTCTGGACTTCCCTAAGGACAGTTGACTCAAATGTTTTAAGACTGTGTGAAATATCACTGGGAGTGTACGTGCTCTTAACATACATTCTGGGATTGAATATAACATCAGAAGACAGAGGTTGCTCACCAAAATGCTCTTTTAATCTTAGCATTCTAAATAGTCTTGCTAAATCCTGTCTTATGGTCAAATCGGAACACCGGGGAGTAAACACAAAAGAGATGCCCTTATTCAAAATACATAATTCCTTATCCGTGAAATTGTGAGAGGACAAATTAATAACTAAGTTGGATCCTTGCGCTGTCTGCCCTGTTGAAAATAACGCTGCCTATTCTGGTTATGTTTTCTCATGGTTGTTTGCAGTCGTTCATTACAAAGACAAGTAAGATTCTCAACAGAGTCACTACCATCGGCCACCTCTGCTGAGGACCCGGCTTCTGACTCCTCTACTGGAACCAACAGCAGTAATAGATACTCCATGAGAAAACGTAACCAGAATAGGCAGCGTTATTTTCAACAGGATTGAACAAGCCTTTCTCATGGATTGGTAGGTCCTCTGCTAACGCCTTGCCTTCGTCAGAAATCGTAGAGGACCGTAGCCAGGCGTGGCGTCGTAAGGACGTTGCCGCCGCAAACATCCGGCCTGCCCCTTCCGCTAGGTGTTTCCCAAAGTCCTTTTGGAACTGGGATAGTACTATGGCTTCAGTGTGTAGTGCCTTTACTAACTGTCGCCTTTCCACCGGTAGCCAATCAAGGTGGGGCAGGATGCGGTTCCATAGAAATGTCTGATATGCGCTCTCATAGGTGGCATAGTGAGCCATCCTAGTGAACAGGCCGGCTGCTAGATGGACTTTCCTCCCTATACCATCGAGCTTCCGGCCTTCTTTGTTGGCCGGTGTCACTAGGGCCCCTTTGGGGCGCTTGGATTTTGTGAGCTCGGTGGCCACTGTGTTAGGCTTCGGGGGCTTTGTTACCCACTGAGCCTCAGACAAATCAACCCTGTACAATGTATCGGGCCTCCTGGGCACCGCTGCGACCAGGGTGGGGGAGGTATCCGCCATCTTTGCCAATTTAAGCAAATAGTGTAAGGGTGGCACTAGCTGCGAGGATGAGACATTTTGTTCCTTGGAGGTGAACATTAAGTCATCCACCGCCTCAGTGGCTTTGGGGGCTGGTAGGTCCAAAGCCCTGATCATACGACCCATGAAGGCTAGAAAGTTATTCAGATCTGAGACCGGAATCTTGTCCGCATCTGCTGCTTTCTCTGGCGGGGTCCCTTCCGGATCCTCATCCGAGGAGTCTGAGGGTACAGTCCCTGGGGGGTTGAGGTCCACTGTCGCTGGAGGTGGGGCCAAGGGAGTCGCTGGTGGTTGAGGTTGAGCTGGTGGAGGAATGGGCTGCTGTTGAAACAAAGGCAAAGGCAGTCCCATTGCAACTTGTTGGCCCGGTTGATTCCCCATGTGGACAGGAGATGGCGCTGTTGGCTGGGCTGGACCGAGGTACATGAAGCCCTGAGGCGTCAGCTGCCAAAGGCCCTGGTGTGGGGGAGCAGGGAAGGCGGCTGCTGGAACAGCTGCTACTGCTGGTGCAGGCATCGCCTGGAGGAGCGGCGACGCCGCAGGAGGAGGATTGGGCTCCCTCTCGGGAGAGGCATGCCTTGCCCTTTGCCTCTTCCGATGTCGACGACGTCGGGGAGAAGAGCTGCAGGACGAGGAGGACGACGAGCAGGATGACGACGACGGGGAGCGGCGTCGGCGACGTTGAGGAGATCTAGTGCTGTGCCAGGAAGGCGCGCGCGTGCGGGCGTCTCTTCGGCGGCTCGGGGCCGGGGAGGGGGATCCTCGGCGCTCAGAGGGCCCTGACAGGACCGGAGGCATTGGTGCCGGGTCGTGCTCCATCCCCTGACCTGGGGAGTGCGTCGGGGTGAGTCGCCTCCTTTCGCCTTGGCTCAATGTTGGCGTGGGCGCCTTCTCGGGCACCGGGGAAGCCTCTCTCGGGGCCGCTAGCGCCTGCTGGGTTTGCTCCACCAGGGGGAGCTCTTCCCGCAATGGAGGCCTGGAGGGGAGAGGAGCAGCCTCTTCCTCCTTTCGCGCCTTTTTTGCAACGGGTTTTTTCTTTTGAGGGGGCTCGCCGCCATCTTTTCCCTCAACCGTTGCAGGCTTCTTCGCTTTCTTTTTCACGGGGGCCTTCTGAGCGGGCTTTGGCGGCGCTCCAGGCATCCCCAGCGAAGGCAAAGTGGCGGGAACCATCCCGGGGGGGGGGGGGGGAATCCCGGTAAGCCCAAGGAAGGTGGTGGCCCATCGTCCAGAATCGGGGGTTGGGAGGGAAGTAGCCCTTTATCATAAAGTACCACCTTTAGCCTGGCCTCCCGATTCTTCCTTGTCTGGGCTGTAAAAGCCTGGCAGATTGGGCAGGCTTGGTTCAGGTGCTCTTTCCCCAGGCACACTAGGCAGAGGGAATGGCCGTCCGTGTCGGGGAGGACGTTGGGACATTGGGAGCACCGTTTGAAGGAGGTGGTAGACATGGTGGGGCTCACCAGTCACAGAGTAGTCGACAGTCCGAAGGTCAGTTAGCCACAGTCCGAAATCCAATAATCGTAGTCAAATATCAGTCCAAATCAATTCCAAAACGCAGTCCTGTAACAAGTGAAGGTTCTCTCGCTGCTAAGCGGACGAAGAGAAGTGAGGTAGTAGCCCCGCCACGGGCTATATATACAGGGGGGCGGGGCTGCCACTAATCTTTCTTTAATCTTTCCAGAAGGTTCCGATGCTGCTCTGCGCAGGCGCAGACCATACAGGGATGTATGATCCACAGTGACCATGAAACTTTTATGGAAATACACAAGGTTATACATTCCCGTTCAAGTAGCTATACTTTGGAAAGAACTGAACTTTATAAAATTATTTTCCATTCTGCAGAATGCCCAAATTAAAGGTTGATTGATTTCCTATATTTTGCGGGATTGCTTTTTAATTCAAAAGTTCACTTCAACAGCTGTAAAAGCTGGACAGTGAGGAAAACTTGCAGAAGACTGCTAAAAGGACAACTAAATGGGTCGTAAAGTAAATCAAGCCCGAACTCTCCCCAGATGCCAAGATGACCAAAGTAAGGCTGTCATACTTCGGCCATATCACAAGAAGACATCACTAGGAAAGAAAATAATTTTTGGTAAATTAGTAGGCAATAGAAAAAGAAGACAACATTACATGTGGATAGATTCAGTCAAGGAAACCACAGCCCAGAGTCTGCAAAACCTGAGTAGGGCCAATGATGATAGGGTGACTTGGAGGCTGTCATTCATAGGGTTGCCATGCATCAAAGTTGACAATAACAATGTAAAATTATGGTTCCTGTGTCGCTAAATGGGATGCACATAAGCCGTATGAGAGGGGAAATAAAAACTTCCAATAGAAAGAAGATCACAATGAAATAGGACACTAACTATATTATTAAACCAATCCCAATGTTTATCACAATCTAGCAGCTAGTACTTGGATGATTTCTTGTCACCAAAGTCAGAGTTTGCAAAAATAAATTTGCATCAGAAATATTCATAGAGTGGAGAAATTGTAACTATCTCACATTCATATACTAAATAACTTTAATAGTAAACCCAAAAGTCAGGGAACAGATAAATATAAAATGTCTCGACTCCCTTGGCATTATTCCATTGAATGATGAAACGTAATTCACAAAATTAATTAGTAGTTTATTCTTGTAACTTTGAAGAAATTTTGTTCCAACAATTCTTAAAACAAACTCATTTTTATCCATTTAATAGAATTCTCCATTTAGTTATTTTTCTTTTTAGTCTAAAAATAGGAAAGACTTTATGTCTAGGTGGTGCCTTCATAGTGTGCATTTAGTCATAAATGCAGCCATTCATGAGATTATACATAATACAGATTAACTTCATGATGTTGATCTGCTGCTGTTTTTTACACAATGTATGAAGGACCACCAATGGAAGGGAAACATGTAGTGTTCAATTAACACTTTGACTGGACACAGTTTTATCCATGCTATCAATGTTCTCACGACGACTTTTTTTCCACCTATGTAAAACATATAATGTTATGCCAGCAATACCACACAATACGGCAATGCATACTATGATCACAGAGCCACGTGAGGAAGTAGTGGTAGGAGGCGCTGCACGAAGGAGCAGAGTGGCCCTTGCAATATTGGATACTTCCCCAACATTGTTGCTTGCATCGATGGCACGAATGGCAAAGTAGACTAAGGTGCCATTTTCTTTTGCGAGATCATCTGGCTTATACCGAAAGGTCTGTTTGACTCCAGAAAATTCAGGTATCAGAGCAGAAGTGTCCAAAGAGGTGGCACTAGGAAAGTTAATCTCTATTAAGTCCAATGGGTTTGCACTCATTCTTATTTCATATCTGTCAGCTGAAAAACATGGGAGAGATGACACATTCCCATTAGGATACATGAACTAATTCATGACTCTAAACCAGAGGTGTCAAACTTGTGGCCCTCCAGATGTTTGGGCATTCAACTCCCAGAAGCCCTGGCCACTTTATCCAATCACCAGGAACACTGGCACCTGAAGTCCAACACACCTGGAGGGCCACAAGTCTGACACCACTGCTCTAAACAAAATGTGAAATAATAGTAGTACTGTAAAAATAAGACCTGGTCTTATAGTAATTTTTGCTCCAAAAGATTAGGGCTTATCTTGCTTTTTCGTGTACACCAATCTACATTTATTCATGCCCAACAATCTAGATTCATGTCACTTTCTTCTGGAACACAGTTGCAATAATCTAGCAAGAATATTTATATTGAATTTTATATAATAATATTATTATTTTATAATTCAATATGTCTCTTGTGTGTTGCAATGGATGTACTACCAGTAATTGGCAATTTTAATTGGATCTTATTTTTTGGGGTAGGGCATATTTTCATGGAAACAGGGTAGTAGTTTCCCTGAAAGCCCTTAAAATAAAACTTACCGGGCTGCCATAACCCCTCCCTACCAGGCCTCCTGGACTGTAGAAATGATGTGCCAGGAGATACATATTTTTTTTTGTCGTGTCAGGAACGACTTGAGAAACTGCAAGTCGCTTCTGGTGTGAGAGAATTGGCTGTCTGCAAGGACGTTGCCCAGGGACACGCCTGGATGTTTTGATGTTTTATCATCCTTGTGGGAGGCTTCTCTCATGTCCCCACATGCCAGGAGATGGGGGGCCAGGAGCGATTTGGGGTCCCCAGCCTCCTGGCACGTCATTTCTATACCCAAAGAAATGAGATGGGAAATGGGGACTGACCCCTGGGTAGTCATAAGACTACCTGTGGGTGAGTCCAAACAGGCCCCATACCCTATTAGACCCAGGTCTTTCAGGAAGGCCTAGGTCTAATGTGGTATCAAATTCATTCGGGACAAAGCAGGTTTACCTGCTTTGTCCTGAATTAATTCTCTTTTACTGCAGGTGTTGTATGGATGCCCCCGGTAAAAGTCTGACAGGGCCCGCATTTTGGGCCCTGTCTGGAAGGGCTCCAGGTCTCCATTCAGATGGAAATGATTTTGTTGTTGTGGAATCGACCTATATCTGCCTCTGGCTAACATGTTATCTAACTGAATTCAGGAGACACCGCCATGCAGCATAAAGAAAATACACTCAGACAGCCAAACAATAGCAACAAATGCCTCAAAAAGAAAGAATGAAAGACGGGAACCCTGAATTTAACTGTGGGATGAAACCACTTTGCCATCTAGTAAAACAAGTGAGGGCATTGTTAGCAGGTCTGAAGGACTATAATTTTTGTCCAAAGGAACCTGTTCCGACTTATATACAAATTCAACTTAAGAACCAACCCACAGAACCTATCTTGTTGATAACTTGGGGACTGCCTGTACATTACAGTTAAAACCTAAAATCTTCAATTAAAGCGACATCAACATTATAATACTACTCTTGAATGTTAAGGAAATTGGATAATTAAAGTTAATAGAACTAAAAACAGTATTTCCTTTTTATACTGCAGAAAAGTCAATCAGTTGAACTGATGGGCTCATAAGTTCAACCGTTCAAATCAGAATTGTACATACCTTGTCCAAAATCATAATCATCCCCAGGGGCTGTCCAAGTCAAAACGAATTCCTCATCTTCATTGTATATTACTTCAAGGTCGGTGATTTTATTTGGTGGAAAGACATCTATGTATCCTCCTCCTCCGCCACCACTCCTCCACCGCCACCTCCTCCTCCTCCACTGCCACTTCCTCCGCTACCTCCTCCTCCAGCAGGAACACCTCCTCCTCCTCCACCTCCTCCAGGACGAACACCCCCTCCTCCTCCTCCTCCTCCAGGAGGAATACCTGAGACAACAAAACTACCTCCTGTAATTGCTCTGCTAATATTTCCTACGTTTGCTGAGATTTGGCCTGTGAGTGGGTCTATGTTAAATCTGGGATCCGAAGCATTAGGTACAGGTCTTGGTGGGTTCAGAACTATTGTACCTGTGTGAAAAAATGGAAAAACCTTCATTTTTCTGCTTGATTATTTCCTTTCATGAATGTTTTTGGATAATGCCAGTTCTGTAGATGACAACTTTTGTTACATTTTGCCTCCCCCCCCTCCAAATGTTGATTTTTCAAAAGCATTACTAGTCTTATATCTTATTATTGAATGTTATTATACATTTATTTCCCACATACTTAAAATGTCAGAACATATGCTACTGCTCCTTTCATTTTTGTAAAATATATGAAGCTGTGAATCTCCACATGATGAGAAGTTTCTATGGAAGTAGAAGATGACTGGAAATCAACTTAAAAACACATGCAGATCATTCAGGAAGATCACCTTTCTGACGCCAAAATTTGAAAGCCATTCATTTGTTTAACTTTGGAACCACTGAACCTCTTAAATAAGTCCATGACTGTAACATTTCAAGCTTATTTCCAAAAGTCTGTGTAATCCTGCATATCTTTTGCACTCTTCTGGTGGCTGTAGCTGAAACATTCATTTAGCTATATTGCTCTTGTTAAAAATGTTCTCAGGTAACTGTGCACCAAGAACTACCTAAAAATTTGGGAACCCTTGCTCAAACCTTGCAAAAAAAAAAACCCCTACATTTTGATTAAAGAACTAAAGGATTTGCTAACAGGTACGCTCAAATATAGAGTGAAATATAGAATGATTAGTCAGAAATATTACGTTTTCATGCAGCAATACTAAAAATGTTTTACTTATTTTCATTTTAGTTTGTGAAAAATTATTTTTAAATGAACTTTTCATTTACCCCATTCAGATAAATGTTTCTCCTTTATTTTCAATTTTAAACCTAAGTAACTGAAAACCATTTTAATAGAGATAACATTTGGCTTAAACTGGTTTTGTGCAGAGGGTTTAGAGGCAATTACAAGCAGTTCCCCAGGTGATGTACATCTGACTTAGGTATACCTGACCTTGTATACCAATGGGCCTGTCTCTTCCTCACTGCCACAAATTCTCAGTGCTGAGAGAAAGCTTGTCTGCAACTTTCCCTCCTTTCCTTTATGTCTGTATCTCTCCCCTTCTTTCCTTTCCTTCATGCCTGTTTCTCTCCCTACCTTTTTCTTTCATGTCTGTATCTCTCCCCACTTTTTCCTTCCCTTCGTGTCTGTATCTCTCCCCTCTTTTCCCTTTCCTTCATGTCTGCATCTTTCCCCCATTTCCTTTCCTTCATGTCTAACACCGATTTAATTGCCCGGGCTCAATGCTATGCAATCCTGGGATTTGTAGTTTGGTGGGGTGGCAGCATTCTTTATCTGAGAAGGCTAAAGACCTTATAAAACTACAGGCCCCAGGATTCAGTAGCATTGAACCAGGGCAGTTAAATTCATTTTACAATATGATGAACCCCAAGGAAGCTGAGGCCAAAGGCACTTCCAGACAGCATCAAAATGCAGGACAAATAAGCAGAACAAAAAAATCACAGGACCTAAGAGCAAGTCCAAACACAGTCCTGTCCGTCCCAGTAAATGGTCCTCCACTGTCTTGACACCTTCGTTTGTAGCAGATTTTATAAATCTGCTAGATGGTTGCATGGGGACATCTGGTGGAAATTTACTTTTTTTTTAAAAAACCAAACAAAAAAAACCCCTGACTCTCCGAGATGCTCTGGACCTCTTATGTGCTCATGCAGATATCTCAATGTACACACAAGCAAATTTCGTATTATTTCTCTTCATCCAATATAATTTCAAACTCTGTTTAATTTCATAAAGATCAGAACAAAGGAATGCTTGCAGGGAGCTCTCATTCCAATTGCTTTTCATTTGTACTTCCATTTAGCCACCTGTGTGTCCATGGCTCCAATTATTTACAGCCCAGATAAATGGGTTGCTTACCTGTAACCATAGTTCCTTGAGTGGTCACCTGTGAATACATACATTTGATATTTGCGCTTGCGCAGACAAACTTCGGAACCCTCTAGAAAGAAATCTTAATAGCCCAGCTGAAGCCCTGCCCTGCACTCCCCCACCGCCTATATAGCCAGTGGGAGGGGCTTCAGACCTCACTTCTCTCTAAAGTCGTGAGACAGAACAAAGAAAATGTGAGGGCATGACCAGAGGGGAGGATGGGCGGGCTGTATGTATTCACAGGTGACCACTCAAGGAACTATGGTTACAGGTAAGCAACCCATGTTTACCTTTTCATGGTCAACTGTGAATACATACATTTGATAGAATAGCGAGCTACTGACCTTGGTTGGTGGGAGTCATGCCACCGCAGAGAAGAGGACTGCTCGTCCAAAGCCAGACTGTCTCCTGTCTCCAAGTTTGTAATGGGAGACAAAGGTGTGATGGAAAGCCCATGTGGCCGCACGGCACACAGCATCAAGCGAAACGCCCCTCAGGAAAGCCGCCGACGTGGAAACCGCTCTTGTCGAGTGGCCCTTCAGTTGTTGCGGCGGCTCTTTTCCAGCCATGCGATAAGCCTGGCGAATCGTCAGGACGATAGTCTCTGGGAAGATACAGGAAGGCCACTGGCGTCCTTCCTATACTTCACAAAGAGTCTAGGGGACTTTCTTATTGAAGCAGTTCTGTTAATGTAATAGGCCAAGGCCCTTTTGACATCAAGGAGGTGTAGGCTTGTTTCCACAGGTGTAGTGGGGTTCTGAAATAAGGAGGGTAGTACCAACTCCTCCGACAGATGGAACCTAGACACCACTTTAGGAAGGAAAGAGATATCCGTCCTTAAAACCACTTTGTCCTTGTGGAATCTGGTATAAGGGGAGTCAGCCCTCAACGCGCATAACTCACTCGCGCGTCTTGCTGATGTGACTGCGACGAGAAACGCAGTCTTCCAGGACAAAAAGGAAAAATCAGCTGACACCAAAGGTTCAAAAGGCGGTTTGGTCAATGCGGACAGAACTAACTCAAGGCTCCAAGGGGGTGTAACAGGAGCAACTGGCGGATTAACATTCTGGAATCCTTTAAGAAAAAGTTTAACTACCGGGTCCTCAAAACAGGAGGGGAGGCCCGACCGCCTGCGGTACCAAGAGATGGCCGCTAGGTAACACTTCAAAGAGGAGTGCGACAACCCTTTCTCAGAAAGGGCGAACAAAAAGTCTAAAACCACAGAGATAGGAACTTTCAAAGGGTCCAGGCCCTTCAGGGAAAGGAACTGTGTGAAACGAGTCCATTTGTACTTATAGGCCTTCTTCGTGGAAGTCTTGTGGGCAGCTTCCACAATGGCCAAAACTGGCGCTGACAAGAGTGACAGTGCCGTTACTCGGGGGGCAGGACCCTCCAAGCTGTCAATCGTAGCTTCTCGACTTCTGGATATAGCACCTGGTCTTGTTGTGCCAGCAGGTCGACTCTGTGAGGTAGAGGGACAAACACTCCTTTGGACATCTCTAACAACAGGGAGAAGGTTAGGTTGCTTACCTGTAACCGTGTTTCTTCGAGTGTAAGGTCTGTGAAATTCACACAAGTGGGTTTACTCCCGCGCATGCGTAGAATCTCGGACATACTAGCTAAAATCAAAGATTTACATATGCCCCTCCCACTCCCCGCCCCCCCTCTCATCCCCTGATCTAGCTACCTAGGCAGTTCCTTGCCACCAGACAGCAACAGAAACCTAGGCATGACATTAGAGGGGAGGACAGGTGGGTTCTGTGTGAATTTCACAGACCTTACACTCGAAGAAACACGGTTACAGGTAAGCAACCTAACCTTCTTCTTCGTGTGGTCTGTGAAATGCACACAAGTGGGTGACTTAACAAGCTTATGTACCTTGGAGGTGGGTCATGCCACACAGGAAAACAGGACAGCTCTGCCAAAGGATGCATCCTTCTTCGCGAGAACGTCCAGCTTGTAATGGGCTGCAAACGTAGAGGGTTCACCCAGGTAGCAGCCTTGCAAATCTGATCAACAGGTACACCCCGCAAAAAAAATGCTTGGGATGTAGAAACTGCCCTTGTGGAATGGGCTTTAACACCAACAGGCAATTCCTTATGGGCTAACTGATAAGCCAATCGGATTGCCAGGACTATCCAAGAAGCCAAACGTTGAGAAGTAAGGGGAAGTCCAAGGGAATCTTCCCTATACTTAAGAAACAACTTAGGGGATTTTCTATAGGAGGCTGTCCTATGTAAATAGAAAGATAACGCCCTCTTAACATCGAGGGAGTGGAGGGCAATCTCCAGGGGAGATGAGGGGTTGGGAAAAAAGGCTGGAAGGACAATGTCCTGGGTCATATGGAAATGGGAAACAACTTTAGGAAGAAAAGTGACATCCGTCCGGAGGACCACTTTATCTTCATGGAATCGAATGAAGGGAGGATCAGAGCGGAGTGCTGTGATTTTACTGGCTCTTCTGGCCGAGGTAATGGCCACGAGGAAAGCCGTTTTCCAGGACAGGTGGGAAATATGGCAAGTTGCCATAGGTTCGAAGGGAGGTTTAGAAAGTTGGGAAAGGACGAGCTCTAAACTCCAAGATGGAGGGGGAGGAGAGACCGGAGGGAAAGACTTCTTGTATCCCTGTAGGAACATGCCCACCATGGGATCCTGGAAGAGGGACGGGAGGCCGAATTTCTTCCTGTACCAGGAAAGGGATGCTAAATAGCATTTGATGGAGGAAAAAAAATCCTTTTGTGGAAAGATGAATTAGGAAATCCAAGACCACTGACGTGGGGGCCGATTGTGGCAGATGGCCCAGTGGCTGAACAAACGCACGAAACTTGTCCCATTTGTACGTGTATGCCTTCCTGGTGGAGTCCTTTTGGGCTGCCTGGATTATTAGACGGACAGGGTCGGAGAGGTGGGACAGGGCCTGATCCTCCACGCTGTAAGGTGGAGAGATGGAAGGTCCGGGTGTAGGATAAGACCCTGTTGAAGGGAGAGGAGGTCGGAATCCAACGGAAGACGAAGGAAGTCTCCTGAGAGGCCTGGAGAAGGGGGTGTGAACCACGGATGACGGGGCCACCAAGGGGCTATCAGGATGCAATCCAAATTGTCGGATAGCAGCTTTGCAACCACTCTGGGAAGGAGTGGAAGCGGAGGAAAGGCGTAGAGGAGACTTGGGGACCAATGGTAGAGGAATGCGTCTCCTAGGCAATCTGGGGATGCGTGAGGGTGGAGTCTTACGCAATACATGAGGCAATGGGTGTTGAACTGTGAGGCAAATAGATCTATTTGGGGAGTGCCCCAACGCCTGATCAGGGAGAGGAAGTGGCGGGGGCTGAGCTGCCACTCGTGAGTGGTGGACGACGTCCTGCTCAGTGAGTCGGCTAGGGTGTTTTGAAGGCCTGGAAGGTGTATGGCATGGAGGAATGTGTTGTGGAGAATACACCATTCCCATATCCGGAGAGATATGGAAAGGAGAGTGGGAGAGCGGGTGCCCACTTGTTTGTTGATGTAATACTTTACCGAGGTGTTGTCCGTGAGGACTTGGATCACCTGGTTGGAGACTACGGTCACAAATGACCGAAGGGCCTATTCTACCGCTGTGAGTTCCAGGGCATTGATGTGGAGTCTCTTTTCGTAGGGAGACCAATGACCGCTGATGGTCAGGTCGTGGAGGTGAGCTCCCCAGCCCGTGGAGGAGGCGTCTGTCGTCAGAGACAGCGACGGCTGGGGAGGGGAGAAGGGAAGGCCCGAGCACACATTGGATCTGTCTGTCCACCATGACAGGGACTGCAGGACATGGGCGGGGGGTGGAGGATCATGGTCTGGCTGTCTAGCCCTGGCTGGAACACAGAGAGGAACCATGCTTGAGGGGGCGAGGCGGAGGCGAACGCGGTAACGTTCGTGGTGGAAGCCATATGACCAAGGATAGATTGGACGGTCCAGGCGGAGCACCGGTGGGTGGTTTGGATGGCCTGGATAGAGTGGCATAAAGTGAGGAAGCGATCCTCTGGGAGGTAGGCCCTCTGGGATATTGAGTCTATTACAGCACCTATAAACTGCACCGTCTGGGAGGGTGAGAGGTGAGATTTCTCTTGGTTGACAACAAGTCCCAGGCTCTGCAAAAGAGATAAGGCATAACTGATATCAGATGATAATTGGTCACATGACCCAGAGCAGAAAAGCCAGTCGTCCAGGTAAGGGAACACGGTGACGCCCTGCTGGTGAAGGTGGGAGGCGACGACCGCCATACATTTAGTGAAAGTCCTTGGAGCCGTGGAGAGGCCGAAGGGAAGGACATTAAAGGAATATGAGGCACCGTCCACCATAAAGGTGAGGTACTTCCTGTGGGACTGCCTAATTGAGATGTGAAAGTAGGCATCTTTAAGGTCAACAGTAGCCATCCAAGCTCCCTTCGGGATGAAAGGGAGGATGGAGGGGAGAGTGACCATCCTAAATTTGCGTGGTCTGATGAATTGATTGACTTCACGGAGGTCCAAAATGGGCCAGAGGCCACCATCCCTTTTATCCACTAGGAAATATCTAGAAAAAAAGCAAAATTGAAGGGTAGGGGAAATGGCTCCCTTAAGAAGGAGGGCGTCAATTTCTTGCAATAAAACAGGGGAAGTCTGAGTAGAGATAGGTTTCCCTGGGGGTGGAAAGGAATCAAACTCTATAGCATAACCTCGGTGAACAATGTCCAAAACCCACTTATCGGTGGTGATGGACTGCCAAACTGAAAGGAAGGGCTGCAGCCTGTCAAGAAACAGGCTAGAAACGGCGCGTCTTATTGTTTGAGGATCTACCACCTCGATACTGACCCCTGAATGGAACACCTGGGCACTTGTATCCCTGCGAGGGGAACTGTGGTCGCTGTCCTCCTCTATACGGAGCGGAGTTGTAGTATCCGCGAAAGGACTGGTGGTGGTAGTAGGGACGCCAACGCTGCCTATAAGGTTGGTAGGGAGAGTTGGGCTGCTGACCATATTTGTTTAGCATTTGCTTCATTTTGTGAGAGTGCTCCAACTGAGAGTCTGTCTCAGGATTGAACAGGCCAGCTTCATCCATGGGGAGATTTTCAATTAGTGAGCGTTGGTTGGACGACAATGCTGCAGATCTCAGCCAAGCATGTCTCCTAAGGGCAACTGACCCAGCTATCAGTTTGCCCGAGGTATCCGCCCCATGTTTGGCCAAGTCCTTTTGTAGGGTGGCCAGAGTGAGGGCCTCTTGGTGGAAGGCCTTAGCCATGGGCTGGTCGGATGCTGGAAGGAGGTCCAGGTATGGGCCTATCTTATTCCAGAGGTATGATTGATAGACGCTCATATAGACGCCATAATGTGCCATTCTGCCTGACAGGCACGCTGAGGCATAAAACCTTCTGGCCATAGCATCAAGCTTTCTCCCTTCTTTGTCAGAAGGGGCAGCCTGGTTATTCTGGATTGGCTTAGGCTGAGCGTCGGTCACAATTGAATTAACCTTCAGAAGTCTGGCCAACCACGGGGTGGTGGACAGATAAATCCGGTATAGGTTCTCTGCCCATTTAGACGTGCTTGGGACGGAAGCCGGGGCAACACCAGTGACCTTTAACAGTTTGACCAAATAAGGAAAAGTTGGCAACATGGTAGATTGCCGAGTTTGTTGCTCAGCAGAGGTAAAGTAAGGGTCTTGGACCACATCCTCAGATTGAGGGGGCTGTATGCCAAGGGATCTGGCCAGCCTGATTAGTAGTGCAGAAAACTTCTTGTACTCTTCTGCCTGTTGAGGATCAGCCTCAGGCTCAGGCAAGGGGGGAATGGGAGTCACATCAGAAGAGGACTCCATATCCACATCATTATCATCAACTGGGAGGTGAGGGGGAGATTGGGCAGGAGGAGCTACTGGAGGAGCAGGGGCTAGAGTGGGAGGGGCTGGGGGGGCTGAGGGAGGAGGTGCCACGGATTGCGGAGCATAGGAGGGAGGCCACGGATACCGGTATGAGTCTGGTGAATGATAAGGCTCAGGAGGGTAATAGGGACTGTAATAAGGAAAAGGAGGGGGATAAGGAGGGGGGTAACCATAAGGGTACCCATAAGGTGGGTCCCAGGGGTGGGCTCGGTCACCGGAGCCCTCCTTCAGTGGGCTCCGGGACCTAGAGCGAGGAAGATCTTCTAAATTAAACTGGAAGGGAGAGCGCCGCGCGGCGCTGCGGGGACGAGCGCGCGTCTCCGCGCAACGGCTGAAGGAAAGGAGCGGGAGGCCGCGTGGCGCTGGCCTCCACGTGGTGGAAAGACTCGGTCTCCGGGGAGCAGGAAGGTGGGGGGGGGTGCCTGAGCGAGAGGAGAAGGAGGTGAGGGCAGCTCAGGCTCGGGGACCGAAGAGAGAAGGTGACTGGGGAGAAGTTGGGGGGGATTTTCCACCCCTGAAAACTGAGTGCCATCGTCCCCAAAAAGCTGCAGCGTCTCAGCTGCACACAAGGGAATAGAAGGACTGTGGGGCGCAGGGCCAGCCAGGAGCCTTGGAACATTTTGTGCCAGGGAACACAAGGACTGGGGCGCAGGGCCAGCCAGGAGCCTTGGAGCATTTTGTGCCAGAGCCTCCTTAGATTTTTCTTTGGGCTTGGCAGATTTGGAGGTTTTTTGCTTTTTCTTCCGGAGTGGCTCAATGGCAGAGTCAGAGGCCAACTCACGGATGGCACCATCAGTCAAGGCACTCAAAGGATTGGGATTCTGAGTCCCAGAAGGTAGAGAGGGCTGGCTCATGGAACGAGAGAGCCCAGTCTCTGAGGAAATCATGGCTTGCTCAAAGAGAGAAGCTTTGAGCTTAGAATCCCTGTTCTTCAGGGTTCTATTAGAGAAAGACCTGCATATCTTGCAGGTCTGGGGAATATGGGATTCTCCCAAACAGAGGAGACATTTAGGATGTCTATCCTCTTGGGGCAAGGTTGCTCCACAATCAGAGCACCTTTTGAAAGAACGAAGACATCTTATCTGATAGTCGAGGCAATCCGAGGACTTATAGCAGGAGCTAGCAGTCGGAGATCCTTTCGCTGGCTAGGCGGAAAAAGGAACTGCCTAGGTAGCTAGATCAGGGGATAAGGGGGGGGCGGGGAGTGGGAGGGGCATATGTAAATCTTTGATTTTAGCTAGAATGTCCGAGATTCTACGCATGCGCGGGAGTAAACCCACTTGTGTGCATTTCACAGACCACACGAAGAAGAACCACTGTTGCTGGGGCCACCATGGTGTGATGAGAATGCACCATGCCCTCTCCCTGTGGAGTTTGGCCACCACCCTGAGACGGAGAGGAAAGGGTGGGAAGGCATACATCAGGTCTGTGTCCCACGGTATCAGGAACGTGTCACCCAGGCATCCCTGAGCAGGGTCCGCGTGCGTCCTGGAGCAGAAGGTTGCACACTTCTTGTTCTGCCGAGTGGCGAAGAGATCGATCAATGGAGTGCCCCAAGATCGAAAGAGCCAGTCCACCTCCTCCTGGTGTAAAGACCACTCGTGGTGGGTCAGAGGGGCCCGGCTCAGCACGTCTGCTAGGACATTCTGTTCGCCTGGGAGGTATAGTGCCAGCAGGTTAATGTTCCTTGCAATGCACCCCTCCCAGATTTCGAGGGTTAGGTTCAATAGGATTTTGGAGTGTGTACCCCCCTGTTTGCTTATGTAAAGCATGTGGTCGTATTGTCTGTCACTACCTGGACCACCTTCCCTTTGATCACCCTCTCGAATGAAAGCAGAGCCTTGTAGACCGAAGGTCGGGTAACGAGGCAATCAGTCCAATTAGTAGTAGAACAAAAACTACTAAAGCAAGAGGGTTCTCTCTGTCTGCTTTATCCGAGCGCGGAAAGAGAGAAGTGAGGGCTGAAGCCCCTCCCACTGGCTATATAGGCGGTGGGGGAGTGAAGGGCGGGGCTTCACCGGGGCTATTAAGACTTCTTTCTAGAGGGTTCCGAAGTTTGTCTGCGCAAGCGCAAATATCAAATGTATGTATTCACAGTTGACTATGAAAAGGTAACACCTGTTTCAGGATGTTAAAATGTGCACATGCACTACAGCACTCCACACCAGGGTATACGAACAAACTCGTGTGCTTTCCTTGACTGCAGGGATTTACAGTCATGTGAATATGCACATTTTCATCCGACTCAGGTTTTAAACACACATTTTTAACACATGTTTTTCAGCTGTTAATCCGAATCAGCATATGTTTTACTGAAACATCCTTTAGCCATCCCACTTTCTTCCACAGTTTAGGGCATGTGTAAAGGGCCCTAACTAAATAGGTGAGGCTCCCTGAGAGAAGGGCTATCTATTTCTCTACTTTTCTTCTCCATTGCTGGAAGCTTTGGTGTTCTAACACTTTTAAAGAAGGAATTCTACACATACAGCAACTGTAATGCTCCTTTTTTGGCACTTTTTGCCACTGAGCATTACACTTTGGGGGATGATGGAGTTTGATGGGCTCCATCAACCCCCGGTGCATCAGGTTTCTTCCAACTTACTGTACATACAAGTTCAGTTTAAGAATGAACCGATAGAACCTAACTTGTCTGTAATCCAAGGACTGCCTGTACACATCCTGCCCAGGACGTAGAGCCAGATCTCCATACTCCTGGATATAGAGTCATTGTGCTATAGGTTGTTTGTTAGGTTTCTGTTGTTGTTTTGCACAGCGCTGTACAGTATTTTATATTTATAATAATTGCTATATGTCTCATGTTTTGTGTTTATTTACAATACAAGGAGTCCCGTCAAAAGCTATTCCTCAGATTTAAAAAATGCCGAACTTACTCTCCTCAAGTGCTGGAGTTCAGAGATGATCAAAGACTCACTGTTGGACTTACCGTATTTTTCGCACCATAAGACGCACCTGCTGATAAGACGCACCTAGATTTTAGAGGAGGAAAATAGGGAAAAATATTTTCTCTCCCCTCTAAAATCTAGGTAAGTCTTATTAGCAGGGTGCGTCTTCTCAGAGGGCTCGCTGGTTCGCTCGCCCTCTGCCTCCTTTTCCTTCCCCCACCCTTTCCTTGAGGGAAGAAAAGGTGGGGAAGGAAAAGGAGGCAGAGAGAGCTGACGCGACGCGGTTCGCTCCGCCCTCTGCCTCCTTTCCTTCCCTCCGCCCTTTCCTTGAGGGCGGAGGGAAGGAAAGGAGAGGCGAGGGGCGCACCGCGTCGCGTCAGCTCTGACGCGACGCGGTTCGCTCCGCCCTCTGCCTCCTTTTCCTTCCCTCCGCCCTTTCCTTGAGGGCGGAGGGAAGGAAAAGAAGGCGGGAGCGGGCCGCGTCGCGTCAGCTCTGACGCGACGCAGTTCGCTCCGCCCCTGCCTCCTTTTCCTTCCCTCCGCCCATCCCTTGAGGGCGGAGGGAAGGAAAAGGAGGCGAGGGAGAGCGAACCGCGTCGCGTCAGCTCTGACGCAACGCGGTTCGCTCCGCCCCTGCCTCCTTTTCCTTCCCTCCGCCCTTTCCTTGAGGGCGGAGGGAAGGAAAAAGGCGAGGGAGAGCGAACCGCGTCGCGTCAGCTCAGCTCTGACGCAACGCGGTTCGCTCCGCCCCTGCCTGCTTTTCCTTCCCTCCGCCCTTTCCTTGAGGGCGGAGGGAAGGAAAAGGAGGCGAGGAGAGCGAACCGCGTCGCGTCAGCTCTGGCAACGCGCGATTCGCTCCGCCCCTGCCTTAAGCTACTTGTTCTTTTATACAGATTTGTATCAAGCTTGCTTCTCTTTTTACAACAATATCCCATCATCTTCACATGTACTAATATGAATGATTCCTTGTGTGTTTTTAATAGTTATTAAAAACACATTATTTTGTCTTTGCAATTTTTAAAATCTATTTGTGCTATTATTTTTTTCTTTATTAACATTTCATGTATTGGCTTTCCCAACCTCTTACTGCTTATTACTTGTAAGTTACATTTCAGATTGTAAGTCTAAAGTCGACACACTCAGCTATAGAAAAAAGTTCAAGTAACAAGCACTGGTGATTCATAAATTCCAAATGTTTCTTTTTCATAATCGGTAACTACATTAAAGTCAGTACTCCGTACTGCAGCACCTTCTTGACAAGATCAACCAGATTCCCCTTTTCATTTATTAATGGAACTACATTGAGGGCCCGTCCAGACAGTACCTTTATCCCAGGAGCTCCTGCTTCAAACTCGAAGGTAGCCAAACGATGTCCCCTCAAAACACGGAAGCAATTGCTACAAAGCCCAAAAATCACGAGATTTTCGGGTGTGGGAATATCCGAGTTCTGGCCAGAAAATGTGCAAATTCAAATCTCTGTATGTCTCTACACTCAGAAAATACGGGACTTTTTATATTGGTTTGTTCCTGGGTTATACATGTTGGTTCCTGATTGGTTGTATCCTTTCTGAGGTGTGTGTGGATCAGTGGTGGTTTTTTTTAAGGATGCTCCTGGGATAAAGGGCTGTGTGGAAGGGCCCTCACTCAGAGATCTGCATCTACTTGGTGACTGCATTTATGATTATGATTATGGTTATCAATTAGTGGCCGGCCCCAGCGTACTTCTGAATCCATGTTGTTTTGGATGTTTTCTCCACATCCCAACACCGCTACTACCATCACCGCTTGATCTCCCTCTCCCAACCGGATTTTACCTGTGAGAATGGACAGAGCTACTTTGTGTGTATTTTACTATCGCTCATAATCCGGATTTATATGGGACACACCCTGGATGCGGATTACTACAGACATATTCCTCTGCATTCTTGATTGACCGGGACTTGTTTGGGAGGTACTCTAACGGCGCGATTTATATCTTACTGATGTTGTTTACTTCATTACGTTTGATGGACAATCTTTATGGCATGTGTTGGGTATGTGTGAGCTACTGACGCACTATTGTGTATTTTTCTATATTTGATATATGTTTTGTGATATCTGATGAATAGTTGCCTTATACAATACAAGTACTCTGGTTCTCTCAGTCTTATTGTGTGTTTGCAGACTACTCTGTAGCCAGTGTTCTTCAACTATGGTTATCAATACCCTGCTTTTTCTCTCTAAAAAGAGACTTAGGGCCCTTCCACATAGCCATAAAACCCATAATATCAAGGCAGAAAATCCCACAATATCTGCTTTGAAGTAGGTTATCTGAGTCCACACTGCCATATACTCCAATTCAAAGCAGATAATGTGGGATTTTGTTTAGCTGTGTGGAAGTGGTGTTACTGTAGCTTACCGCAAAATCAATACAATATAAATACAATACAATACAAAACCTGAAATATAGAAACATTAAAATAGAATTAAATGTTAACGGTATTAAAAATGAAACACAGGCTGGGTGACCATCCATCGAGAGTGCTTTCACTGTGTGTTCCTGCATGGCTGGGATTGCATGGCCATTGGGGCTCAGCTATGATTCTACAGCTCTTTAGAAAGGCAAAGAAGGCTGCGATAATATTGTTTTGAAACACGTGTAAGAATTAGGGAAATGTTTAACTGAAACCCCTCCAACGCATTCATTTTGGCGCGCTATATTAGGAAGCACAACTAATTGGATTACAACAGGCTGAGGGAATGACTGTATGCTCACCCTTGTTGCAAAATCAAATCTATACAAAATCAACCAAGGAAATTGGAAAAGGAATGGTAAAAAGCCCCTGTATTTCCAAAAGGATTTCACATTCTCAGAATTTCTATCGCCACCAACATCATGCTCTACAGTTTTCCTAGAATTTGGTTACTTACCATTACTAGATACATATCCCGGCATATACCTTTGTGGACTTTGCCTACGGTTCCTTCTAGAAGTCTTCCTTTGCCCTTGAACACTCACTTTGACGCTGTATCTGCCATTGTCACTGAAAGCTATGAAATACCTTGAGTAGATCCCGTCATTCTTTATAATATCAGCACCTTAATACATGAAATATTGGGAATTAATAATTATCTATGTATATTTTAAAAGTCAAAATATCTATGTATCTATGTATGTATTTTTCAGGGTGGCCGACACATCCAGAGAGCCCCATGACTCCTGCCAACAGTGGATCTTGGCACACAGACCTCCCATGACCAACAAAAAATACTACAGGAGTTTGGGAGTTATAATTCACCTTGCATCCAGAAAACCTTGTGGCTCCCACCAACAATGGATTTGGACCAAACTTGGCACACGTGCCCAGCATATGAACCCCACGAGGATGGATCTGGGCCAAACCTGGCACCCATACTCATCATAACCATTTTAAAATATTGGTGGGTTTTAGAGGGTGGGATGGGGGGATTGACCCTGGATAATGGAAGCAGTAGTCCACACTCAAATCACTGGTGTGTATCCTACACCCAGAGAGCCATACGTATTTCTAATGGGACCACTCATAAAATCCAAAAACCAAACAACGACAATTTCTAATATTTATCATTTCAAAATATACCTAACCCAGGCATCGCTGGGTACCTAAACTAGTCTACAATAAATATCTTACTGATGGTCAGTTTTTAAACATCGTAAGTGATGTATGATATGTTCACATAATGGTATCCTCCTGTTTTCAGGGAAATAAAGAAATAATTGTTAGGGGTAATTTCAGAAAAGAAAAAACCATTCAAAAATAGTAAAGCAGAAACAAGAGCAGTAGCAGCAGTTCAGCAGATCAGAAACGTCTATTGCCAGCAGTTGAGGGATTGAGTTTAAGCAATTCAGGAGCAGAGTCAAGCTTAAAACTTATAAAGGACGTTATTCAAAGGATTACATATCCTGTTGTCTAACTATCTAACTCGCAGCAGACATCTTGTCTGTCCAGGTTCACAGGAGAAGACCAAAATAAGAACAAATGGATGCATCGGGCTTGCCATGTGCTCAGAAAAAGAGGTGTGTCCCTGAAAAGTATCAGTCTCATAAGAAAGATGAGGAGGAGAGAAAGGAGGAAAAGCAGATGGAGAGGCCAATGGGAGAAGGACTTTTCCTTGTCAACAAACTCATCTGCCTATCTAAGCTCTACTTGAGGACTACAAACTTGTGCCAGGATGCTTCAATAATAATAACACAAGCACTTGAAAATAAACTTACCTGCACCATTATCAAATAGCTCTAACTCTACAGGTTCACCAGTTGTGGATTCAACCGTGGCTATAACAATGGCTCTTAAAACTGGCAACAATCCTTGGGTCACTTCTGCATAAATGATCATCGGATTAGGAAAAGTGTTGTTAGTGTTACTCATGTAGGACTTCACAGTCACTGGAGGAACAGTGGCAGATGCAGCTCGTGTGGTGACCGTTATTGAAATGACTTGAGGTGCTGTGTCAATATTTTGAATTGAATACGCCCATTCTCCTGTCTGCAAATCAAAGTGTTGAAATATGAACTCTTGCATGTAGAACTTTTGGAAATAGTTATCTTCCATTTATACAATCTGTCATGGCGTTTTAGCTGCAGCTAGCAAAGCTGTAATTCCAGCAGCTTTACAAAACATAATCTATATTTAATTTAACATCCCTTATATATAGTCATTTTGAATTACTGAATATTAAATTAAATACACATATGTATGAATGTTCATTCAATATAATTGAAATAAAATGGAAATAAACCCCCTTTTCTTTTTACCTTTGCAGTTCCACGAATCTTCAGCCTAGCTGTTCGGATGTTGGAATTTTCAATTATAAAGTCTTTATTTTCATACTTTATTCCTCTGGGATCTTTCAGGGAAATTGCTGGTGCACTTGTGCTTGAACTCCACGTAATCAGAAAGAAAGTGTCATTTCCCACAGTTTTATCAATAGTAACAATACCATTTAGCCATTTCAGGGAAGTGATGTTCTCTGCCGTACTTTCAAGCTGTTGGGGGGGGGGGGACGGGGGACAGAGAGAAGAGGTGTTTAAATGTAGTGGAAAAGTGAGCACACAGACATCCCCCTCATATGTGTGTATCTTGTGTGTGTGTGAGAGAGAGAGATCAGGATATTGGCTCAGTGGACTCTATTTGCACAAATAGGTTGAAATCCAGCATGCAACAGTAGGCTTTCCCTCTCCTCTTTTTTTTTTACATCTTTGCCCAGTGACAAAGGCATGCTTTGGGTGGTTTTCCCAGCACTGTGGAGCAAGTTTTGTGGTTGATGCCTCCAGTAAAACCGAATTCATTTGGAACAAAGCAGGACTTATGGCACCCGGTAAGTTTTAAAAAGTTTTAAGGGGTTATTTTGGAAGGCTTTGGCTGGCTGCATGCCATCCCCGTATTTACTGGGATGGCATGTAGACACCTCCCTCCAGGGTCTAGTGTGGAAGCATAGCTAAGCTGTTGAGCAAACACACCTAACACCTAAGAGCTGTTGCAAATGAATGCCAATACCATTATTTCTAAGCTGACTTAAGTAAACAATTTTCTGTATTGCTATAGTTTCTGTGTTTATACATAATTCTCATCTATAAGGTCTTGGAATTTTCAAAGTGAAAGATAGAAATATTTAAGCAAATATACAAAATGCTAAACAAAGAGCTTAGCAGAATGTTTCAAAGGCATATGCTAATTACACATTAATCTACTGCAAGCACTACACATGATAACAGTAATATGCAAAAATTAAAACAGATGAGACCTCCAAAATGATGCATTACTGAGGTCATTTAATGATCAAAAGCACATTTCAGTATGCACTAAAATGTATAGCATGTCTGTTAATAGAACTTTAAAAAGCAATGGTAGCAAAAACTGGACTATGAAATTGTTGTTGTTGTTGTTGTTACGTTAGCCACATACCGTTATGGCATGTGGTGGGGAGCTATAGTTTAATGTCTGGTCACTATCTAACAATTGCCAACTTGCTGCTATTTGTCATTATAGCTACCAACAAACCCTACTTCCTTCCAAATCTTTGAAATCCAGACCTGAATAGATTGTTGACTGATATCTCCACTTCCAGATGAAATCTTACTGAAAGCTTCTATGAGGCCGTTGGAGCTCAAACTATCTGTGGCATAAAATGCCATACCTCCTGAAATGGGATTGGAAGAATAAACAAGAATAAGTTGCAAACTAGAATGAAAGATAATGTTTGTAGTAGTGGAATCAAAATAACTTATACAAGAATAACTGCCCTATTTTCCAGCCGCCCAATATTCACATCAATGGTTCTCACATCCTGTATCTATTCCCAATCCTCATTTTTCTCCATGTCTAGTTTAGATTGTGAATAAGGACCAGACCTATCTGTTCTTAGAAAAGCATCACGTACATACTGAGCTCCCTCCCACTTTCATTCTCTCTCTCTATCCAACACACAGACACAAAATATCACTTCATTTCCCAACTGTAACTTGTGTTGTGAGAAACTGAAAAGACCAGGCGGTATTATGAGAAATCACACAGAACAAACTCTTCCCATATTTTGGTCCATCCATGTCACCATGACTCCCATGTCAGTGGATAGCATGGAAATATCAGCAGGGAGGATGTAAAATATGAAGAAAAGGCACATGGGTTTTAAAATGGTGCACTTCTCTATTAAAAGACTGGACTCAAAACAAATATAAGGGATATATATATAAACAACCGTATTATTATAAACAGTATATAAAACACATAGGATTAAAACACATGAGATTACATCTTAAAACAATCACACAGGATCATAGCCAGTAAGGTTCCTCTCCCCAGTACACTTAAAGATATTGTTTAATTTGCACCCTGCCTTTCTCTCAGTCTGAGATTCAAAGTGGCTTTCAAAATGAGTTAGAACAGTAGATTCCACCCAAGATGAGTGGAAGGGGAACAATTGCATGGAAAAACATTAATTTTAGACAGTTTAAAAAGGCTGTTGAAATGATAAAAGATACAGCATCTATATAAATAAAAATGTAATGTTAGTTTGTGGGATTAACATAACTCAAAAACCACTGGACAAATTGACACGAAATTTGGACACTACACCCCCAATAGACCAACAAGTGATCGTCAGCAGCCAAGAAAGGGGCCGCTTGAGAGAGGGAGGGAAAGGTGGTCCGTTGATCCCTCTCGCTTCCCCCTCCATCAGCTTTGGTAATCATCTGGTTTGGTAGCCCCAGCGAGCAAGATCCTTTCCTGAAACATTTCCAACAATATATTCTGATTTCACTTCCTCCAACCATTCCTCAGCACAACAGAGCCCAGAGTCTACAAATGTGTTCCCTTCTCTCCCGGACTACAGCTCCCAGCATCCCCTAGGCCAGGCCCTTTAGGGGAGGAGGATGCTCCAAATGCACTGCTTCAAAGCTGTAAGCTTTCTTCTCCTTGGATTTCTTTGAGAGCATCCCAATCCATGCATATTTCTAATATCCTATTCCTGGATTGCAACTCCCAGCAATCCTCCAGATAGATAAGACAAATAGATTAGAGATAGGTAGGTATGTAGATAGATCGATCAGGAGGACTGCTGGGAGTTGCAGTTCAAGAATAGCTAGAGAAGGAAGAAAGGAGAGAAAGCAAAAGGGAAAGAAAAGGGGAGGGGAAGGAAGGAAAGAGGTAGAGAAGGAAGGAAGGATAGAAGGAAAGGAAAAAGGGAAGGAAGGAAAGTGGGAGGGAAGGAAGGAGAGAAAGAAACAAGGAGAGAAAGAGGGAGGGAAGGTTGGCCACAGCAGCACGTGGCGGGTGCAGCTAGGACCCCAATAAAAAGACCTTCTGCACCAAAACTGAACATACAAAGCCTGAGTAATTAGAAAGGTCTTCCCTTGCCATTGGACAGAAAGCAGAGAACGGGGGCAACTCAACTTCTTGCATCAAGAAATTCCATCGTTATGGAATAGCTACTGAGATTTTTTTCTCCTGAGATCTCACCTGATATGCCTATAATGCTGATGAGATCAAAAGAAAGCCTTCACCTAAAACACCTTAAAAGGCAGAGAGGCTCATTTTGGAAGAAATGGGTTTTCAGACAGTCTGGTCCTTAATATTGTGATATTGAGGGCCCTTCCACACAGCCCTATATCCCAGAATATCAAGGCAGGAAACCCCACATTATCTGAGTGTGGACTCAGATACCCCAGTTCAAAGCAGATATTGTGGGATTTTCTGCCTTGATATTCTGGGATATAGGGCTGTGTGGAATGCATCACTTGTATCAATCTGTATCAAAAGAGTTCCACTACTATTTTGTTCTCAGCATCTGACGCTCATCTGTTTTTTCCTTCAGCAGCTGGGCATCCCATTTTGTTATCATGACTGCTAGGAATTGTTCCATGTGAGGACAAAGTGAGAAAGACATTGTGAAGTACATTGACACAATGGCCGGGTAGCAACCTACCCAGCTGGCATTATAGAGCACAGAAGAAAAAGCCTTTGATACTTGGCTTGCTCATTCACCTGTCATGTCTGCCAGCTTTTCTAGTCCATCTAAAGCCGCTGAACCAAATGCAATGGTATGAATTATAGTCCCACTGCTTTGAATCTGAGAAAGACAAGGGCTTACGTCTGAACCTTCACCATTTGTCAAAAGCACAATTTCACAGCCTTCTGAATTTGGATATTTTCCCGTAAATACCTGGATGGAAAAGAAGACTTAGATTTTTAGCAGCAATGGAGAAAAATGTAGGAAGCTAGTTGTTAGAAAAACATTTCAACAATTTATTGCACGATGTGTTTTACGCATGAAATAAGGAAGAACAAATGTGCTACTTGTAACAGATGTAATGTTGGATGAGATAGTTGAATTTGATGGAATGCCAGTTTTCTTAAGTTAACAACATGGAGAATTTATCCACAGTATGGGTCAGGACCGCTTTCTAAATAGCTCTTCACAAACTTGATTCCCCAGCTCTTTCTCCCTAGCTGTTCTTCTGCTACAACTCCCATAGCAGATTCCTGCAGTCTCCTGAAAGACAAGAGTCTACATGAGTGGACATCAAAATTCCCTTGACCAGGCCTGCACAAAGTAGCAGTAATAAGGGGCCGAAATTAAATAGGCTAACCCCTCAGCGTAGTGGTTTTTCTGAGAAAAAGACAAAGTGGCTCAGCTCTTGCCTCCACTGCTCTTCCTTTCTCTTTGCTTCTGCGTTGCCTCATTTGTGAGGGAGAAACTTAGCTACGCTATGAAAACATCACAACAACTTCATCGTGAAGCTACGTCTCTCCCTCATAAGTGAGGGAAATGAACAACACAGAGTTGATGGTTTTTCCTACTGGGGGAGGAAGAAATGACAGAGGTAACCCATAGGCAAAGAAAAAGGAAGAGCAGCAAAGTCAAGTTTCTCACAAGCCCTCACAAGCGCATGGTGCTGAGTTGGCAGTTTTGCCACCAGGTGAAAAGGAGATAACAGAGGTGAAGAGAAAAGAAGACCAATAGAAGGAAGAACGGAGTCCCTTCTTCTTTACTGCCTCCTCCTCCCGCTAAACCAGTGTTTCTCAACCTTCCTAATGCTGCAGCCTCATAATACAGTTCCTCATGTTGTGGTCACCCCCAACTATAACATTCTTTTCGTTGCTACTTCATAACTGTAATGTTGCTACTGTTATGAATAATAATGCAGGATGTATTTTCATTCACTGGACCAAATTTGGCACAAGTACCCAATACACCCAAATTTGAATACTGGTGGGTTGCGGAGATTGGTTTTGTCTTTTGGGAGTTGTAGTTGCTGGGATTTATAGTTAACCTACAATCAAGGAGCATTGTGCACAATGGTAATAAAACTTCCACATGTTGTGCACAACTGCCGTTCAACAACATACTAAAAGACAATCACTTCTGCTGGAAACACACAGGGATATTCTATGTCTCTTTCCGTCAACCTTCATAGATTAGGATGCAGTTGCCAGGCTTTAAAATTCCCTTGAGCTCTCTCCCTTGGGTTCACCTATTTGGTAGAAGTGAAATGTATGTGGAGCTTACAAAAATTCCTTTGCAGTAAGGTGGGATGTACCCAATGCTTTTGAAAAAAAGTCCACCTTCACCTGAAATCCTGTAGTCACTCCATCACATATGTTAGCATCTCCAGTGGCTGTGGTAGGAAGATAGCTTGTAAGACTTTCGCGCACACTGTCATCGACAACCTGTTGCAACCTGGCCTCGATACTTGATTTGGTATTGAATGTTACAATTCCAACCCAGGATCCCTTTTCAATAACCTGAAGAAGAAATAGTTTTGCAGCTTGGTTCATCCGACCAAGGCGATTGTCCTGCATTGGGGGGTGGGGGTGGGGTGTGCATAAGACAAAATTAATTAAATTTAGACAACTCCATAAACAGTATGTATATTCTACATAATTTTACCTATGTTGCTATTTGGGGCAAACACCAACGTAGAACGCTTTTCCAATATAGTATCTGTGTGCTCATTGCTTTGTTCATTACATTCTCTCTAGTCTGTTGTCCTTATCAGTCACATTTAAGAATGTAGCTAGTGGCTCCTGTATCAGTGGAATGGAGTCATTAGCCTTTACTTGTTGCAACACTTCACTTTACACACACAGAGAAAGATATGTGGCCACTTTTCAACATGCTGCCTTCCTTCTTTGCAGTGTATACCTTCAAGAGAGTGGCTTCTATGACAGTGGAATGGGGAATCTACCTTGTGTTTTAGGGCCCTTCCACACTGCCCTTTATCCCAGGATCTGATCCCAGATTATCTGCTTTAAACTGGAATATATGACTCTCCACTGCCAGATAGCCTGGGATCAGATCCTAGGATATACAGGAAATGTGGAAGGGCCCTTAGTTTGAACTTTCAAAAGACATCCATTAAAATATCTATCAATGTTGCAAAGCCCTCTTCCCTCCATTCTTCCAAGATTAGTGCTTTGAACTGTTAATATTTGACCTACAGGCAGTCACCAAGTTACAAACAAGATAGGTTCTGTTAAGTCTGATCATAAGTTGAATTTGTATGTAAGTTGGAACAGGTCAATTTTAAGTCTATTTCCATACACACACATTTATCCGATTTGTCATCGATCCACTCCTTTGGGCTTCACGCAAATCTACAATTTGTCAAAATATATGATCCTGTCTAGCTGAATAGCTTAAATTCAGATAATATTTTGACTTTGGTATTTTAGCAATTAAATTTTGTGGCAGTGTCATTCAGGTTGCTAACCCTTGTGACCTTATAGTTGCTTGTCCTTCCTTCAGTTCCGGGGTTCAATCCCAACTGCTGGTGGACAAGACACGATGGAGCTGTGTCTTTCTGACTGTGTGTTATCACTTCCCTATGCACTTTGGGTAGCATTGGGAAGTGTGAACACACGTGTTGTGTTTGTTTTGCTACCTGTGCCCTGTTCAAAATATTTCACCTCACTTTCTGTCCCTGTGATAACTTGTTGTGAAAACAAGGACTGGTAATAAAACTTCAATAGAAAACCTTTTTCCCATGATAACTCTTTCAGGAGTAAATTTCCTTTCAGAGGGGTAGATTTCTCTCAGTTCCTGTTGTCTCACCCCGTTCTTAAGTATGACTCGGGTGTAAGTCGGATGTTTGTAACTCAGGGAAGCACCTTTGATCTGGTCCTTAAACATCAAAAGGCACTTTCAATGAAATATTTTTATCCTGTGTTGCCCCTGAATCCTAGTGGCAAATCCTACAATGGTGGGAGAGATCTGGGGCACCTAATAGCTCATGGGCAGATGTTCCCACCGCATCCTAGGGACTCTTCTTTCCTCCTGCCCCACAAATCTTCTGACAATAAAGCAGTTTGCCTTTTACTCATAAATGAGGATTGAAAATATTCTAGCTGTTTATTACCAAAGAGCTGGATTATTTATTTTACCCATTTGGTATCAGAGGCACATTTAGAGGACAGAAATAAGAAAGTCGCCTCTGAGTATTCTTTACAGAAGAAACCCTATGAACTTCACGGGGTCACCATAATGCAACATGTGACTTGAAGGCACATGCACACATACAACATCACTGGGTTGATATCCTTAGAACCAGTGGTTGATGTTGGCTGGCATTTTAAACATTACTTTAAAGGAGGTATCCATGGTGACAATGCTATTTGGGAAATTACGTTTAGCACATGTCTGGGAAATTTAGCACCTTGAATAGCTTTACATTTTAGGCTAATCCATCATGCATGGAAACCAGAACCTAGAACAACTCTATTACAGATTCAGAACCACAAATCTAGTCAGATTCAGAAAAAGCCTCAAATAATGGGAGACAAACTTACCCGTCCCATAGTCGCAGAAGCATCAAGTACTAGACAAAGAACTCTCTCGTGCATTTTCATCAAATGAATGACAGGGTCAGGAGGAGGAGCACCTAATGGACGTGAACTGGCAAAATCAGCGGAGCTTGAAATCACTTCCCATGTGCTTTTGTAGTTGCACATTTTGTTCTGCATGTTTGGCGCCATAAGGTTATGATTGCTTTTGTCACAAAACTGAGATACCTAAAGAGGAAAAAGAGTAGGACATGATTGCAGGATCATTAGTTTAAAAAAACTATTCCCATTTTATAAAATAATAGTACAAATATGGAAAATCCGTGCCACACAAACAAGCTATAGAGACTGTTTGAAATATGCTACGTCCTCAGTCATATAAAATATAAAAACTTCCAGTTTACCTAAAGTTCTGAAATCCTACAAAAAAAACCACTTCAAAAAGAAAGAGAATGGCACAAGAAGGATGGGGGAAATCTAGGAGAAGGAACAAGAGAAAAAGGAGATGGTAAACATGACTGAATATCTGTGATTATTAATAAAAACATCCAGAGAGCTCTACTTCCAAATTTGCATTAGTTGCAGAATTTCCTGCTGTAGTCACCTGAAACAATGAAACATGATCTCATTTGGCAACAAGTTGGACAATATTTTGTATTTTTGAGGACAGACATTAAACTAACGAATTCCTATAGTATCCTCACAGACTATAGACATACTTACTGAAGACAGACTTTGCATGAACATTATCGATGCCGGTGAAGTTTGCTTTTGATGAGGAATAAACAGGCATCCAGGCTCATAAAGCTCAGTGTGGCGTTCAATTCTGCATTTTCTGGTCCTGCCTCCCCTAATTACAAATCTATATTGGCCAGTGATACTAGCTGAGCATCTGAAGAATATCAGAAAAATATAGTTATTATATACAGTCATATATAAGTTGAGTGCATGTTTGGAGATCAAAATTAAGGGTTTTGAAATGATACGTGGATAGGTCAAGAGTGGAGAGGGGAAAACACCAATGTTGCCTCAGGGTCCAGCTGTCCCTGGCAGCGGCTACCATTTCCACAAATATATGATGCATGGTTTGAATGGAATTTTATGAAAGGTGTATGAATGAGGCCTAATTGGGCTGAAAACATCTAAAATATTGAGGCTTGGAAAACAACTACACTCAGAAACTGTAATTAAAAGTTGCTGAACTGCAGACATTGATGAACTGTGACAAATGATTAACTGTTGAGCTTTTGGGGGGAAACGTGTTTACATTATCAGACACAATGGCTCTTTAAATTAAGGAAATGTTTACAGGGTTCCTTACATTAAGAAGGAAGTTAACACAAGGCTCCTTATGTTTACCAACACCAATTAAGAAAAGTCAACATCTGCCAGGAAACTGGGGTGGCAGGATGTTTCAGGCTGGAAAAACACCTATCAATCATTTACAACTTTGAAACAACATTAGCAAGAAATACTGCTCTATAAGAGACTTTATGACAACCCCAAAATTGTGACAGACAGCTGTGCTGTTCACCCGCCATGCTCTATTGAAGGAGACGATGTACCTTGGGAGTGTGAGATCTGCTATGGGAAAGCAGGATTCTGGACACTTGCTCCTTTTCTCAAGGAAAGAGAAAGGAGTGCAATTTTGGAGTCATGGTACATTTGTTGCAGGGAGTCCGTTTCTGCTGTAGAAGAAGACAGGGATCTGATCCTTGGCATTGTTCTCAGGGAAAAAGGATGAATTTTAGAAGTTTTGGAACTATGTGTTGGCAGGCTGCAGGGAAAGCAGGGTCTGGCCGAAGAGATGTTCTTCCCCGGGAGACAGCGGGAGAAATGGTGATGTATGCATGAGGATGAATGAATATGTATGTATAATATCTATACTGAGTAAAAATGTAATTCCCCTTTGTTTGTTAGCCAATGTAACTGTAGGTTGTTTGTGGATTCAGTGTAGTTACATAGAATCTGTATGTCTGTATGTCCAATTTCGTTCTTTGTGTAAAAGTGTAAACGTTTGGATACTTTTCTATTTCTGGAAAATTGCAATAAAAAGAGCCTATGCTTTAAATTTATTGAAAAGATATTCATAACACACGGTCATTCAAAAAGACCAGGGGTGGCATCATGATAGAGAGAGTATACTTCTTTTAGATCCTCCCAGGTGAACTAATTTCTTGCCCTTTGCCATTCTATTCAGAGAAGAGGATGGTTCCTTTTTGTGTAAGAGTTGAGGTATAGTATTCATTCAGGTTTTTTTGACTAAATTTTCTAGATTAATACATGAGTGTGTAGGATAGCTTGTTAAAATGTCAAGGGAGGATAACTTGCTGGCATACATACTATTATGTTGATTTGATAAAATAACTGATAATATAACTGTAGCACTTCTTAGAAGCAAAACAAGTTGGAACTGCTATAATTATTGTATGTTGCATGTGGTGTGAATTATTATACATACAGTATCCCAATTTTAGTTTGCATTCTAATTATGAAAATCCAATGCATTAATAGTTGCATCTTTTCTACGACTATATTTTTAGCCTTGGTACCATTTTTATAAAGGTCACTGTGGTGTTGTGGATTAAGCATTAAACTGTGACTCTGGAAGTCAGGGGTTGTGTCCCTGCTTGGCCATGAAGATCCACTGGGTGGCCTGGGCAAGTCACGCTCCCTCAACCTCAGAGCGGGGCAAAAGCATAACACCCTCTCAACAAATCTCATCAAGAAAACTCTGTGATGAGTTCACTTTGAAGGCACTCAACAACAAGAATTGTTAAAATTATTGGCCAAAGCAGTTCGATGACTTTTTTAAAAAAATGACTCTTAATTAACATAAATTGTTCAGCTTCCTTCCCTTCTTCCTCACCTTGTCCCGCCACTTTCCTCCTCTTTTTCAGTTCTCTTTTTAGTCCTCTTTTCCTTCTCTCCCACCATGTTACATTCATGCTGTTACCTGCCTACCTCTCCTTCAACACAAGGAGCAGGAAGAAAGATGAGATAAAGCAAGGAGGGAGTTGGGGCAGCAGGACAAGATGGAGAAGAGAAAAAGTAGCAGAAAACAAATATAACACATCAAAATTAAGCATCAATGGGAAAGGAAATAGAAACACCGGGAGGAATAAGGTTTGGGTAAAGTAAGACTCCTTGAATGTCCTTAGATCCAAAATAGAATCAAAAGTAAGGTGGGGTCGGATACTAAGGGAGGGAAGATATAAGAGAAGGAGGGAGGAGACTCAAAAGAATAAAATTAAGGGCTTCCGGTTGGGCAAAGATGGCGGCAGGACGGGCGTCTTGAGAGCTCCTCAAGACGCCAACCGGGCCCACAGATCGGGGGGTGAATCGCACCCCCTCCTCTGGCTGTGACGAACAGCAAAGAGGAAGCGAAGTCGGGGGACCGCACCGCTGACCCCAGGAGTCACCCCCTCCTCAAGAGGGGGAGGCTGAGAGGGTCCGGTAGCACTCCTCACCGGCGAGCAGATCGGGGGACGGGAAGCGGGCACTAGCCCGCAACCACTGCCAGCCCGGCCCACCCCAAAGGCGCGGGGAAAGGGAAGCCCGGATGAGCGGCACACCGTGAGTAAAAAGAGGGGACCCAACAGAAGGAGATCGCCCAAGGGAAACCGGGCGCACACAAAACACACGCCCGGGGGAAAAGCAGAGAGTTCGGGCAACAAGAGAAGGAAAACGAGGGGAAAGAAAAAGAAGAGAAAAAAAGGGGGAAAGAAGAGTCACTCACAAGAGAGACAGGGTGCCTTTTGACTCGGCGGAGAGGGGGTGCAGCGACCCAAGATGGCGGCACAGTGAAGGCGAGGGGAAGACGAGGAGGCAGAACGACAGGCGGCCATATTTGGGCGGGCATCTTCCTGCCGCTGGGGCAAAAGGGCGCGAAATCGGACGAGGAGGAGGAAGGACACCCACCCGGAAGCAGAAGAGAGACGGACCCGGACCGGAAGTGCAACAGAGGCCAGAGGGGGGCGGACTTACCACCCGGAGGCCCAGGCAGGGACCAAAGAGCGGCAACACAGACAACGGAAAGTAAGGGGTCGGACACAACACGGTCGGCAAAGGGAGACGCAGGAGAAAGAAGAGAACAAGGGAAGGCGGGAAGCCGGCGGTAAGGAAGAAGAGCACTAGAATGGTCAGGAGACAAGAGAGGAATAGCGGGCGGAAGCAAGTGGGAGGAGCACTAAATCAGCGGAACCCCTCCCCCTTCGATCAGCCCCCAGGCAGGCAAAGTGGAAAATATAACCCCTCCAACAAGATAAAGACAGGAATTCCGGGTCATCAAAAATAAATTAACAATAAAGACAAAGGAAAAACTCCTGTAAATACGACCCAAAACAGGGCCAGAAAGGGAACGTTGTCATACTTCCAGGGACGAAGAGAGACCACAGAGGTGAGACCAAAACGCAGTTGAACTCAAGAAGGGTCAGAGCCATTAGCCCAGAGGAAGCGGAAAGCAGAGGAAGCCAAGGGTAAAAAAAAAGAAAAAAAAAAAGGGGGAGGCAAAGGGCAAGAAGGCGTGACGAAGGGGGGGGGGAGTGGAAGACAGTTGGCGGAGAGGGTAGGAAACTTATCCCCCCTACTTCCAGAGAAGAGCCCCCCCCAGACAGCGCGAGCCACAAAGACAAACCAACGGAGGGTGGACAAGGAGCGCCCCCCACCGTGCAGCGCGCCTGACTGAAACCGGGGGACGCACCACGGATATCGAGACGCCCGCGACGAAGCAGGTGGAGAAGCGGCGACTAGGTCCCCCCCCCAGAATAAATCAGCACAAAGGGGTGAGACGAAGATAATTACAAACACCAAGAGACACCAAGCAAGGCAACCCCATCATAGCGACAGGGGGAGTCTACGCAAACAGGTGTCTAAGGCGGAGCTATACAGGGACCAATGGCAACCCCAAAGATTTTCAAGGACGCCAAGGGTGTTCAGAAGAGGCTGGCTAACAATGATAAGACAATGATGAAGGACATAATAAAAGAACTTCAGAAACTCTCTGAGAAACATGACTTGACACAACGAAAAGTAGACGCCGCGGTGGTTTTTCAAGAGTTCTATGAAAAACTTCAGAAAGAGCCCGGCCTGAGGACTCCCCCACAATCTGGACAGCAAGAACAAACCAAAAGACGACGATTCTACTCCCCGAGCAAGGAAACATCCCGGTCCATCAGGGAGTCCAGAGGCGTAGCACAAGACCCAACAACACGGATTACGGACAAAAAGAATGGCGAATTGGATTACACAGAAGAAATGCCGAATGTATGATCCCTTAATGCAATTGCGGTGTTACGCCAACAACATCAACGGTTTAAACTCACCGACAAAACGGAAAAAGGCATTTACCCTATTGAGAAAGAACAAATATGAGATCGTGGCGCTGCAAGAAGTGCACATAAAAAAGGCCCATGAGCAACATCTGGCAAACAAAGGCATGGGAAACCTGTTCTGTTCGCTAGCGAACGAAAAAAAGAGAGGAGTAGCAACGTATGTCAACGACAAGATCCCGGCCAAACTGGCGTTTAAGGACCAAGAGGGGAGAATGGTGGGGGTGATGATCGAGATGGGAATGTTTCGGCTTCTGCTCTGCAACATCTACGCGCCAAACGGCCCCAAATCTGAGTTCGCCCAGGATCTCGCGAAGCTCATAGACGACCAGGAATACGACGGCTTGATTCTACTGGGCGATTTCAATGGAATAATTGATTCCCGGATGGACAGAACTCAGCCAGCCGCAAAGACCAAGAAAGTGTTGCAAGACCCCCCCCCCCCCCGGCACCCTACCAAAGACTTTTTTGCATCTCTTGTCTGATCTCTCCCTGGAAGATGCCTGGCGGCTACACAACCAAAAGGAAAAGAACTATACATACTATTCACATAGGCACCAGAGTTGGTCACGAATAGACATGGTCTGGATGACCAAATCTCTGGTGCTGAGAATATCCCAAATAAAAATACACCCAAGAGACATGTCGGACCACTGCCCGATCATGCTGGAACTAAATCATAGACCCCCAACAAGATGCTGGAGGATCAATGACAACCTGCTAAAGAAGGAGGAGGACATACAGAAATATAAAGCCCTGACGGCGGATTACTTCAGGACCAATGACATCCCGGAAACAAGCCCGGAAGTAGTGTGGGACGCCTGCAAGGCAGTGCTTCGGAAACACTTTATTCAACACAACGCGAGCAGAAACAGAGAGAAGCGACAGGCGCTACACGATCTCCAAACCAGGATCGCGCAAGAAGAAGCGATCCTGAAAGCACAGCCAAAGAACCGGACTGCGATCGCCAACCTGTCCTCATTGAAAAAACAGAAACATCACCTGGAGATCGATCAAATCTCCAAAGATCTTAAATTTCTAAAACAAAGATACTTCCAGAATGCCAACAAGCTGGGCAGGTGGTTGGCGAGAAGGATCAAAAAGAAGAAGCATATGGGATTTATAACTAAACTTCGGTCGGGAGGCGAACTGATCCTGGGGGAAGAAGAAATACAGGCCACATTCCAAGCATTCTACTCAGCACTATACGCCAGGGGAAGAGTCAAAAAAGAGGATATCGAACAATACTTGGAGACGCAAGCACTGGGCAAGATTCCGGCACACTATAGAGAGCAATTGAATGAGGAAATTGCGGAGTCAGAGATAGAATCGGCAATAAGAAAGTTGGACACAAACAAGGCCCCAGGGCCGGACGGGTTTACGGTTAGATTTTATAAGGCCATAAAAAGTGAAATCACCCCCTTCCTGAAAAATATCTACAACAGGGTGCTCACGGAGGGGGTAACACCGGAGTCCTGGAGAGAAGCAAACATCGTCCTGATACACAAAGAGGGATCAGACGACACAAGCGTGGCTAATTACAGACCCATATCACTACTTAATTTGGACTACAAGATTCTGGCGAACATCCTAGCCGATAGGTTGAAGACCTGGCTCAATGTCTGGATAGCCCCCGACCAAAACGGCTTTCTCCCAGGCAGACAGACCAAGGACAATACCAGGACGGTCGTCGACCTGATCCACTACTACGAAATGCACCCTCAGAGAGAAGTCGCCTTCCTTGCTCTTGATGCGGAGAAGGCCTTCGACAATCTGAACTGGGATTTTTTCCACCTATTAATGTCAAAAATGGATCTGGGCCCACATTTTCAAAATGCCATTGGAGCGATATACAGAGAACAAACGGCGAGGGTTTGGGTCAATGGTCGGCCAATGGGGGAAATCGCAATACAGAAGGGGACGCGGCAGGGATGCCCACTCTCCCCGCTGATATTCATTCTGTCCCTGGAGGTTCTTCTCAGAGCCATCAGAGCCAATGAACAGCTAGAAAGCCCATCAATCGGAAGCCATACAATCAAAGTTAAAGCCTTCGCAGATGACATAATCTGTTTTATTGAAAGGCCAGTGGCCACTATCCAGGCCTGGGTAGCAGAAATAGAGAGATTCGGAATGCTGGCAGGGCTGAAAATCAACAAAGGCAAAACGAAGATATTGACGAAGAACCTCTCCAAGAAGCGTCAAGAACAGCTAGAAAGGGCCTCAGGCATGCAAGTCACCCACACAATTAAATATCTGGGCATCCACATAACAGCTCAGAACTGCCATTTACAGAAGAACAACTATGAGGCACTGTGGAAAAAAGTCCAAAAAGATCTGCTCAGCTGGAAAGGCGCCAACCTCTCGCTTATGGGCAGGATAGCGGTGGTCAAGATGAATGTTCTGCCCCGGCTACTGTACCTATTTCAAACCCTGCCTATCATCAAGTCCAATGTCATCTTTGATAACTGGAAGAAGGACATTCTCAAGTTTCTATGGGACGTGAAGAGGGCGAGAATTAAGTACACGGTGCTTACAGATAGAAGGATACGAGGAGGGCTGGACTTACCAGATATAAAGCTATACTACGAGGCCTGCGGTCTGGTACACATAAGGGAATGGATCAACCTGAAAAAAATAAAGAGCTATTGGCCCTGGAGGGTTTTGATCTACACACAGGTTGGCACGGCCACCTGTGGTATGGAAGGTCAAGGACAAATGAAAACTTCAAAAGACACCCAGTAAGAGCAGCCCTGATGAAAGTGTGGGAAACCTACAAGGGGAGATTCTACCAAAAAAAACCCCTTTGGATATCACCCATTGAAGCCCACCAACGATGGGTCAAATGGCCAACATATGAGGAAATGACAGTCAGAGTGGGGGCGAGGAGGAGCCTAAAGCCAAAGACTCAACTGCAGCAACAGTGCAAAACCCTCACTTGGCTTCAGTACCTACACATCAAAGCATGCTTTCAGAGAGATGAACAGGCAGGCTTTGCGGAAGGAGAATACTTCTGGAAAAACTTCCTGAGCAAGGAGAAGAAACTAATCTCCAAGGCCTACCTAAGACTCTTAGAATGGTCGACTGAGACCGAACAGGTAAAGACCTGCATGATAAAATGGGCACAAAACATCGGCCGCACAATCAGCATGCGAGAATGGGAGAAGATCTGGCGGACGAAAATTAAAATCACTTACGCCATTGATCTTAAGGAGAACTGGTAAAAACTGTTTTTCAGATGGTACATGACACCCCATAAACTTGGTCTGATGTACAAGAACGCTCAGACTAAATGCTGGAAATGCGGGTTACAGACAGGCACCTTTTACCACATGTGGTGGTCCTGCCAGGAGGTCTCGAAGTTTTGGAAAGCGGTGCACATACAAATGCAAAAGATCCTACAGACCACGCTGGAACTGACACCAGAGGGCTACCTACTAGGAATAGTGGATGAAAGTGTTTTCCCAGACGAGAATGCTGAGCGGTTGTTCCTGTTCCTCTCCACGGCAGCGAGGATGGTGTTCGCGAGAGAGTGGAAATCGTCGGAGGTACCCCGACTCGAAGAATGGGCAAACAAAGCTCAAGACATCATGAGCATGGATAAGTTGTCATACTACATGAGCGACTTGGAGGGGATAAATCTGAAGAGAACTGATTGGTCACCCTTTATGAACTACCTAAAGACGGGGGAGCTAAACCAACACACCCAAGATATTCGACAAAGGAAGGAGACTACCAAAGACCAGTCAAACTGAACTCCCAAGAGTAAATAGCATCATTGACACTCGTGGGTTTTTTTCTTTCCCCTCCTTCCTCCCCCCTACAAGGACTGAACAAGTGAGACTGTAAAGCAATACCGGAAGCCAGCCCACTTATCCCCCCTCCTCCCCCATAGCATCCCCACCCGGACCCCCCTCCTTCCCCCGACCCCCTCTATCCTAATCTCAGTAACCTCTTCTCTCTCTCTCTCCTGTTCCTACTGTCCTTTACCTGAAATTGTTCCCCCACTTTTATTGTCTATGGCAAAACTCCAATAAATATATTTTTTAAAAAAAGAATAAAATTAAAATGATGTGCGTGTGTGTATAAAAAGGGGAAAAAAGAAAAAAAGTATGTTGACTTCCAATCGTTTCATCCTGTTGTTGAATTTTCTCTTCCTTGCTATACAGGACTAGCATGGCTAATTCTTGTATGGTACCTTGTTGCTTCAATCTTTCTTGGTCCAGCAGAATAGAAAGGTGCATCATAACTGTATTCATCAAAGACACCCCATCTGAGATGAGCCCATTCATGAACTAAGATTTTGCCTGTGAAAAACCAATAAAAACAAGCCAAAGCAGCATGATTTTTCTTGCATATTCTCCTGCAACCCCCTCAAAGATCTAAATAGGATTGGACATTATTTAGAGCAGAAACTGAATAGCTATGAAACAACACAATCAGATCATTCCTTTTTCTTTAACAGAAATTACTCAAGGGACAGATATTTTCAAAATAACAGCCAAAACCCTTTAAACTACTAGAATAATGCAAATGTACTCAGGTGAGGTTACTCTGGGTTCCAGTGTTGTGAAATGCACATCATGTGCCCGTACTCATTCAATGGACAATATTATCAGGGGTAGTCATGTTGGCCATGAAGTAAAATGAAACAAAAAGAATAAATATAAAAATCCACAAAAGAGTGATACCTTTACTGCCCAACCATAATGGACTTGGAAGCTTTCTAAGCTGGACTGGCTTCTTTTTCAGACCCAAGATATTGAAAAATAATGTAGGTTACATGTATCAAACTCAAGCCCCAGAGTCCAAATTTGGCCCACCTTGTCATTTGATGTGGCCCTCCAGGTGCTGGATTACAACTCCTGTATCATTAGACATGAAGACTAGAGCTGATGGGGCTGTGATACAGTAATATCTGTAAGGCTGCAGTTTGTTCTGTTTAGTCAGGTTAGTGGGGTTTCAATTTAAATACAGTGATGCCTTGACTTAGGATCAAACCAACTTATGGGGTTTTTGGAGATACAAGCTGTCGCTAGTCTCGTTTTTTGCTCTGGGATACAAGTGGAGATCCGAGTTATGAGCTAGATATCCCTTTTTGCAGCCTCCTCCTCCACCGTCTCCTCTCCCACAAGTCCCTTTCAACCCCTCCTGACACTCTTTTTTCTCTCTTCCCTTCATTTTTTTCTCCACCTCCTCCTAATACAATCACTCTTTGGATGGTCGATAATGCAAGCCTCAATGGCATTGGTCGAGGGCATCATCCTTTTCAAGATGGAAGCTCAGTGTGCAGTCACACCCAAGCTGATTTAGATGTCGCTTTCGCAATAGCGTGTCCTAACTTTCTGTCAGCTTGGAGGATGTTGGATTGCCTTCCTGTTTGAGCAAAGAACCCCAAAGAATCAATGCCCACGCTATTGTTTTCATGAAATGGCAATAATTTATTAACTGGTCCTCTCAACAAAGTCCATCATTTTCCTTGCTCGCTGTCTCTGGTACAGGGGCAGATCTTAGTGGAGGCAAAGTAAGTGGCCACCTCAGGGCGCCACGTGGCCAAGGGCACGCAGGTGGGAGGCTCCGCCCCGGCTGCAAAATGTTCCCTGGCTTGTCCTTTTCATCCTCTTGGGAGTGCTTTTAGCAACTCCCTCTACCAGAAGCACTCCTACCCGATGGCGCATGCGTGAAATTTTCGCACATGGGCTATTAAAACAGAGCGCTTCTGGTGGAGGGAGTTGCTAAACGCACTCCCAAGAGGATGAAAAGGACGGGGGAACATTTTGCAGCCGGGGCGGAGCCTCCCGCCTGTTGGATCTGTGTCCTCAGCAGCAGGGCTTGTGGGATCCACTGTGCAGGATGGAGATGGGAATTTTTTTTTGCAAAGGCAAAGTCAGTTCCCATGTGAATCATCAGTGCACAGATATGACACCTGGCTGTGGAACTTGAGATAGGAAGAAGGAATGTGTTAATTGCCTTTCTCAAGGTCTTTCGGTTTGCAAGTAAGGGAGGGGAATCTAGTTTCTTAATAGCTATGCTTTGCAGTTTGAATTTCAGATCAGGTCAACTTTTGCAACAAGCTTCATGTGCCTCCAGCCTCCTGAATTTTAGCCCATGCATTTAGTCTCATGTATTCTAGTTCTCCTGTATTGTGGCTCAAGTACTCAAGCCTAGACTTTGCTTTTTCCTGGGAACTTTTTGGACTTTGTCAGCTATTGGATTCTGCCTGCCTTGGTCTTATAGAAATCCTATGGACTATATCTGCTACTGGAATCTGCCTGCTTTGGATTTACTAAGTGACTCTGCAGCATACCTATTTCCTTTGGGCTTTTGGATCTATTCCTTGAACTATTGATTGGATATATATCTCTTCTCATATATTTATACTGCTTATATTGCTTGATGTTTGCTTCAATAAAAGACTATACTTTCAGCTGGAGTTGTGTGTTTGGATTCTAAGGGCCCAGGAGAACACTGGTGTGCGACAGCGCCTCCGGCTGCAAAATGTTCCCTGGTTTGTCCTTTTCGGCCTCTTGGGAGTGCGTTTAGCAACTCCCTCCACCAGAAGCTCTCTGTTTTAATAGCGCATGCATGAAATTTTCACGCATGTGCCATTGGGTCGGTGCGCTTCTGGTGGAGGGAGTTGCTAAACGCACTCTCAAGAGTCCGAAGAGGACAAGCCAGGGAACATTTTGCAGCCGGAGGCGGGAGGCTGCGCCCCGGCTGCAAAATGTTCTCCCGTCTTTTTCATCCTCTTGGGAGTGCGTTTCGCTACTCCCTCCACCCAATAGCGTATGCGCGAAACTAGCTGTTTGCACGCATGCGCCATCATCACCACACTGAAGACACAGAAGGTGCCAAAAGAAAGTTTGCTTACCACTATTTTTTACCTTCATCCGGTCCTGCTCTGGTATAGGGGCCTTTGGGGCACCCAATGCCCAAGGCATTAATCAGTTAATGGTTAACTAATTGTTGGTTTAGAAATTGACTTTAAATGGCTTGTCCAAGCCTGTCTCTCACTGGGACCAACTGCAGACTCTTCTTGCTTCTAAGATTCCCTGGTGGTCTATGATCTAAAATGGCTCCCTTTCCTTACGCAAAGTGGTGGACAAAATGGCTGATACAAACTCCACCCACATAATCTATATATATAAAAGGGAAGTGGTCGTGCAACGGGGCAAATGCACGCCAAAACTACATTCCCCACACACACGAAAATCACAGGGCCACTTATCCATACCACAAGGTACATCATCCACCCACTGAAACACCCCTAAACAACACACAACACCCCCAAAACATCCACCGATACACAACATAACTACGCATGCGCAAAACACCGCACACACAACATGGCCGCCAACAAAACACCACAGAAACACGCATGCGCAACTTCAAACCACATCCAAACAGAAAACAATCCACAACCCCCCTCCATGACTACACACTACCCCACATAAACAAGAACACGCACACACACCTCTTCCGCAGCCTTCTAGACCTCCTTCACCGCCTCTACTCCACTGCCGAACATGAGCGGCGACTCCACATCCGGCGCCCGAGGACACAGCGGGGAAGCAGAACCCACCAGCAGAAGCCAAAGGGAAGCAGGGCCGAAGGGAGAGCCTCCATTACACGGCCGGCAACGCCGCCGTGCCCGGCTCTTCCGCCCCCTTCTCGCTCTCCTCCGCCGCCTCTCTTCTGCTGCCCGGGAAAGAAACCAAGCCACCATGGCCATGGAACTACATTTCCCAGAAGGCACCGCACGGCTCCATGGCAAAGAAGGGCGCAGGAACAGGAAGTCGCTGTGCGGGGCCTTCTGGGAAATGTAGTCCCGTGGCCATGCCTGCTTGGTCCCCAGCCAGTAGCACCTCACCTTAGAGAGAGGCAGGCATGCAGGAGGCACTCCAAACGGCAGCCGCTTCCAGCCCTTCCCAGGAAGAGGAGAGGCGGAACTCCCCAGGCACAGTTGCGAGGCTCCGGCCGGGGAAGAGGTACGCTGAAGCTTCTCCTTCCCCCTCCAAGATCTTCTTCGCCTCCCTGATCCCATTCCCCTCAATGCTTTCTCCCTTCGAGGACTGGGGAAAGGAGAGGGAGGCTTCTCTCTCCTTGGCCAGGGCAAACCTCTTCCTCCCTTCCCGCCTCACTCCTCCACCCCCACCCCCCACAGTCACACACACTTCTCTGCCACTCATTCCCCACCCCACTCTTCCCTTTCTGTAGATTCCTCCTTCCTCTCCCAATCTAAACTTCCCCCATTCTCCAGTCCCTCTCCCTCCCCTTCCAAAACCCACCCTTCCCCACTTTCCTCCCTCTCTTTCCCATGCCATTCTTCCCCCTTTCACACACATAAATACATACATACACATACAAAAACACACATACACATACATCTATACATATAAACACATTCACAAACATACAGACACAAACACACATATACATATATGCACATACAAACACACATAAACACATATACCTAAATACACATACATACACACACACACACATATACACATGCACACATAAAACCATACACATACACACACATACACACACATATACATATACATATATACACACCCACACATATATACACACACATACACACATGCACACACATATAAACATGCACACACATATACACACACATATACATATATACACATGCACAAACCCATATATATGCACACACAAATATACATATATACACATGCACACACTAAACACATGCACATACATATATACACATACATATACATGCACATATATACACATGCACCCACCCACCAAGACCATAAGTAACATCAACTCCAACCCTTACAAACTCATACTCTCTCACATCTCCTAAATAGGGCACAGCAACGCGTGCCGGGTTCAGCTAGTATTAATATAAAACTACTCTAAAACTGTGGGTGAGAAAGCCTGACAAAAGGAACTGGTACTTATACCGTTCCAGCACACTCGGATTGGATGAGCCAGGCGCCTGTTGTAAGGGAACAAGGCGAACGTTCTCTGTGTGCTGAGGGGTGTCTCTTTTTTCCCTCTCCTCTCTGGTAGCGTCAATGGCTCCTCCTGCCACAGAGCAGTGGTGAAGGCCACAGGCTTCAGTCAAAGTGGGGCCAGAGAGGAGGAAAGGAGGAAGAGAGTGGGACCTTTGGGTGACTTCCTCGAGCAAAAGTGGAGGCTAGGGAAGGGGGCAAGAGTGTGTGCACAAAGCACAGGCACCACAAGTGTCCCCTTCATCAACTGCCGCTGAGGAGGAGGAAGAGGGAGGGAGGTAACAAAAAAATGGCGTGGTTTGGGGAGAGGAATGGTATGGATTAAAAACATTTCAATTCATTCCGATGAGGAAATCAGATTTGACATAGGAGCTTGGTCCCAGAACAAATTAAACCCATTTCTCGTGGTATTATTGTACAAGGCTTGTGGATATGTCTGACTTTAACACGTCCTTTAACCTTTCTCCAGCTTTAGAGCCACAAGAACTCTTGCGTTGCAATTCCCAATTCGTATGGTGGATAAACAAAAAGGATCTCAATGCAGGGAAGGAGCTCAATGTAGGCAGATGCCTTTCCCAGGGCGAGCGCGTCCATTACACGGAGGAAGCAATTGCGTAGAGCGCCACTGCAGACCAAGCAGCATGGGCGCTCCACGCGGCGGGCGGTGTTTCGCCACCCGCCAGCGTCCTACCGCTGTAACTATTGCTAACCCGGCCGCAGGCAGCGCTGCGGCTGCCTACTTTTGGGGCTTGCCTTGCGGTGCCGCTTGTGCGCATGGGCGCTCCACGCGGTGGGCGGCGGAACACGGAGCGCCCATACACACGTGGAGCGCCCATACGCACGCGCACAAGTGGCAGGCAAGCCTCAAAAGCAGGCAGCCGCGGGCCACAGCATCCTTGGGGCTGTTTGCTGGCGTTGCCGCTTGTGCGCGTGCGCACGCAGTTTTTGCACATGCGCAGTTCCTCCAAGGCCGAAGTAGCGCGCAGAAGCAACTGCGCACGTGCTAAAAACCTCCTCGAGGGGGGCTCGGGGAGGCTCACCTCACCTGCCACGCTAGCAGCACGACGAGGCCGGGCGGAGACTGAGTCATTGCACTTTGCACATATTCAGGTCAGTGGAGTTTCTTTCCTCCTGAGCTTGCCTTGAAGGAACACAGGCAGAGAGAGGAAGGGGCTTTTATTATTAGTATTATTATTGATATAATATCACAAATTAATATAATATTAAAGTGGGGAGATTTGGGGTTATTTGTTGTTATTAATATAATGAAATAACACAATGTAATATAATATAATATTAAAGTGGGGAGATTTGGGGTTTTTTGTTGTTATTAATATAATGAAACAACACAATGTAATATAATATAATATTAAAGTGGGGAGATTTTGGGTTTTTGTTGTTATTAATATAATGAAATAACATAATATAATATTAAAGTGGGGAGATTTGGGTTTTTTTGTTGTTATTAATATAATGAAATAACACAATATAATATAATATTAAAGTGGGGAGATTTGGGGTTTTTTGTTGTTATTAATATAATGAAATAACACAATATAATATAATATTAAAGTGGGGAGATTTGGGATTTTTTTGTTGTTATTAATATAATGAAATAACATAACATAACACAATATAATATAATATAATATAATAAAGTGGGGAGATTTGGGGTTTTTTGTTGTTATTGATATAATGAAATAACATAATATAATATAATATTAAAGTGGGGAGATTTGGGGTTTTTTGTTGTTATTAATATAATAAAAATAATATAATATAATATAATATTAAAGTGGGGAGACTTGGGGATTTTTGTTGTTATATTATTAATATAATGAAATAACATAATAATATAATGAAATAACACAATATAATATAATATTAAAGTGGGGAGATTTGGATTTGGGTTTTTTTTTTGTTGTTATTAATATAATGAAATAACACCATATAATATAATATAATATTAAATTGGGGAGATTTGGGGTTTTTTGTTGTTATTAATATAATGAAATAATATAATATAATATAATATAATATTAAAGCGGGGAGATTTGGGTTTTTTTTTTTGTTGTTATTAATATAATGAAATAACAAAATATAATATAATATTAAAGTGGGGAGATTTGGGGGTTTTTGTTGTTATTAATATAATGAAATAATAATAATATAATATAATATTAAAGTGGGGAGATTTGGGTTTTTTTGTTGTTATTAATATAATGAAATAACATAATATAATATAATATTAAAGTGGGGAGATTTGGGGTTTTTTGTTGTTATTAATATAATGAAATAACATAATATAATATAATATAATATTAAAGTGGGGAGATTTGGGTTTTTTTTTTGTTGTTATTAATATAATGAAATAACACAATATAATATAATATTAAAGTGGGGAGATTTGGGGTTTTGTTGTTGTTATTAATATAATGTAATAATATAATATAATATAATAATATAATATTAAAGTGGGGAGATTTGGGGTTTTTTGTTGTTATTAATATAATGAAATAACATAATATAATATAATATTAAAGTGGGGAGATTTGGGTTTTTTTGTTGTTATTAATATAATGAAATAACATAATATAATATAATATAATATTAAAGTGGGGAGATTTGGGTTTTTTTTTGTTGTTATTAATATAATGAAATAACATAATATAATATAATATTAAAGTGGGGAGATTTGGGTTTTTTTGTTGTTATTAATATAATGAAATAACATAATATAATATAATATTAAAGTGGGGAGATTTGGGTTTTTTTGTTGTTATTAATATAATGAAATAACATAATATAATATAATATTAAAGTGGGGGGATTTGGGTTTTTTTTGTTGTTATTAATATAATGAAAATAATATAATATAATATAATATTAAAGTGGGATTTGGGTTTTTTGTTGTTATTAATATAATGAAATAATATAATATAATATATTTGGGGTTTTTTTTGTTTTAAAGTGGGGAGATTTGGGTTAAAGTGGGGAGATTTGTTGTTATTAATATAGTGAAATAACATAATATAATAAAATATTAAAGTGGGGAGATTTGGGTTTTTTTTGTTGTTATTAATATAATGAAATAACACAATATAATTTTAAAGTGGGGAGATTTGGTTTTTTTTGTTATTAATATAATGAAATAACAATATAAGATAATATAATATTAAAGTGGGAAGATTTGGGTTTTTTTGTTGTTATTAATATAATGAAATAACACAATATAATATAATATTAAAGTGGGGAGATTTGGGTTTTTTTTGTTGTTATTAATATAATGAAATAACACAATATAATTTTAAAGTGGGGAGATTTGGGTTTTTTGTTGTTATTAATATAATGAAATAACAATATAAGATAATATAATATTAAAGTGGGGAGATTTGGGTTTTTTGTTGTTATTAATATAATGAAATAACACAATATAATATAATATTAAAGATGGGGAGATTTGGGTTTTTTTTGTTGTTATCAATATAATTAAATAACACAATCTCTATATATAAAATGTTAACATACGTGCAATGACTGATATAGACAAAGCAACTATAAGTCTCAGAACCACGAAACTAAACAGCTACATTAACCATACCGCGAGGTACCTACAGGGCCAAAAAAAACGGCCCAAGGTACCTCGCAACACCCCGAGAAACAACCCCCTAAAATTGGCCAACGTAACCTGCATCCCAGCCTCTCCACTGGCAGCGCGAACGTTTAGAACGTTCGCGCAACAGCCCTCCTCCTTTCCCCTCCCCCCTGGGATCGGGAATCGCAGCGCCGGGGAGGAGGGACTAAGGAGGCGCCTCCCTTCCTCCTCCTAAGTCCCTCCTTCTCCGTCCCGCCTCCCGCCACGCCGCTGCGATCGGGAATCTTCCTCGCTCTGGCGGGTTCCCGTGGAGGCAGGAGGGAAGCTGCCCTTTTCCCGGGCACCTCTTCCTCCTCCTTGCCCCGCCCTCCTCCCTTGATTGAAGGAAGGAGGGCGGGGAGAGGAGGGGAGGGGAAGAGGTGCCCGGGAAAAGGGCAGCTTCCCTCCCGCCTCTGCCGGGATCCGGAGGGAACATGCCGGAGCGAGGAAGGCCCTGGCGGCAAACCCGGCGAGGAGGAGGCGGAAGAGGAGGCAAGAGCAGCAAGGGGGGCAGGATCGCAGCCTCTGTGCATGGCTATGATCCTCCCCCCCTCGCTACTCTTTCCTCCTCCTTACCGGCTGCTTTGCCGCCACGGCCTTCCTCGCTCCGGCGGGTTCCTTCCAGGAGAGGAGGAGAAAGAGGAGGAGGAACCCCTGCCGCGCATATGCGCATGGTGGAAGGCGCCTCTTTCCCCTCCTCTCCCCGCCCTCCTTCCTTCCCCAGAAACTTTCTTTACCTTCTACAGGGAACATCCGTGCAACGCTGAGCCGATGGCATGTTTCCTGGAAAAAAACAAAACTACATTTCCCTAAATCCTTTGCAGCGGGACACGCCCACTGCTGCGAGGGAAAGGAAGAGGCCGGAGGGGGAGGCTTGGCTGGCTCCTCCCCCACCGGGCTCTTCCTTTCCCTCCCAGTGGTGGGCGTGTCCCGCTGCAAAGGATTCAGGGAAATGTAGTTTTGTTTTGTTCTGGGGAAGGAAAGGATACAAGGAATAAAGGCATAGGAAAACAATATGAAGGGAAGGAAGGAAGTAACAGAGAAGAAAGGAACACATACACACAAAAGGGGTTAGCCACAGACACACATATATACATACACATGTATACATACAGTATATACACATCCACACACATATATACATACACACATACATATATACACATGCACACACATATATACATATACACATACATATATACACATTCACACACATATATACATGCACACATATATATACACATTCACACACATATATACATACACACATACATATATACACATTCGCACACATATATACATACACACATACATATATACACATGCACACACATATATACATATACACATATATACACATGCACACATACTGTTGTAGTTGAGTCTGGGACCTCAGGTACTACTAGGAGGACAGGGCTGTGTGAAGAGGATACTACGGCATCAAACATTGATATGGATTTGGGTGGGGTTGCTTGCAATGATAGTACTGGCCTCAGGAGGGGAAAGAGGTTGACTCGTGAACAAAGTGAGGAAGATGTGCTCCAAAGTAAAAGAATCCGGCAGATACTTACGGAGTCGAGTGACGAAGAATCATTTCTGGGTTTTCCGGGGGAGGATGGGAGTCAGAGTGAGGGAGATTCCTCTGACGAAGAGACAGATATGGATGAGACATTGGTAAACGAGGTCCGAGCAGTATGTGGGGAAACTTCTGATACTAGCACATTTTTGGGGTTTTCAGATGATAGGGAGTGGGCCTCGGGACATCTGGATGATTGGGGTGAATTAAATGAAGACAGAAGATGGCGTGTTTGGCGAGAGAATCAAGAGAGCACAGCCGGGGAAGTTGCAACAGCTGGAGCTGCTCATAGTGGGGCGTATGCTAGGGAGGACAGATCTGATATGGAGGACTAATAAATAAGGGCATCTGAGGGATTGCTTTCTGTGGCTGGCAAAGTGTTACGTCTGGAATTCTAGGTTTGCTGTGAAACCTGCTGCCCTCCACCCCTCCTTTCCGCTTGACTGGGGGTTTGTCTTCTTGCAAATTGACTGTGAATGAGAGACGCTGCCTTTGATTCAAGATTGCCTCCTGCATTCATTCTGTGATTCTCCAATCCCGACCTGGTCTGGAAATTTGACTCCTCTTCTTCTCTGCTGAAGACCTTCAAAAATTCCTGTCAACTGGTTTTTTCCCTGTTTGTTTTCTGCTAAAGCTTAAACGACCACTTGTGTTTCTTTGTGGGATTTTTTGAGTGGGGCTTTGCCAAGAAGGCTTATCTTTTGGTTTTGTATCACTGCTGAGAAGTGTTTTCTGTTTATTGGTCGCCTTTTTGACCTAAAAGACTGTGGACAATAAAACTCCTATTACTCTTACTTCTGGCCTGGCAACTGTGTCGTGACAGATTGCCAGCCACCGAACACACCAAGAAACCCAACATGGCCTCAGCTGAAGAGTTGGCTGCAGAAAATGCACTTTTACGTGCACAAGTTGCTCTATTACAAGGAGCTCAGGCTGCACCTGTAGTAGCTCAGGTTAGAAATAGGATAATGTTGCCAGAACGCTTTGATGGAAGTCGAAGGAATCTGCCAGTTTTTTTTGCTCAAGTGGAGCTGTATTTTACACAGATTCCTCCCACTGAATTGCCTACTGACTCTGCCAAAGTGGGCTTTATGTTATCTCTGCTATCTGGTCCAGCCGCTGAGTGGGCAGTTAATATTATGTTGGGGCAAGACCCTATCAAGGACAATTTAAGAGACTTCAAACTGGCCCTGGAAGAAGCGTTTGGTGATCCACTGAAGGTGGAAAATGCTGAGTGGGAGATACATCATATCAAACAGGGAAGAAACACCTTGATTGACTATTTGAACAGATTTAAGTTGCTCAAGAATAGAGTGAATTGGGGAGATAGGCCTTTAATGGTAAGCTTTACTGCAGGCTTATCCAGTGAACTGCAGGATGAGTTGATTAGGCTTGAGCCTGCCACTTCCTGGGATGATTTGGTGCACAAGACTTTAAGAGTGGAGGCACGCTTAGCATTTAAGAGGAAGGGTTATTTTGCCAAGGGCATTGCCGCTGTTTCTGGTGCAGAAAGAAAGATGAGGAAGAACCCATGCAACTTGGGACTTTCAGGAAACTAACTGACACAGAGAAGGAGCGCAGAAGGCATCTGAGACTATGCCTATATTGTGGTGGTGATGGACATTTTGCCCGGGAATGCCTTGTGAAGTCATCCAAGGCTCAGGGAAAAGATCAGCCCTAATGTGTGATGAGTCCAACACATTAGGGCAAGCTGTGCGTTGCCCAGAAGTGCTGACCATGTGTTTGTACAGATAAAAATCATTAAAAGTAACGGAGAAAGCATTTGGACGTGGCTTTTGTGGACTCGAGCCTCGGGCTCCTATATGGATATAGAATTCGCCAAAAACAAAGGAATTGAAGTAACCAACAAGAAGAAAGATGTGTAGGTGGAAGGAGCTGATGGGGAGTTGCAAGGGGTTCTGGATATTTTCGTGTGGGATGTGACTAGATTACCTAGGTATACTGTTATATTGGGAATGAGTTGGCTAAGCAAGGTCAATCCACACATTGATTGGAGTAAGAAACTTTTGACTATTGTAAAACAACCTTGTTTGGCTCTAGAGATTAACCCAGATATGACTGGAGTTCCACAATGTTATTTTGATTTCAAGGATGTTTTTTGTAAGCAAAAGGCTGATAGATTACCACCACATAGACCATATGACTGTGCAGTTAATTTAATGGAAGGGGCTAAATTACCATCAGGACGCTTGTATGCATTATCAGTACCAGAACGCCAGGCGCTCAGGGAATTCCTTGATGAGCATCTGGCTAAAGGATTCATTCGTCCTTCCAGTTCTCCTATGGCGGCAACCGTGTTTTTTGTATCAAAGAAAACTGGGGATTTGCGGTTAGTTTGTGATTATAGGGTGTTGAATAAATACACCATACGGGACCGTTATCCGCTACCATTGATACCTGAGTTACTATCTAGAGTTCAAGGGGCATCCATCTTCTCTAAGTTGGATTTGAGGGGTGCTTATAACCTGGTACGTATCAGAGAGAGGGGGATGAGTGGAAAACCGCTTTTAATACGTGTTTCGGGGCCTATGAATTCCTTGTAATGCCATTCGGATTGTGTAATGCCCCGCGGTATTTCAGCGCTTCATGAACGAGGTTTTTCGTGACCTGCTGGACCGTTTTGTGGTCCTGTATTTGGATGACATCTTGATTTTCTCTAGAAATTTGCGTGAACATGAACAACACGTGAGACAGGTCTTACATCGCTTGAGGGAGAATGGCTTATTTGCCAAGGCATCTAAGTGCATGTTTCATGTTTCGGAAGTAGAATTTCTAGGACATGTGATTTCTGGGGGGGAGATTAAGATGGATCCACATAAGGTGGAAGCTATAGATTCCTGGAAAGACTTAACGTCCAAAAAGGATGTTCAGAGGTTCTTAGGTTTTGCTAATTACTATCGGGAATTCATACCACGGTATGCTCAGTTAACAGTCCCTTTGACCCGTCTCCTTCAGAAAGGACAACCTTTTGTATGGACTGAACTGGAGCGTAGTGCCTTTGAACAATTGAAGCGTAGCTTTCATAATGGGGAGGTCTTGGCACATCCTGATATTAATAAGCCCTTCGTGGTGGAGGCAGATGCGTCCAACTTTGCGCTTGGAGCCGTTTTGTCACAGGCTGATGTTAAAGATACATTGAGACCTTGTGCATTTTATTCTAGACAGTTAACCTCTTTTGAGCAAAATTACACCATTTGGGAGAAAGAACTTTTGGCTATCAAGGTGGCATTTGAGACTTGGAGACACTGGCTAGAAGGGGCCAAACACCAGATCAGTGTCCGCACTGATCACAGAAATTTGGAACACTTGCAGACTGCCAAGAAATTAAACCAGAGGCAGGTTCGTTGGGCATTGTTTTTTTCACGTTTTGACTTCAAGGTGGTATTTGTTGAGGGGAAGCAAAATGCCAAAGCTGACGCCCTCTTTCGTAAACCAGAATACAAGGAGGTAATGGTACCCATACATAGAACAATTTTACCTACGGTAGCTTTAAACGCTATAGAGTCAGTTCCAAGTCTGCATGCTCAAGTGATAAGTAATCAAGAAGTGGATATGTGGTCCCAGGAACAATTAATATTGATAGACAGTGGGAGTAAAACAGCATTTCCACATCTACGTAATGATGAAGGTAAACTGTTGCGTAACAATCAGTTGTATGTACCTACGGGGAAGTTGCGGGTGGAGATCATGAGGGCTCACCATGATGAACCAACAGCAGGGCATTTTGGCCGTTATAAGCAATCACCCGTAGTTACTGGTGGCCTAAAATGAGACAAGACATATTGAGGTACTGCGATAGTTGTGTTATATGTCAGCAATGTAAGCAGCCTGTGGGCAGACCCAGGGTCTATTATCTCCATTGCCAGTACCAGAAAGACCATGGCAAATCATTGCCATGGACTTCATTTCTGATTTACCTCGTGCTCGTGGATATACCTGTATCTGGGTAGTGGTGGATTTGTTCACCAAATTGGCTCATTTTGTACCGTGTGCACGGGTTCCCTCGGCGACGAATCTAGCTAAATTATACACTAAACATGTGTTCCGTTTACATGGAGCTCCTGAAATCATTATTTCTGACAGAGCTCCTCAGTTTGTGTCCCGTTTTTGGACAGAGTTCCACGCTCAGTTAGGAACTAAGTTAAACATTTCAACTGCATTCCACCCTCAGACTGATGGTCAAGCAGAGAGGGTGAATGGTCTGCTGGAGCAATATCTGCGCTGCTTTTGTCTACAGCAACCTGGAGATTGGGCACAGTGGCTACCCATGGCAGAGTTCGCATATAATAATGCGACTCATAGTGTCAGTAAACATTCTCCATTCGAACTTGCCTATGGCTTTCGTCCTCACTGGGGTGCGGCTCCGTCTCAAAACATTGTTACAGAAAATCTAACATACAGGGCAAGCGAATTACGGGCCTTGCATGACGTTGCGCACCAGATTCTGGAAGAGGCTAAAACAGCTCAAAAGGCAGTTGCTGACCGATTGCGGCAGGCTGGGGAGGAACTTGTTGTTGGAGATTTGGTGTGGCTATCCTCTAAAAACATTCGACCGTCTGGCAGCAAGTTCGCGGCCCGTTATTTAGGACCCTACCCCATTATCCATAAAATATCCCCTGTTGCTTTCCGCTTGCTTCTGGCCTGGCAACTGTGTCGTGACACATACATATATACACATCGACACATATATACATACACACATATACATATATACACATTCACACACAAATATACATATATACACATCCACACATATATACATATATACACATACACACACATATATACATACACATATACACACATGCACACACATATATACATATACATCAATACACATCCACACACATATATAGCACAGCAACGCATGCACGGGTCAGCTAGATTTGAGTTTTTTGTTGTTATTAATATAATGAAATAATATAATATAATTTAAAGTGGGGAGATTTGGGGTTTTTTTGTTGTTATTAATATAATGAAATAACACAATATAATATAATATTAAAGTGGGGAGATGTGGGGTTTTTTGTTGTTATTAATATAATGAAATAACATAATATAATATAATATTAAAGTGGGGAGATTTGGGTTTTTTGTTGTTATTAATATAATGAAAGAACACAATATAATATAATATTAAAGTGGGGCGATTTGGGGTTTTTTTTGTTGTTATTAATATAATGAAATAACATAATATAATATAATATAATATTAAAGTGGGGAGATTTGTTATCAAGCGATTTGGGGGGGGGGTGCCAAAATAATGTTCGCTTACCATTTAAAATTACCTTCGTCCACCCCTGGCCTTTCCCCTCTTGTGAGGATGTGGGAATGAGACAAGTTTCTATGATTTTAAACATGTTTTGCCTGATGAAGAAACCATTAGAACGTCAAAAGTGTGCATCATTGAACAATGGTCAACAAGCTCCCTCTCCCAAGCTAGGCAAAAGTGTGACAAAAAAATTATATGTGCTTGCAACAAGTTTGGCTTCACTAGAGACCATAAATATGTAAATGAGAGCATAACTATTGTTATACAAGTATAGCTGTCCAACAGGATTCTAACCAACAGAATGTAGTCAAGGAGAGCAAAAGGATTTGTTTGATGACTTTAGATTAAGATGCGCCATGGAAACAGCATGTGCACTACATGGACACATTGTGTTCTTATTAAAGCAGTTTTGGTACTTTCTGTGCAGGAGAAAGGTCAGAGAATGATGCTGCACACGTGTAGAGCTTGGAAAAGTGGGTTCCTGTGCCAAGAATCAGGCAGGCACAGGCTCCGTGAATGTAACACTATGATTGGTGCTTCTAGCACAGGCAGTGATTTGCCAAAGTACATCCCGTGCCTAGCGTAAGATAACGTAGGCTCAGATTGGTCAAACAGTGCAAAGTATGAGGTTGTTTGCCTTAATGCCAAATGGATAAGAACTGCGCATGAGCAGGATTCTGGCCCCCTCCGTTGCTGGCAAGGAGAAGCCAAATGTTGCTAGTTGGGAACATGAGAATCCCAACCGCTGATAGTTGCACTGTGAGAAAGAATTACATAGAAATGCTTATTGTTCTAACACATAGGAGGGGATTGAGTTATGATGCAAATGAAAATGTTATGTTCTATTGGATTAATGAAATGTCCTATAACACCAGCCAATGATGCTTGTAAAATGTTGATGAAGGAGGGCGGGCTTTGCAGGTGCCGCCATGAAGGGTATAAAAGCTTTGTGTTAAGAATGATCGGGGCCGTTTGCCCCAAACAGCACGTTCTGGGGGCGACCCCACCAGCTGGTGTTTTAACCCAATAAATTCTTTGATTTCACGTTGAGCAGTGAAGTTGTTGCGTGATTTCTCATCCCTGCTGCCCGCACGTCCATGCCGCCGGCTTGGTAAGAGGTAACTTGCCACTTGGAGTTCCATAACTCCCCAATTTGCTGCTACATCTCTTTGGTGACCCCGACGTGATTCCAAAAGGCAATTTAGACGGGTCTGCGGTGAGAAAGGCGCAATCCAGTTGTCTGGACGGCTCTCGCTCCCGAGCGAGGAGGTGAGACGACCCAGGAGGGCTGAGGCGGGGCCCCAAGCAACTTGACCGGCTTGCCTGGCTCGTCCCAAAACAACGCCTGCTGACACGAGAGACCGCAACTGACGCGACTGCCTGTGAACCCAGAGACCAGAGAAAGTCCGGAGGAGGGCAGCTTGTGAGAGCCGCCTCCTGTGAGATCCGGCAAGCAGAAACCGGGGCTAGCGAGCAGTCCGGTTGCAGAAAGCGCGCAGTGAAAAGTCGGGGGTGGCGGAAGTCCGTGGCACCTAGCGAGCAATCCGACGCAATCGAGAGGTGACGAGGGAGACGTCCCGAGGTCTGCAGGGAATCGGCAAGTATAGATTTTTCAAGCACTAACACGTAGGGAACACACACACATTGGGTTGGGGGGAGAGCACTGAAGTGATCTTTGATCTGTGGCCAGAGAGATGGGTAGTGTGGGATCAAAGAAGGAGAAAGAAACCCCTTTGAAATGTGTGTTAGACAATTGGGACAGGTTTTGCCTGTTGGCAGTAGAGGGAAAGCCCCAAGATCTGAAAGAGTTTGAACTTAAGAATCTGTGCACAGAGGTTTGGCCCGCTATCCAAGAGATTAGCTGGCCAAAATCAGGGTCCTGGGATTTAAGGAAGTGCAGACAATTAGAATCTTTTTGTTTCGAAGAACATCCAAATGACCAATGGGTGTACTCCGCAACATGGGAACGGATGGTTGCAGAGGGTGTTTGGTGGGCAGGCCCAAAGGGGCGTGAGAAGAAAGGTTGCTTTGTCAGTCGAAAGGCAGGGAGAAAGCCTCCGGTTCTTCCGGCGGAGCCAGAAGATCTTCCCCCCTTAAGGAGAAGACCTAGAGAAAGGCACATTGCCGCCACTGGAGCGGGGGAGGCCACAGCGCCTCCGCTCTATGCAAGTTTGAACGTCCCAGAGCAAGTCCAAGCAGTAGCCCCCACCCTTGGGACAGGTCCAGCCGCACAGATGACGTCCCCGGCTGTGACGCAATCTGAGGCGGTCCTCCCTATTCCGGCTGCACCAATCCCGTCCGTCCCCACAGCGCCGATCCCGGCGAGTCAAGCATTTCTTCCTGTTCCCACCGCGCCAATTTCAATCCCAATGAATCCCCCAATGACTTTCCAATTCGAATTAGGGAGCCTGCCAACTGCGGGTTCAAGCGGGATGTTTCCATCAGCCTTGGCAATGTCCCCAACCGCGGCAGCCCCTTTAATTCAGCCACAAGCAGCAAAAGCATGCCCTGTTCCCCGTTCAGCACGAAATCCATTTTGTGAAAAACCACCCGCATACCAAGCCCCTTCCTCAATGGAAAGACATTACCCCATAGAAGAAGCAAGGGAGATAGAAAGAGGAGCGAGATGGCCCACCCCAAGTGTTGAAGAGATGACAGAGCGTCCTGAAGACAGAGAGGGGGAGGAAGGATACTCCGGAGCCTCAGGGGACCTGACAGCGCAATCCCCCAGGGTCAGAAGGAGCCGCTCCTTTGAGTCCGTCAGAGCGATAGAGCGCTCTCCGGGATTAAGCAGAAGGCACAGTGTGAGACAAGCAGTTTCCCCAATTCGAACCAGAAGCAAGTCCAGGGTTCAGGAAGCAAGACAAGCAGAGGAAGAAGAGAGGGAGGTTTTGGAGTTCCCTATCAGACAAGTGCCGTTGCTGGACGTGCACAACAGGGTCATGCAAGCTTTTCAGATAGTCCCATTCTCAAGTAGCGATGTTTTTAATTGGAAGAACCATACTCCCCCATATTCTGAACAACCAAAAGTTATGGCGGATCTGTTGGAAGGCATAGTTGCGACACATGATCCGACCTGGTGGGACTGCCGGCAGCTGTTAAATGCCCTGTTCACTGCGGCAGAGAAAAGAAGCATCACCAATCAAGCTAGGTTGATAGCTCAAGAGGGACATGGGCAAGTGGAGGCAGTTGCATTTGGGAATGCCAGGTTCCCGACGGAGCAAGATCCGAGATGGGATCCGAATGATGCGGATCAGAGGGACAGAATTAGAGACTATCAGCAAATCCTTTTAAGAGCAATCAGGAAGGGCCCACCCCGTCCTTCCAATATTCAGAAAATACAAGGGATCCAACAGGACAAATTTGAGACGCCTGCTGCGTTTCTAGAACGTCTAGAGCAGTGCTGTCCAACTTCTTCCGGCCCAAGGGCCGGAAGAAGTGTCACTGATCACCTGGGGGGCCGCAGGTGATCAGTGAGCGGGGCGGGCCGAGAAGGGGGGGGGGGGGGCGGGGCGGCGGGGCCAGGGCCAGCTGACTTCCTCCTCCTTCACCCCTCCTCCTCCCCCGTGGACGAGCCGCGGCCCGATCGCGAGTCATGATGCGGGAAGGAGGAGGGGCGAAGGAGGAGGAGCCAGCTGTCTTCCTCTGCCTGAATCGCTCTTCTCCCTCTCTCGGCGCCGCCGCTGCGAGGCAGTTTGCAGCTGCGCCGCCGAGAAAGGGAGACGGGGGCGATACAGGCAGGAAGAAAGACAGCTGGCCCCTCCTGCCTGGATCGCCTCCGTCCCTTTCTCGGCGGCGCCGCTGCATACTGCCTCGCATTGGCGCTGCCGAGAGAGGGACGGAGGAGGCGATGCAGGCAGGGAGGAGGGGCCAGCTCTCTTCCTCCTGCCTGAATCGCCCTTCTCCCCTCTCTGGCGGTGCCGGTGCGAGGCAGTTTGCAGCGGCGCCGCCGAGAAAGGGACGGAGGGGCGATCCAGGCAGGAGGAAGATAGCTGGCCCCTCCTCCCTGTACCGCCTTGTCCCTTTCTCGGCGGCGCCGCTGCAAACTGCCTCGCATCGGGCGCCGCTGAGAGAGTCCGTCCCGGAGGGGCGATCCAGGCAGGAGGAGGGGCCAGCTCTCTTCCTCCTGCCTGAATCGCCCCTTCTTCTCCCTCTCTTGGCAGCGCCGTTGCAAGGCAGTTTGCAGCGGCGCCGCTGAGAGAGGGACGGAGGGGCGATCCAGGCAGGAGGAAGACAGCTGGCTCCTCCTCCCTGCTTGCACGACCCCTCCGTCCCTTTTCTTGGCGGCACCGTTGCGAGGCAGTTTGCAGCGGCGCCGAGAGAGAGAGAAGGGGGCGGTGTAGGGAGGAGGAAGAGAGCTGGCTCCTCCTCCCTGTACCGCCCCATTCTCCCTTTCGCGGCGGCGCCAATGCAAACTGCATCGCATCGGCGCCGCCGAGAGGGGGACGGAGGGGGCGATACAGCCAGGGAGGAGGAGCCAGCTGTCTTCCTCCTCCCTGCCCTGCCTCCCCCTCCCCCCCGGCCGCCATTTTTTTTTTAAAAAATCGATTTAAAAAAAATAAAATTAAAAATGGTGGCTGAGGGCATAGGTGGGGCCGTGTCCAACAGGCTACGGGGCCGGATCCGGCCCCGGGGCCACCAGTTGGACAGCCCTGGTCTAGAGGAAGCATATAGAAAGTACAGCCCCTACAATTTAGAGCAGAACGACGGGAGGGTTGCTCTGACGCAATCCTTCATTTTCCAGTCCTCTCCAGACATCAGGAAGAAAATACAGAAACAGACAGGATTTTTGGGAAATAATTTGAATGAACTGTTGGCAATAGCTGATCAAGTGTTTATGGCAAGAGAGCAAGTAGAGGAGGAAAAGAAAGATAAGAAGAAAAGAGAGGGATACAGAGTTTTGGTGAGCATGTTGAATGGAGGGTCAGGAAGAGGAAGAGGAAATAGTCGTGGAAGAGGGTCAGGAAGAGGAAATGATGGAGGACAGTTTAAGTTGGGTCGAAATCAGTGCGCTGTAAAAAAAGAGGGCCACTGGCGAAAAGATTGTGTGGAAGAAATGTCAGGAGAAAGTGATGCAAGTCCAAAAGAGCCAAAATACCTTTTAGAGGGTCAGGAGGAGCAAGAGGCAGAGGCAGAGGAAGCTATAGGCCTTATGAGAAGGCTGTTGTGGCTGCTGCCATGCAGGAAGAGCAAGAGGAAGAAGCAGAATGGGAAGATGAATGTTGAAATATTGGCAAGGCTTTTCTGTTGCTTGACCCAGATGAGCCTTT
>JARBWK010000005.1:113255687-113281087 GCA_030556195.1 Anolis apletophallus
ATCTTCGCTATCCCCAGATGGCCTGCGCTGGGGTGGTCGTGGACCCTCACCAGCATTTCTTTCCGCATTTTCTAAGGTATGTATAGTTTCTTGCCCTTATACCATAATCCCCCTTGGTTGTGGCACTTCCCCTTATTGTTTTTCAACCATTCGCCCTTTGTGCAAGCGGTTTTCAACTCCTCCTCCCAGGCCCCCTTCTCCTGCGATAGTATTGTGAACCTTTCCCCTCTCGCCTTTTGGCTGCGCGTCTGCACCGCCATTCCTAGTTGCTGGTCCGTGAATATTGTCCCCGTCACTTCAGCCTCCCCACCATCCACCTGGGGCAAGTGCGAGAATGCGTCCGCTAGGACGTTCTCCTTTCCTCTGAAGGCTTTGAGTTAGAAATTAAACCGGCTGAAATACTGGGCCCACCTAATTTGTTTGGCGGATAGCTTCCATGGGGATTTTAAGTACCGGAGGTTCCGGTGATCGCTCCATACCTCGAAAGGCGTCTTTGCTCCTTCTAGGAGGTAGCGCCAATTCTCAAGTGCCAGTTTCACCGCAAATGCTTCCTTCTCCCAAATGGGCCATTTCTGTTCTACCTGTCCCAGTTTGCGTGATAAGTAGGCGCACGGCCTTAGTGTCCCTCCTGCGTCCCTTTGCAGTAGCACCGCCCCGCAAGCCCGGTCGGATGCGTCACAGTGTATTGTGAACGGTCTGTCCGGGTCGGGATGCACTGGTATGGGTTCTCGAGTGAATCTCTCCTTAAGGTCATCGAACGCCTTCTGGCACTCCGCCGACCATGCCAGTTTGGCGCCTGGAGTTTTCACCTTCTGGGTTTCGCCCCTCCCCTTTGTTTTCAGCAGCTCGGTTAAGGGTAGTGCTACAGTGGCGAAATTGGGTATGAAATTGCGATAAAAGTTCGCAAATCCTAGGAAGGATTGCAACTGTTTTCGCATTTTGGGAGCTTCCCACCCCAAGACGTCCTCCACCTTCGCTGGGTCCATTCGCACTCCTTGCGCTGAGATGCGATATCCCAGGAAATCTAGTTGTTCTTTATGGAACTCGCACTTGGCTAATTTCACATATAGTTTTGCCTCCCTGAGCCTCTGTAGCACCTGTTTGACTAGCCGTACGTGCTGCTCCCTGTCCTCCCCCACTATGAGGACATCGTCTAGGTAAACGAAGACTCCCTGGTACAGTCGTGGGTGAAGCACTTCATTGATTAGCTGCATGAATACGTCCCCTCCCCCGCACAAACCGAATGGCATTATGGCGTATTGATACTGGCCGAATGCGCATGAAAAAGCTGTCTTCCATTTGTCGGTCTCCTTCACCTGCACTTTATGGTAGGCTTCAGCCAGGTCAAGTTTGGTGAATATCTTCCCCTCCGCGAGGTGGGCTAACAGGTCCTTGACCAGGGGTAGGGGGTACCGGTTTACTGTACTTATTGCATTTAACCCTCTGTAGTCCACACACAGTCTGAGAGACCCGTCCTTTTTGGGCCGGAACAGTACTGGTGCTGCTATGGGGGATTCGGAGGGTTCGATGAACCCCCTTTCTAGGTTCACATCTATGTATTTTCTTAACACTTCCTTCTCCTTGGGGGACATTGGGTATACCTTGGGTTTGGGGAGTGCTGCCCCTTCGATAAGCTCTATCCCACATTCCACCCTGCGCTTTGGTGGGAGTTGGTTTGCCTCGACTGAACTGAACACATCTGCGAACTCCCGGTACTCTGGGGGGATGGGGCATGTGTCTTCTCCCTGCCGCCCTTCTCCCGATTCCACTCTGGGCGACCCGTCCTTGCCCCCCCTCGCTTTAACAGTCTGCTTGGCCCAGTCGATTTCCGGGTTGTTGGCTCTCAACCATGGCATCCCTAGTATCAGCGGGTACTTTGTGACCGAGCTTATCACAAATGGTACTTCCCCCTCTTGTTGCCCTATTTGGCACGTCACCCCCTTCGTCTGGAAGTGGGCCGCCCCACCCGCAGCTACGGACCTGTCTAGTTGGGCGAACACTATGGGGCATTTTAGGGGGACTTTGTCGCAGTCTAGTGCTGCGGTCACTTCTGGGGTTATTATGTCTCTAGAACACCCACAGTCTAGGAATGCTTGGCAGTGCATTTCCTTGTCCCTGCTCCGCAGTTTGGCTGGGAGCATAATCATCCCCCCACTGCGACTCACTGCCTCCCCCCAGTCATCCTCTGCCTCTGGGATCTTCGCCGCACACTTCCCCGCTGCCGTGATCGGTCTGGCTCGGGGTCCCTCTCCTCCCCCCTTGCGCTGCCAGCAGTCGACTGCCCGGTGCCCTGGCTTGCTGCACACGAAACAGCCTCCTTTCCTCTCCTTGGGCCTCTCCTCCGCTGGTCGTGGCCTTGGCACCGGCATCGGGGCATTCCTCCTCGGGTCTCCTCGTGGCCAGATCTGCTGCTGTGGCGGGATTCCCCGATGTCGCTGTACCTGGCGTCGGATGGTCTCCACTTTCCCTGCCAGCTGGATCCACTCCGTCAGTGTCTCCGGGTCCTCGCAGTGATACGCCCACTCCAGTATCTCTCTCCGTAGGCCGTCCTTGAACAGTTCGAGTAGAGTTGCCTCCGACCACTCCGGGATGCTCTCGGCTAGCCCCTGGAATTCTTCAGTGTACTCGGATACTGTTCTGGGCCCCTGGGTGATTGCTTTCAGCTTTTCCTTGGCCCGGATCTTCTCCAGCGGATCCTTGAACCATGCCTCCAAAGCTTCCAGGAACCGACGCAGCGACTGCAAACACGGATCGTGCCAGTTGTGGCATTGCACGAACCAATTGGCCGCTGCTTTCCGGAGGGTGGTTCCCACTGGACGTATCCGACTCACTTCGCTCAGGAACATATGGCCATAGTCTTCCATATAGTTCTTGACGGTGGTGATGAAGAAGGTCACCCCCGTCACCTCCCCGTTGAACTCAATTCGCAGCTCCTCCCTGCGCTGCTGGAAGGGCAGCCTTGGGGCTGGATGCCTGGGTTCGGCATGCCCCCGTCCCGGAGGGTTTTCTGCGTGTATCCCTCGGTTGGTTGGGATCGCGCTGCCCCTACCCACACTGGGGGGTCGGGTCTCTTCCTCCGCTCCTTTCTCTTCCCGAAGGGAGGGTAGGGTCCTCTCACCCATCCCTGCGACCTTCAGCCGAGTGCCTTCCTCGCGGAACCTCCTCTCCGACTTGGGGTCAGGCAGGAGCACGTAGCCCCCACTACTTGCAGTCTGCAGGCTCCACAGCGAACCCGCCTCTCGCCCGGCCTCCTCCAGTCTGAGGTTCGTTGCCATCAGCGACTCCATCTGCTGGGCCATTACCATTATGATGGTCTCCAATGCCGCCACTTTCTCTTCCAGGAACACCTTTCCGGGGGGTGAATCTCCTGGATTCGGCGATTCTATGGCTTCCGCCCGCTCCTGTCGCCCACGGTGTGTGGTCACTCCGTTCGGCCGGGCGTATCCCGTAGACGTCGCCCAGTCAGGCGGTTGCCTCTTCTCTCCTTCGGGGTTCCCAATCTCTTCCCCCACTTCTTCCCCGCCTGCCGCGAACTGCAAATCCATCTCGCCGGCAGGGTCTGGACTTCCGACTTTACTGTAAGCTAAGCTGTAGAGGCTCCCAATGCATCACGCTGAGACCAGGTCGTGGATCAACGAAAGCTTTATTCAGCAGTACAAACAGGAACTAAGTCGGAAGTGCCGGGCATCTTGGCACTCCCGCATTTATACCCTCCTCCACATTCAAAAGACATTTTCCCACTCCCCTCTTCCCGCCGGCGCCTTTCCCGCCAGGGCCGTGGGCCGTTTAATTGCCCAGGTGTTCCTTATCAATATGTTGTGTCTGTGTTAGGGATACAGATTTTGGGCACCAACTTCTTGGCCCGGAATCCCGATCCCTGACATGCACCTGAGTAGCCGTACTTGCCGGAAGAGGGGAAGAAGTGAGCACCCTTTGAGTGGCAAGCCTCAGCAAGGATCCTCTTTTTTCTTTCGCAGCTTTTTTGGCGCGCTGCGCAACTTTGCCTTGGCCTAAGGAGGAGGCCCTCGATTTGGCCTTCTTAGCTTTTGGTGCATTAGTCATTAGCACTGCGCCATGTGCTCCTGTCTCCATTTGAGAAGGTAGGTTGGGCCCCAGGGAATTGGAGGTGGGCAGTGGGGGTGTCATGGCCAGAGGAGGCTCGGATGCCGCTCTCTTGGGAAGTTTGGGCTGCTGAGGCAGGAGAGCCTGCTCGTACAGGAGGGCTTTAAGCCTGATATCCCTGTGTTTCCACGCTTGCGGAATGAAGGCCTGGCAAATGGGCAGGAGCAGACAACGTGGCTTTTCCCCAAACATAGCAGGCAAACAGAGTGGGCATCCATATCAGGGTATTTGCCCCCGCACTGGGAGCATTTTTTAAAAGACGGCCGCCATCTTAGGGTACCCACAAAAACGAGGAAAGAAATTACAACAGGTCTGAGAAAAGTCAAACGGTCCGTGGTCAGCCAGAAGGTCGGAGAGAGAAGACAAATCCAAATCAGAAGGCAAAGAGTAGTCAAAAACAGTCCAAGTCGAAGTCCAAGAGTTTGGTTAGATAGGAAAATGCTAGTCACCGATGAGAGAGGTTCCTAACTGCTGCTACTGCGGCAGAAGAAACGAACTAGAGCAGCAGCCCCGTCTACCGGGCTTATATAGTACTGGGGAGCATGGGCGGGGCTACCACCAAAAAGTATCTCTTTTAGAATTCTAGAGTGTTCTGAAACTGTCTGCGTAGGTGCAGAAAACCCGTATGTGTGCATTTCACAGGACCACGCAAAGGAAATACAAATTTATATTGGTTAAAATTGTTCTTATAAATTTATATTGGTTAAAATTGTTCTTCTGAAAAATATTGTACTGTATTGTTCTTTCATGATTTTTGTACTACAAATAAGATATATGCAGTGTGCATAGGAATTCATTCATTTTTTCAAACTATAGTCTGTCCCCCAATAGCCTGAGAGACCATGAACTGGCTCTCTGCTTTGAAAGTTTGAGGACCCCTGCAATAGACTTTTAGGAAAGGTGATACACTCTTTTGAGGGACTGTGGAAAAGACAGTCCATAAAATTTGGGAATAACTGAGACTTAAAAAATAACTTTGGATGCTAAATGTAGCCCCACAGACTGTACTTCATCCACAGCAGCCTAGACTTTACAATTGCACGGAAGCAGAGAGGCCACACACAATGTTATGGGTTTAGTGGGATGGCTTCAACTTTAATTCAAATACAACAATTACAAATCAGCTTTATTTCAAATTAATAACTTTATTGGGAAAACAATGTGTAGGCAAAATAAGGTTGGCGGGGGGGTAATCAAATCTTTTGCAGGCCAACAAATGCCTAAGCAAGAAATCAAGCCGTAGAAGTCTAATAAACATCTCAAAGTCCCTGTGTCTCATCCCCATCATATGCAATGGCGGTGGGACCGAGAGCAGGGTTTCTCTGGACGATCTTAAAGTTCTTGATGGTTCATAGAGGGAGATACGTTTGGACAGGTAAATTGGGCCAGAACCGTTTAGGCCTTTATAGGCTAAAGCCAGCATTTTGAATTGTGCCCGGAAGCTAATGGGCAGCCAGTGAAGCTGGCGTAACAGAGGAGTTGTATGCTCCCTGTACCCCGCTCCAGTGAACAACCTAGCTGCCGAGCGTTGGACTAGAGTGTGTTGCAGTAATCTATTCAGGATATAACCAGAGTGTGGGCCACAGTGGCCAAGTCCAACTTCCCAAGGTACGTGCACAGCTGGCACACGTGTTTTAACTGTGCGAAAGTTCTCCTGGTAACTGCCGAGACCTGGGGTTCCAGGCTCAGCAATGAGTCCAGGATCACTCCCAAGCTGCGAATCTGCACCTTCAGGGGGAGTGTAACCCCATCAAGCACAGACTGTAACTTCCAACTGACCAGGAAGACCTCTGTCTTTGTAGCACAGCAGTTTCCGTTTGTGCCTGGGGGGCAGGGGGCAACACCGGGGGTCCCACTGGCATTGGGGCCTGCAGTAGCTGAGTTAGATTCTGAAGAGGATTTGGAAGGGTTAGCTGAAGGAGAGTTCCCCATCACTGGGCCTCCTTCCCCCACAGAAAGCCTGGCATGGGAGGAAGGTTGGCCTGAACCTTACGACGAGACAGATATCCAGGTGCAAATGGAAAGCAGCGATAGCGAATCCTATGAACGGCCGGGGGAGGTTCACAAGATCCTTTGGGCGAAAACATGGATGAGAGCGGCTGGGAAGGCGTTGGGGAGGATAGCTCTCACGAAGATAGGGAAACAGATGTTGGGAGGCAAGGCCGTACTTTCGATAGGAGAAGGGACATTGAGAATTCCAGGAGGGGCTGGTATCGTAGCCTAGACAGGCCGAGGTCCGTCAGCAGAGATTGGAGACGAAGAAGCCTAGAGCGTCGGGGACCTCGGCAGAAAGATTAAGTATAGGATCCGTGGGAACGGATTGCTAGTACTTCGGCCACGTCTCTCCTGAGTAGACGTGTAGCGAAGCTCGACCATGGAGCCAAGCCTGGCTAGTGGCCTACCAAGTCTTGCCTTGCATCTTGTACCCTGCCTTGTTTCCTGATCCGCATTTGCTGCGCGGAGCCTTGAATCCTGCCTTGTTTCCTGATCCGCATTTGCTGCGCGGAGCCTTGCCAAGCTTTTGGATAACCAAGCTGTTTTGGTCTTTTGATCACCTTTGCTTTTGGATTTGCTTTTGCTATTTTTATGGACAATATACCGTTTGAACTGTTTATATACTCAATAAAGTAGTTAGCCTTCAACTGGTCTCTGTGTGTGTGATTAAGGGGCCGGTCAAGTCCGTGCATCGTGACAGTCTTGTCTGGATTCACTTTCCCCATTCTACCTTATGGGTTCATGGACAGAGCCCTACCAAAAGTAGTTGTGCATCATGTAATGGTATTCAGTGGGCTCCATCCAGGAATGGTGCTGAAAGTGTTATACAACAGGGCTATTTGCCCATGTGATGAAGTCATAAATCTCACAATGGCAGAGTACAGGCATATTCCTGGACCAAAGCTCATATATCCCTATATCAAATGGAATGTTGGGTTTTACACAAACTTGCTTTTCATTATTCATTTTGAGACAATCTAAAGGGAATTTAGAGTTGATCATGCCGTTGCTATGCCAAATTTTAAAGTACATCAACTTGATAGGTAATTTTCCAGTGGGCTGGACTCAAAGTATAATTATTTCCATAAATAAAAGGGGTGCAATATCTCCCTCAATAAATTATGATCCAATTAGTTGCAAAAGTATATGCCTGGTATCTATTATACATGTTAGAGAACTGGAGCCCAGAAAATAATATCATATCAGAAAGAATTCTCGAGTCGCCATCGGGCTTGAGAAAGGCAGAATAGAAATATCATAAATAAATAAGTAAATAAATTCAGTATTAGGTATTCTACCTTGAACAAACGCTAGTATATAAATACTTGTGATACAGGAAAGGCAATTTTTGTGCAACATTTACTTATCGGAAAGCTGGAACAGTTGACTTTGAACTTTGTGTTTCTAGCTAGGTAATATCAGTACTGATCATCTTTTGTTACTTCTGAGAGCACTCTACACTGCTACATCCCAGAAGGTGAGATTATCCTCACCGGGATCTTTGGTGGATTCTATTCAAACATGCAGAGGTTTTAAACTTATGTAGTGACACCTTTATTTTTCATTAACAATATTTTATATGCCATGGAGCCCCCAGTGGTGCAATGAGTTAAACCCTTGTGCCGGCAGGACTGGTGACTGACAGGTCAGCAGTTTGAATCCAGGGAGAGCGGATTGAGCTCCCTCTGTCACCTCCACCTCCCCATAAGAGATAAGCCTCCCACAAGGATGGTAAAACATCAAACATCCAGGCGCCCCTTGGGTAGCATTTTTGCATACAGCCAATTCTCTCACACCAGAAACGACTTGCAGTTTCTCAAGTTGCTCCTGACACGGGGGAAAAAAATCCCATGGATAATGATATTCCCTCCCTACTCCATAATTTGTGAGAGGAAAGTCCCTCTGCTTCTATCAGCAGATGATCTGGTACTTCTCTCTCATAATCAGAAGAGTCTTGATTAATCTGAAAATATATTGTTCAGCCAACAAACTGTCAAAGCTTAATCTTCAGAAGTGGAAGTAAGAAGCACAATAGGCGTATTGGGACAAGAAAGACAGAACAGGTGCCCTCTTATCATTACTTGCATACGTTATTTGCTGTTTCTGGTTTGTGACAATCACATGTCATGACTGCAAAATCAAAGGATGAACACCTCATGAGAACAATTCTTATGTTTTGGTATGCCACAGAAGACAGGCTGGTGTCCCCAAATTTGCATATAGGGTTTTGGAATTGCTGCTGACTTTGGTGGCACTCAGAATAGAAGTTTAAGAATTATCTTGTGGGGCCCTTCCACACAGCCCATTATCCCAGAATATCAAGGCAGAAAATCCCACATTATCTGAGTGTGGACACAGATAACCCAGTTCAAAGCAGGTATTGTGGGATTTTCTGCCTTGATATTCTGGGATATAGGGTTGCATAGAGGGGCCGGGGTCTCCAAGGTACACTGTGGGAAAGCACTTGTGATTTGAAACAGGATCACAGCCCTAGCTCATGAAGATCTGTCTTTAATTTTGGCTAAGACAAAAAGGAATGCCACAAAACTGCCTAGAAAAATCATATTTTCAGGAACAAACTTAACCCATCAAAAGAAAAATCCTAGTATTGAAATATCACATGCCTTCCTCATAAATGTACAGAAATGTGTTTTTCACAGAAATAGAAACCTCGCCAGGAAAAGGTATGAAACATTTAACCATACCTTGCCAAAGGGTATGGCTGACTGCCTAAAGAGAAAGAGTGGCACTCCATGCCGAAACATTTGCTGCTGATGCCCCTTGTTCATGGCAGGGTCTGGATGCTCAGTAGCAGCAGCAAACACGAGCGCTTACAAACTATCTAGACTTTGTTTGAGTTGATGATAATTTGTTAGAGTTAGTAATCTTTGAGGCACTGCATCAACATATTAAAACATTTAGCAATCTTACCTTTATGTTGTCAATGCTTTTAGTGTCTTCAGGTATCCCAGGGTTAATTGCAATAATGGCATTTTCAAACCCACCATTGTTGAGCGTTACATTGATCCCTGTCACCCTATGGAGCAGCACAAACACTATTAAAAATGCCATTGGTTCAGCTTCATCTTTGCTAATGCCAGGCTGAATACAGCACAATTTTGGGTTACGGTATTATACAAGTTCTTGGCCTGCCCCTGCTCACAGAGGTAGGTTTTATGATGGCACTCTGATCAGGTATTTCTTTATCTATGTGAAGTCTAAGACAATCTTTATAGGAGGTCATAAATAAATCTATTTCCTTGTTACCGCTTGCCATAATTATCTTGTCAATATTAGCAAGTTGAAACTGAAAATCACAGCACCCCAAATATAAGAGATCCATGGGTTCAAGGCATGAGCCTAAGCTTCTTTACCAACCCAATTGTATCTGGTGACTTATTAAATAAATAGAAATGAGAAAGAAATAGTGTCACATTAAGCACAGGTATATTTTATTAATTTAAAAAAATCATCAAAAAAACACTGGGTCAGCCGTTGAACAATACAGAAAAAAGAACAGTATGCACAATATATGTCAATTGTATTATTTGTATTAATTGTATTAGCATCAATAAACAATTATTACTTAGCAAGCAAACATACACATCATAATATTCATATCATATTAGTAATGGTTCTGCGTCTCAATAGACATAGGGCAGGATTATCATACAGCAAATAGCAAACTCAATTTTGTTCCGTTTGGGAGCTGTGAGTAGTCAATAGAATGCTCTAAGCAAGAGGACTAGATGCCAGAACGCTCTCATATCATAGTTGATTAAGGCAAAAATAACCCACATAGTTTAAAGAGAAGCGTTTGAAAATAAACTTGCAAAGTCAGCCAGCACGGAGTCTCTGTAGAAACCGGGAATCTGTGGGGTGAGGCGCCGCGCTGGTCGCGAGAAGCCGCAAAGGAAAGGCCAGAGCCATAACGGCGTCGCGAAGCAACCCAAGCAGAGGAGTGGAGGCAGTTGCCGCAGCTCGCGTCGTAACCCGGCGACAATAGCGCTAAGCCGGTGCCTGGCGTTCCGGGTCGTTTCGGGTATTCCTCATCAGGGCTCGCAAGTACATTAATCAAGTGTCCCCATGGACGGTCATCTTGAAATCAAACAAATTACACTCAATATATAAAAGGATCAGGTTGCATATTAAACGGCTATAGCATTCAAACCGCATTGCCATATATTTACCATTAGTTGAATAACTTTAAATTCACGAGGAGATCAGATGGGTGCCATCCACCAGGGAAATGGTGGAGGAGTGTGACAAGAGGCTCGGATTTAAAGAGGTAGAACCCATTGCGAACAGCTGTGTTATTTACCTAATAGGGCATTTAAAGAAAGATGATCATTTAATCCATTATTAATCTCGTTGCCCATTTTAAAGATCCAAGCCATTTCTCTTTGTTTATGTCTTTTTATGTGATCAGCATGTGGAAGTTGTTTAACCCTTTCCAGAACAAGGGCCTTAATGTCGTCTGGGTCATGCCCTAATTGGGTGCAATGCTGGTAAAGGGCAGACTCACAGGACTTCTGACGTATTTTACTTTTATGTTCAGTAAGGCGTTCCCTTAGAGTCCTTGACGAAAATCCCACATATTGTAATAAACAACTGCATTGTAACAAATAAACGATTCCTTTAGATAAACAATTTGAGAAACATGTCAAAGGAAAATCTCTCCCTTTTGAGGTACTAGTGATAGTCCTGCATGGCATTCAATCGAATGTGAGGGAACTGTAGAGAGCTCACATGTAAGTAATAGGCTTGATTAGGAATTAATGGCCCAATAAGGCATTGATTGAGATAGCATCATTTAATCCTGAACCTTCCTCTGATCCTATCTTGAGGATCCAGGTGGTTTCTCTGTTTCTAAGTAGTTTGTTAAAGTCACCATGTGGCTGGGGATTAACCCTTTCCAATACTTGCACTTTGAGGTCCTTGGGAGTGTGTTGTAATGAATTGCAGTGTTGATAGAATCCAGAATCTGTGGAATGGTTCCTAATTCGTGATTTATGTTCAATAAATCTTTGGCGTAGGGTTCTTGAGGTCATTCCAACATATTGCATTTTGCACGGGCAGGTGACGAGGTATATTAGGCCAGAACTGGAGCAGTCTGCATATGAATTGAGGTAATAGGTGCGTTTTTTGGCTGTGCTGTATGCTGTTTTTCCTTTCAGGATGTTCTCACAAATGGAGCAGTGCTGGCATGGGAATGTGCCAACTGCCAATATGCTTTTGGTTTAGGGTAAAGAGATGTCAGTGTGGGACAGCATGTCACCTATATTTCTCGTTCTTTTACATGCAATCATGGGGAACTCACTAAGGCCTGGTATGTCTGATACCATAGGCCAATGTCGCCGTACAATATTTGTGATGTCTTTGTTGTGGGGATTCAGAGTAAGAGGCCACACTATCCGTTGTTGAGGATTTTTCTTTTGCCATGGCGACTCTACCTTCCATGGAGGACTGACTGACCTACTATTTCTGGTAAATATGTCTACTTTGCTTCTTAAAATCGGTTACCTTCACGTTGGATTTTATTCTAGATGGCTACTACCATTTTTGTTACTTATAGATGGATGAACGCCTATCTACACCATAATTAATACCCTGATGAAGCCCTAGGGGCGAAACAGTGACATAGCCCGGCCTTGCATTGACAGCGCCCGTCGGGCTGCCCTTCTCCGGACCCAGGAGACTTCAGTGCAGTTCCCTTCATACCGGGCTGCCTTTCTCCGGACCCAGGAGACCCCATTGCAGTTCCCTTTACTACTTTCCTCAACACCCAGGACGACTCGTTTCCCTGCTACTTCATTCCCAGCTACCTTTTGATTGTAATCCAGTGTGGCACAGTGTAACTGTTTCATAAAACTGTTTCAGATGAGTAAACCATTAAGCTGTTACAGATGAGTACCTGGACAGTGTACTGTTTCATTAAACTATTTAGTGACTGGATTAAGCTATTTAGGTCAACAGTACCTCAACTGTAAATTGGGGAGGGGGTCACTTTGCTCCTATGGAAGGCAGTAGCAACTTCTGCAATGGCACAAAAGAGGCATAGCTTGGAGTAAGGGAGACTTGTGTCCGTATAAATCCAACTAACAGGATGGTAGCCATTAAAAGTTAACAATTAAGCCTAGATATAATAGATCTTGGATACAATTAGTTGACAGCTCGTATGTTTGTTGATTGCACCTTGACCTTTGCATAAGACAATGGAGTTTACACTTGTATCAATGTTCTGGCAAATTGTCCTTTGCTGTTGCGACTAGACCTTAGACCGGACCCTGAGTAAACCAATACACAGTCCTGCGGTTAAATGCTTTATTGAAAATAAAAGAAATTGGGAAATAAGGCAAAATAGCTATTTAAGGATAATCGCGGTGCCGGATCCAGGCACCCCAAAGGCTTAGATAGTTGTAATGAAAATGCAGTATAGCAATGTCCCAATAGGCTATCCCTCCGGGTACTTGAAAGTAACTTGGCAAAAGTAAAGTCCAAAAGAGCTAGAAGGCCGCCTTGGCCCACACAGGATCCCAAAGTCTTGACAAGAAAATCAAAAGTTGACTCGAGATGCGGAGCCCTCTCCGGACCCAGCTTTTAAAGGGGGCCGCTGACTCCGCTCCTGGATATGTGGACTGCGCCGGACAACTTTCCCAGGATCGGCTAGGAAGGTTTCGGTTCCCATCGTTTCTTGACGAGATTGGAATGTTTCCTCATTAATGCCACCACCTGGCTGTTGAGGAGTAACCTTAGTCTCATGAATCTTGGCTGTCTTATCTGCTCGGGAACTATTGGGGATGCACCTGGCCTTGGAGGCTTGAGTTTCACTTGGAGTTAACTGCAGAGGCCTGCTTACAGGCCTCATTGAATCAGGAGGTTTAACATGGCGTTGCTTTGGTTTGGGCTTAGAAAGGGCCTCAGGTGTGACATTTGCATTCTTCAAGTGAAATGTTTTGTGGAAAACAAAATTTTAAGTAGAAATTCTGTTTTGTGAAACAAAGAAAAAAGATTAAACATGGGGGTAGATTAAAACCGTACTTGATTCCAGAAGTCTTTATACAGCATTCTCAAATCCGCTTCCACACAGCAGTATATAATCCACGATAACCCAGTTCAAAGCAAATATTGTGGATTATCAACCTTGATATTCTGGGTTATATGGCTGTGTGGAAGGGCCCATGTACAAGCCAGCACAAAGTGTTGTCGAATTCTTTATATAGTTGTAACTTTTACCCACACAGCTATAGCTCTATATCAAGATTTTGCAACCTTTCGCTTTCCATAGAGAAAATCTAAGCTAGAAAGGCCAATGGTCAGAGTCTAAGAGCAGAGATAAAGGTTTAGAAATATACTATCTTTTAAAAAAAGTTTTTATTATGAACAACTATACATAACCACAATTACCATGCCTTTTGTCCTTTTTCATCCCCTTCTCCCTCCCCCCTCCCACCCCTCCCTCTTCCCTGTTGACAATGAAGTCCTTTTTTCTCCGTTACATGAGCCTTCTTTCGATTCTTTCAATTTTTTTCTTCCAGCTTTCATCATCTGGTTTAACGATCTGTAACCATCTTTTAAATGGAGTCCACATTTCTTTAATTTTCTTCTGTTTGTCTGACCAGGTCTTTTTGCTTCTTATGATGTCCATAATATCTAGTTGTACTTGGTCCCACACATATTCATACCATTTTTCAAGTGTCCATTTCTTTTTTTCTTTCCAACCCCAAGCTATTACCGCATGTGCTGCTCTAGTATAGAAATATACTATCTATCTATGTTTACATGTATTTTCCAAGATGGCTCTCACTTCCAAAGAGCGCTGTGATTCCTGCCAACAGATCTGGACCAAACATGACACACAGATTAACCACAATGGAAAGAGAACACATAAGAACATAAGAACATAAGAACATAAGAAGAGCCATGCTGAATCGGGCCTCAGCCCATCTAGTCCAGCATTCTGTGTCAAAGACTGAACACTCTTTCAGAAAGGAGGGCAAAACCCACCTGAACAACCAGTAAATCAAATGCCTGCCTCCATCAACACAGAGGTGGCACTTGGATGTCCATTTCAGTAGCTACTGATTCCCTTGGTCTCCATGAATCTGTCTAATCCTGCCTTGAAGCTGTCCAGGCTGACCGCTGTCACAACCTCCTCTGGAAGTGAGTTCCATAAAGAGTTCTGACACTTTTCATGTCAGAACCTAAATCAAATGGATAAAAGAGGACCAGGGAGCTCTGGACGCTGTCAAGATATCCATATACCACTCTTCTGATATATGAAGAAAGTTAGCTTCTGCCCAATCTATTTGAAATTTCCCTATCTTCTTTCCTTCTGCTAACCAGTTCCATTTTACTTTTAATCTTTTTTTTTACATTTCCTTCTTCTTTAAGCTTATGCATACTTAACCATTTTCTTCTGGGTCATGTATTTCCTTATACGGTTTCCTTGAAGTGTTTATTCTCTTTGAATGTACAGCTTTGCTTAACACACCCAAAGGCAGAAGTCACTGTCACTTTGCAGTGATAACATCATGCAGGGAAATTCCTGAAAACTCAGATGGGAAAGATTCCTTTCCTCTACTCAAAGGTGAGCGGACAGCAGGTCCATGCTCACTTGATCATGTTGAGAAAAGAATAATTGAAAATCTTAGGGTCAGAAAGGCTGAAAAGATCTGGAACAGACCTCCAGAGACATCATAGAGTAGCCCAAAACCTCATTCCAAGACTCTCTGGAGCCGAAGGATGCAAACAAGAAAACATGTCATTCCTTTCATGGTTTTCTTCTTTCTTTCCCTCTTTGCAGTGACCTCTGAACTGCTTCTCACAAAAAAAACATTTGTTAGGACATATCTCTGGGGAAAAAGGAGAGATGTAACATGGAGAATAGAGACATCACACTGGCAATGAAGATCCGCACAGTTAAAGCAATGGTATTGAAGTAGGACGGATTAGGTCCCCTTTTTCGTTCAGGCGTTGAGCAGCAGAAGTGAATAAAAGTCTCACATTCATTGACAGAAACTTGTTCTTCCAGGTTTTAATTAAAATAAATAATTTATTAGAAACATCTGCATGAAAATGCAGAGGTACTATACAGCTTAGATGATTACAGCAGGAAACAGGTTCCTGGAATCTAACAGCCCATGATGGTACTGGCTGGCAGCATGCTTCTTTGTTCTCCTCTGTTTCTGGCTTTTACATAGCTTAAATATCCTTGCTTCCTTGAATCACCCCTCCCCTTTAAAAGAAAACATTCCTTGCATTCTTGAGCTGGCTCCATTCCCTAAGATGGCCCCCATAGAGTAAACATTCTCAAGCAGATAGAGGAAAGCTTGGCGCCAGCATCTGGCTTAACATTTCTAACACACATTGGGTCAGCATATGCAAACAGATTATTGCATTTTGTACTTATAGCATTGATACAGAAGTAATATCATATTAAATATTTTCATTTTTGGCCCACTGCCACCTCATTCCCCCCTTTTGGTGCTAGATTTTTGATCCCCTGAGAAACCTTAGCACCAACCAATTACTGATTGATCTTTTCATTCTCCATCAGTTTGGCTGTGCGCATCATCATTACCATGTCTTATTCAGTGACACGAGGTAGCATTGGGGCAGAGTGGAAAACCATTGAAAACAGTGAAGGTATACAGTGGATAAAACAACACACAGATAATGTACATATCATAAATCCAACAATTACAAATAAATATTTCAACCATGAAATATCAGGTACTAGGTATTCTGCAGCTGAAAACAGTCGTATGTTTGGATCACAGTTTGGTTTTACAGTTAAAGTGGTTTTCTTTGACCTTGGTGATTGTTGATTGGTGTTCAAGTTGAGTGTTTGTGTTTTATTTAAAAGATCCTTTGTATGGAATACTAGTGTTAACCGATTGGCACAACAGGTGGTATCCTTGGTTAGATTTGCTGGAAGATAATTATAGGTGGTCCCTGCACAAGTGAGAAACCATCCTACAGAAAGAGATACGTGAGTTGTAAGAACTGGTATCTCATTATCAAATTGACATGTAAACGGTTCTCCAGGTGGCGTAAGGCATTTGTCTGGATGTTTTTACATCCCATCCATCTTATACAAGATGTTAATGGTGATTTAGCAACATGTGGTGTACACTGATAAAATGTACCTCCGGGATTCTTCCCTCTTACTTTCAGTCCATGTGTTATGTGTGAACAATAATTAAGTCCTTCTTCTGGTCTATGGGCATGAAATTCTTTAACTTGTACAATTAGGGGTATAACAAACAGGAACAAAGCATGTTCCCAACAAGTCGTGTCTATCCGCCTTTGCACTTAGACACATGTATTTCCATATATTTATGTGTGCTGTAACTTCAAGAGGATTCTTGAACTCCCTACTATCTTGATAGTCTGAATCCTAAACCTATTGGTACTTTGCCATCTGTTACTATGGGATATTTTCTCTCTAACATAGTTTCATCAATTAACACACCATAAGACATATGAAATATATAAGATAAAAATAAACATGCATACAATTAAAATAGATACAGTATTTTCTTTGGCTTAGCCTTTAGGAATGCGCTAGCCAGTAGGGGTTAGTCTAAGTCTTCTTCTTCGCCTGTGGTAGACCCTTCCAGAGGTGCCTGTCTTCCGGGGTTGGTCGGATTTATCAAAGTAGGTTTCCTGTAAATTGTTTATCTTAAAACATCTATTGGGTGAGATACAGCTTCCCATTGAGGGGGAACCCTCTTCACCCTTGTCCAATGAATCCAAAGTGTCATTCCATCAACTTTTTACAGCAATTGGAGTGGAAAGCAAGACCACGAACAGGCCCCTCCACTTAGGAGCCAGTGGCGTTCCTTTCCAATCCTTTACCAAAACCCTTGTCACCTGGTTGAAAAACATGGAATGGGGCCACCAAAAGTAGAGGGCACTGCTCGGTCACAAAAGCCTGTAACCGCTTCAGTGTCCTCCCTAAACAAATTACCTCTCTCTACAAAGTCATCTGTCCAATCTTGGTGATGTCTCCTTGCAATCCTGATGAGGTGAGCAGAGGTCTTCCATACAACAGTTCAAACGGTGACAGTCCATGTGGTAACATCGAATGAGGAACAACACACTTGGTAGTGCTTGTGGCCATTTCAACTGAGTTTCTTGACAATGTTTAATGTCCTTAAGTAGAGCTCTGGATACTTCTGATGCTTTCTTCTGGTGGGGTATATTTCTGGATAAGTGTCCACCATTACTAGCAGATACTTTGTAAAGTCCACTCTTTGGCACTTCAGCACAGTCTATGACCAAAGACTTGGAGGGCACTATCCCTCGATGTTGAGGCCACCTCAGTTGAGGCTAGAGTACACTTCATCCATGGTCTGGACACAGTCGTGAATGACGGGATCTCCTCCTGGGAGGAGTGTTACAAGGTTGAGTGTATTACAAAGTTCCAGTCTAATTCTTGGATTCTCGTACAGTTGTGTTTGGTACTTCAGAGTTCATCAGGGTGGTGACTGCATGTGACACCTTGATGAGTAAATCTTGGCCCAAGGTAAACTTGTTTGCTTCTATTGCCAGCAAGGCTGCTGCTGCCATTGCATGCAAGCATCCAAGCCAATCCTGAGCAACAGTGTCCAATTGTCTTGACAAGTAGGCTCCTGGCCGAGGCCAGTTTCCCAAAAGTTTGAGTTAAGACTCCCACAGCCACCCCCCTTTGCTCGCTTGCGTAAAGGGTAAATGGCTTTTCCAAGTCGGGAAGTCCTAGTGCAGGAGATTCCATGAGTGCCTTTTTAATGGCTTGAAATGATGATTCACATTCTGGAGTCCATTCAAACAAGTCCTTCTTCTCTTGCTTCTGCTTGACTACTGAGGCGCGTGATGAGGAGGTCTGTGCTGTGTTGGGCTGATCTGTGAGTGGAGCGCTGGGCAGTGCCTGGACGGCACGCTGGGCACAATGACGGGTGGTGGTGGTGCAGGTGGCTGACTTACAGAGGGGGTGTAAAGAGGAAATAAGACCAAATCCTAACTCCATGTTTATCATCCACGCTAGACACATCACTTGACAACCCAACCACACTGGCATTTGTATTACCCATAATAAAATATGATTGATTCCACCAATTAACTTATACAGTTCCCAAAAAATTTCACAATTCTATGACCTCTCAAGGCAACATAAAGCAATAAGAAATGGTTAAACAACAGGTTCATTGATCTTTCCAAAAAGCATAAATCAAAAAAAGATTTTAAAACAACAAGTTAATGACTTCTTCAAATAGCTTAGAATGGAAAAAGAAATGAAATGAAATCAGAACAAACAGGCCTAATATCGGAAATGGCTTAAAAATCAAATGAAATCAGAATAAACAGGCCTAATATCAAAACTGGCTAGAAATAAAATGAAATCAGAATAATAGGCCCAACCTAAAAATAGCTTAAATGGAAGTGAACTAAAACCAATCAATTAAGATTCAGAAAGTAATTTGGAATGATAAAATGAATTAGACCAACCGATTAAAATTAAGAGCAGCTTGTAATGATAAATGGATTAAAAAACTGATTTAAGTAATAACCGGAAAAAAAGAATATTAAAAATAGAAATAGGAAAAAAAAATAAAAAAATTAATTAATTAAGATAAATCCTAATAAAATAAAATTTAAAATTTAAAAATCAATTAAATCTGAATTTAAAAAAATTATAATTCAAAACAGCTTGAAATAATAAACCTAAGTAATAAACCAATCGAATGAAAATAAATTCCTTAAAACACAATTCAACAAAAGGCTTGAAAGAAAAAAAATCTAAAACCGCAATGTCCAATTTTGCCACAAGAGGGCAGTTCAAAGCACTTCAGAAAGAAAAATAAATTCAATATGGATGAATAGGGCAATTAAAAAAATGCCTACATTAATTCAAAGACAAAAAAATAATGGGGATCCAAAATATTTGAAACAATTCAAAAAAAGAATAATTCCAAAAAAAAGAATAGAAATGGCAATTCGAATAAAAATATAAAACAGAAATGTTCAAAAAACCACAATGTTCAATGCTGAAAATGGATAAATAAAAAAACTATGTCATTCAAGTTTCCACCACAAGAGGGCCGAAGGCCCTTGATGGAACAGAATCCAAAAACAGTCAATGTAGTTTTAATTTCAGCCACAAGAGGGCCGAATCCACCTTTTTAAAAAAAAATCAAAATACTTGGGAATCAATATAAGTGCCTAATTAAAATCAATGCATTTAGAATGGAAATAAATTGAAATGATAATGAATAATTAATTTGATATCAAAAATATTTTGGAATAATTATGAATGATAAAAACATTAATTTGATATTAATAAAGAAATGAATCAAAAATTTAATAAGTTGATATTTAAATATTTTTGAATTAAAATATGAATAATTTTAAAAAATTATAATAATCAAGACTGATTATAAATTAAAATCTAAGCAATTTAAAATTAGAGAAATGAATCAAACTGTTAATTCAATCAGAAATCAAAGCAAACTGGAATTAAAATAAATCTAAATAAACAGGCCTAGATATGAATGAAATCAAAGAATAAGAAACCAAATAATAATCCTAGAAATAAATGAACTCAAATAATAAGGAAATAATTGTAGTTAAAATTCAGAAGTAAATAACCTTTTAAAACAGCTCAGAATTAAATCATAAATTAATTTTGAAATTAAACAGCAGTTCAACAATGTGAACTGAAGAAATAATGTTTTTAGAATTCGGAATGGATATTATAAGAAAAATTGAAATTAACCAACCAAAATTGAAATGTGTAATCTAATTAATATGAATCTGAATAGAAGTGGGTTAAGGAATACCCAATTATTTATTTATTTGAATGCAAAATGTATAAATTATACAAAATCAAAAATGATGTTTGAAAAGAATATCCTATTAGAATTAAGACAACAAGTAAATAAAATAAATTTGAAATAACGAGGAACTAAAATTGATTATTTTAAAATAATCCAGTAAAATAAACTCTTAAAACATAAATGAGTGGCAAACGCTTTTGAATATAGGATAACAAGGTCAAAATTTAAAAAAACTTAAAATAAGACAAAATGAATTCATGTCAGCAGTAACCAAAATGGCCCTAAATAGCAAAAATAAATTAAAGCTGCAATATTTATTTTCCGCCAGGAGATGGCGTATTTATTTCTTTGAAAAATGGTTTAAGTTGTAATTTTACTATTTTCCACCAGATGGGGCTATTTATTTTTTTCCAGAAAATAATTTGGAACTGTATTTTTTACTTTTTCCACTGGAGGTCAGCGTTGAACCCAAAAATCACTTAAGGTTGTAATGTCTTTACTTTCGAACAGTGCACACAATCTCAGCCTCAAATTGAATGGGATAAGATGACAAAAACCCCTGGTTTTTCCCTGCAACCTGCGGGGCAATTTGAGGCTGAGACTGTTTGTTCGTTTGTTTTTAGTGATTCAACAGTTAGGAACAACAAACGAACACCTCCCTTCTCTGCCTTCCTTCAAAACCAAGTGGAAACATTAAACAGACAACAGAGGTGATAAACAAACTCTTAGGCAAAAGAAACATTAAAATAGAAAGATATTTAAAACAGACAGGGAACATCAATACAGACATTTAACAAACACTTTTTGCTCAAACAGTGAAACCAAATCTGCCCCCCCCTATTATGGCTCAACACACACACACACAGCCATAAAAACACAGAGATGCAGGATCTCATCCTAGCTTCCCAGCCTGGGGCGATTCGAGACGGCACACACACACACACAGCAAAGGAATACATCCTTTCTCTCCCAATGTTAAAATAGACAAACTTTAAACAGAGATACTGCACAGATAGGAGCAGACAAACATTTAGCAACACAGGGTTGAAAGAATCACAATGAAACAGGAAAATTACAGATTTCCCATGAACAAAGACAGAGAAACAGCATGGATAATTAACTCCTTTCCCTTCCTTCCAAAGATAACACACACACAAGGTTGCCTTCTGTCTGTTCCTGCACTTAGCAGCTTCCTTTTTGCTCCCCCCCCTGCAAAATAATGGGGGGAACCACACACACCCTTCTAAAGTATAAACCCTCTTTTTCCGATATTAATAACAAAAAGAACATTAAACAGACAGAAACATAGAATAACAGACAAACATTTAGCAACACTTTTATTCTGTACGCAGCTTAAACAGTGAGCCCAAAAACGGCCCTTCCTTATCAAGGAAACAAAGGAATGTGCTTCCTGGCTTCTGTCTGGCTCTCTCTCTCTCTCTGTCTCTCTCTGCACCTCTTCTACCCATTTCTCTCCTTCCTTTCCTTCTCTCTTGACCTCTACCTATCCTCTTGTCCTTTTTCCTTCCTACCTTCTAGTTCCACTCTCCTATGTTACGTTTCTACTCTTCTTTCTCAAACTTTTCTTCACTTCCTCATTCCTTTTGCCTTCCTTCCTTCTTCTCTTTCTTCTTCATTCATTCATTCTTTCTCTTCCTTCCTCAAACCTTCTCTTCCTTTCTTTCTCAAACCTTATCTTGGCTCTGATATCGGAGGTGACCCCCCCTTTCTGGACTCTGTGTAAGATAGTTAAAAACCCAAGGACACCAGATTCTAGCTGCCTGTGCCTCACGTGGGTTCACCTTGTGCAAATTCCAAGGAACCCCACAAAGGCAAGATGGCCTCGCCTGGCCCAGGACAGCTCAGGATCTGTAGTACATTTCTACCTCAAAGGACTCGTCTTCATGAACTTTCCTAATCCCAGAGCATCAAAGACTCTTTCCAAGAACATATGAACTCTCCCCCAATACATATACCCACATATGGACTGATATTTCCATCCTCTTCAGAATAAAAGACATTTGCAGGAAAACCCCAACTTGGACTTTCCCTTCTTTTTTTTTTCTTGAAATATAAACCTCAGAATTAAGTTTGGACTGCAAGGAGCTGCCTAGGTCTCAAAGGTTGCTCTCTGCCTTATTAAAGTATTTACCCAGATTTCTTCTAGAGGGATCCTGCAATATTTCCCCCATGAAATGATGAATGTATCTCTCTGAGTTTATTGCCTATGCAACTTCATGAAATGCCTGGAAACTGTATAAGAGTATTATTATTATTTCCTTTTCCTTCCCTTGTATTTTAAATTGTAAAATGTTTTTGCCTTTTTTTCCCTATGAAATGTAACATGATTCAGACATAGGGGAATCTGGAAAATCCTGCAAACTGCAAAGGAAAATTGACTTCCTCCCAGGTAGTTAGTTATTTCAAAGGAGTTTTGTGGAACTCTGATTCCTGTGAGTTGAAACCCATTAACTTCACCCCAGGATGTCTCAGACACTTCATTGTGTAACAGGAAGGGTCATTTCACAAGACCAAATCTGATTTTACTAGGAAGGAAATCCCACAATCTCTCACATTACTAAAACAAAGAAAAAAACTGTCAGAAGAGCATGCTCTAAATCTTAACTTGACTTTTCTTCCCCTAATTTTTCTAAGGGCGGGAGGGGGGTGCTTCCCCCCTTCCCTTCCAAACTTTCTGACTTTTCCTAAGTCTTTCTGTTCCGTGCTGAGAAGCCTCTACTCACTGCTGTAGTAAGGCATCCAGCCAAAATCACCCCAATTATACTTAAACACAGTACCTGTTTCTTCTGTGTCTGCCCCCCCCCCCCTTATCCAAAGAGAGGAGTCAATGCTCTGTGGGGCTCCTTTTTTTTCCTAATATACTTAAATGAAGAGGGACGTCTCCTTCTTCCTAAGCCTTATCTTGACCTCCTGCAAGAGTGTAAACAGACACTCTACACAGCTTTTTCTCTCTTGTGTTCACACACAGAGAAGACTAAAAATCTCTCCCCTTTGAAAGCCTGGAACTTTCTTACTCCTAAGCACAGAAGAGAGGGGGGGGTGCTTCCTCCCTCCCTCTTCTCCCTGGCTTATACCAAACCTTACTTGAGAATGCCGCAGCTTCTCTTTACCAATATCCTTAATCCTGCCAAGAAGCCTCTATTCACTGCTAAGAGCTTCTGGCAAATGGGAGTTGGCCTGACTCCCCTTCCCCCAACTTGGGAGGTTTTTCCTTATTTATTTTTTTCTTCGAGTAACCCGTTTAGATTGTGACCCTCCCTGAAATCTCAGGCCCCTCACAATCTATCCTTTAATGCAGTGAATTCCTGGGTTCCCGGTTTACCTGCAAAAGCGCTTTGCTATCTTTTACTTAAAAATTCCCATCAGTTTCATACTACCTGGTCCTGGAGCCTGGATCCTTGTTCCTTTGAAGCTTTTTTTCTTTTTCTTTTGATCGTCGCCTTTCCTCCCCTCAGGTAGGAAAAAGTAGCAGAAAGCACCTCAAATTTGGCGCCTGGTGCTTCTGCTTTTTCGTCCGTATTTGACAGAGGAAATGTGAGGCTCAAAAGGTCTTTTCTCAAGGTCTGTCAATGGTCTGCTGCAAAAACGCCCTGCCCCCGTGGCTGGCTCGCCAGAATGAAATAGGAGGGAATAGGTCCCCTTTTCCTTCAGGCGTTGAACAGCAGAAGTGAATAAAAGTCTCACATTCATTGACAGAGCTTGTTCTTCCAGGTTTTAATTAAAAGAAATAATTTATTAGAAACATCTGCATGAAAATGCAGAGGTACTATACAACTTAGATGGTTACAGCAGGAAAAAGGTTCCTGGAATCTAACAGCCCATGATGTTAATGGGGCGGCCGCATGCTTCGTTCTCTTCCTTTGTTTCTGGCTTTTACATAGCTTAAATATCCTTGCTTCCTTGAATCACCCCTCCCCTGCCCACTGCCACCTCAGTATTCCTCGTAGTAACCTATGGATGTGAGAGCTGGACCATAAGGAAGGCTGAGCGAAGGAAGATAGATAGATGTGTTTGAACTGTGGTGTTGGAGGAAAATTCTGAGAGTGCCTTGGACAGTGAGATCCAGGCATGTAGCTGGGGGGGGGGTGGTGGTGGTGGAGGGGCTTAAGCCCCCCCCCCATTTTCAGGGTGGTCCATTTGGAAAGGGGCAATCATTCCCCAATTCCTCCCTGTATGCACAAGTTTGATCCAGATCCAGCATTGGCTCGGTTCAATGCCCTGTGTTGTTCTTGTTGTTATTGTTATTATTAAAAACAGTTATTCTACATTAAAATGAAGTTAGTTATGCTACTAATATCTTGCCTCCAAGGGCAGAATATGTAATTTAGAGCCTGTATCTTTAAGAGTAGGGGAGGTGACAAGGACACGCAGAAAATAGAAGCCCACCACCCCCCTTTTTTATTACTCCTCCCTCTCTATCCCTCACTGTTCTATTTACCCTCCTTTCCCTCCCCCTCAACCCCCCCGTCCCCCCAAATCTTCCCATCCCCCCCCCCTCGTGCCTCACGCCCTCCCTCCTCCTTCTCTATTTCCTACTATTCTATACCAAAAATTGTTCTACCACTTTCATTGTCATCTGAAAAATCTTTAATAAATACATTTTTTTAAAAAAGAGTAGGGGGGGTGTTAGGAGCCCTAGCTTTCCTTTTGACTGTGTTAGCTACTCTACCAGTAACGACATGCAGTGTGGAAAGATCGTTTTCAACCATGAAGAGAGTGAAAAGTGTATCTAGAAGTTTAATGAGAGACAAGAGACTTAGTGGACTAGCAATGATTTCCATCCATCGGGATATCACTATCAAACCAGAAAAAGTAATTGACAAAATGGCTGGGGAGAAGAAAGGAAGACTGTTGCTGTAAAGTAAAAAATAAGTTTAAAAAGTATTCTAAACATTTTGTTAATGAAAGTAAATAAATAACATTTATTATTTAAACTGTTATGTGTATTGATATCATGATCAGATCACCATGCTCAATATATCCCATATGCATGGGGGTATTGGGATAAAGATACAAAAATTTTTTTTAAGGTTTGCTACGGTAGATCCTCTCTCACTCACATTCAGCCCCACCCCCCGCCCCACCCCGAAAAAAATCCTGGCTACAGCCCTGGTGAGATCCAACCAATCCATACTTCAGAAAATAAAGCCTGACTGCTAATTGGAGGGAACGATATTAGAGGCAAAGATGAAGTACTTTAATGAGAAAACAGGAAAGCTTAGAGAAGACAACGATGCTGGGGAAAATGGAAAGAAAAAGGAAGAGGGGGCGACCAAGGGAGAAACGATGGATGGATGGTATCCTTGAAGTAACTGGCTTGACTCTGAAGGAGCTGCGGATGTTGATGGCCGACAGGGAGCTCTGGCGTGGGCTGGTCCATGAGGTCACGAAGAGTCAGAAGCGACTGAACGAATAAACAACAACAAACATGCATTCAGGGCA
>JARBWK010000005.1:113281187-113319863 GCA_030556195.1 Anolis apletophallus
GACACAATACACCCATCAGGCCAATGAGTGACCATCACTCATAAAAACACTGAAAACATAGCAGAAGAGACTTAAAAAGCCAAAAAAATTACATTACAATGCATGCAAGAAACCACACATATATACACAAACGCACATATATACACAAATATGGACTTCTTACATATCGGCAAGATATCTAAGGTCCTTAAAAAAGAAGGAACCATCAGGTCAGACACCCACGACATGGAGAGTCTGGCTACACACCAAATCTAGCTCCACCGGCTTCATATGGGAATCAACTAAGCAAAGCTAGGCCGCATCCTGACAGGATCGATCAACTCACGATCGAACACCTACGCAAAGAGTATGATCAACTGTCACAGTGCTTCACTCACTTTGGTGATTTACTGAGAAGATTGAGTACTTCACAATCTACTCATCTTAGACTGGACTCCAGACTCTCCACACCAGACCCCTCAAGGCATGAATCCTAGGCTTTGCTGGGACTACTCCTGGGATCTCCCAGTCGAGGGAAAGCAGGGATGATCAGAGAGCTACAGAGGAGTTACCTATGGAGGAAGAGGGAGAGTAATGGGCGGAGTCACATACTTTGGCTGAACATCTGGGAATCGAGTAGGAGCCGGCCGGGCCAGATCTGGAGGCCCTGAACCTGGAGGCCCTGGATCTGGAGGCCCTCGACATCTCCAGGATCCTGAAGAGGAACCATGAGCCCCCAGCATTGTCCTGGGAGACAGGAGATCGCTATCGGCTTCGCTGCCTCTCCCCCATGGGGAGAGAGGCCTCAGGAGACCCTTCCAAGATGGCGCCTGTCCTTGGAGACGCCGGCATGGTGCCCGTCACTGAGATAGATGCCACAGGACTGACCCTTCTGCGCAAGCACGGACATCTGCGCAAGCGCAGCCATCTAGCGAAGAAGAGGCGGAGACGGCATCGTTTCTCCCCTGGCGCCACTTCTGGCGATTGCCGCGAAGGAGCTCTAGGAACTGACACTAGGACATTGAAGCTCACCCAGAGTGTCTCGGGTGTGGCAGTGACTTCTTCTGGATGCGGATCCCATCGGGGTGAGGCCCACCACCATTGTTTCCGCTCCAGAACTATTTGGGGAGTGGGCTTCGGGAGTTGGAGGCTGAAGGCAATGCTACAACCAGGAGGAGGTGAATTAAAGAGGCGAACAACTCCCCTATCTACTAGGGTTGAGAAACCCCTAAATCACCTGACTCATGACTTGCCCCTTCCCCCCAGAAGACCGATTCTCCCTGGGTTTCAGTGTAAACCCGCAAGGCTTGGAGGTCGACCCCCTTAGATCTCGCCTTCCCTCTTAGCCCCCCAAACATCAACGGGCCTCACTTGAGGCTACTGACTCTTGCCTATTTGTTGTAGTTAGTTATGTGTTGTTGTCAGTACTAGGTAATTGAGCTGTTTTTTATATGTATACTGTGTTTGTATCATGCCTCTGTTGTAAACTGCCCCGAGCCCACGGGGAGTGGTGGTCTATAAGCATAAATAAAGAAATAAATAATAAAATAAATAAATATATATACACACACAAAACACATATACACAGACTGGGCCACAGCAACTCATGGCAGGGAGACGGCTAGCAGAATTATAGAATCATAGAGATCAAAGAGACCCCTGGGCCATCAGTCCAACCCCTGCCAAGAAGCAGGAATATCAATTCCAATGTTATGTCAACCCACTTTTAGGAGTTTCTTATTAATATTTATAGGGAGAAAGTTTGCTGTGACCCTCATCTAAAGCTCAGAGAGAATAACCTCGGTTGGTTTCTATTGCTGAGCGTGGATTCAATGCTTATTTTCCTGATTTCTAGTCCAACAGTCAAAGACTAATCACTAAAATCAAGGCCCAAGTATGTGGGCACACTCAGAATTAAATAGATGACCCTGACAGTGCTATATCTTCTTTGGATCTTAGTGTTAAAACTCAGGAAGTCTTACAAAGTGCTTCCTTGAGACATTTATATCACTGACACCAAATTACGTTTCTAGACTTTTTTTTAAGGAAAGCTATATTAGTTGCCTTCATACAATTCCAGTTGCTCACATCATATAGATTTTAACTTAATTAAATGAAATGAATAATAAATATATTTGCCTTCTCGTGATCATTTACTAGAGAGTACTTCAGTCCTTCTGGACAACTCTGAAAAGTATGTTATTTTGGGTTTGTTTAACATAGATCAGAAGGGTCTGGTGTATGTTTATCTAGTCAACCTCCAGAGCTCCCTGGTCCTGTTTTGCCCACCTGACTTTGGTTCTGGAAGATGTTTCTATGACAGCAACCTCATTTTTATAATCTCACTAGTTTAGGTTCCCAGTGATCCCTGTGTGAGGTATTTGGTAAGGATAAAGATTACAAAAAGTCATTATTTGTTTTTGGATTTTATGCATGATACCATTTGTTTGTGGGTGAACTATATTGCCCAACATCCAAGGTCAATTCCCTCCAAACCCAGTATTTGAAGTTGGTCATATTGGGTATGTGTTCCGAATTTAGTCCAGTTCCATTGTTAGGTGGGTTTGTCATGTTTTCTAGCCATGGGTGAACTAGAACTCCCAACATCATGGATCAGTTCCCTCCAAACCCCGCCAGTATTCAACGTTGGTCATGCTGGGTCAATATGAAAAATTTGGTCCAGAGCCATTATCGATTGGGTTCACAGTGTTTTTTGTGGGTGAACTATAACTCCCATCATCTAAGACCAACTTCCTCCAAACCGTGCCAGTACTAAAAGTTTATCATGGAGGGGTGGAGGTGGGATGGTGGGGAGTACCTCTGTGCCAAGCTTCCCTGTTTATTCATTATTTATTTATTTATTTATTTATTTACTTACTGCATTTTATCCCATCCTTCTCAACCTCGGAAGTGGGACTCAGGGCGGCTTACAATTGAGCCCCATCAAGAGGCTACTTCAATAGTTACAATAAAATCACAACAAAAAGACAACCCAATAAAACATCATAAAGTAAAATCAAATACTGTCATCAGTTAAAAACATACACCAGCCTCATCCGTCTTTACATCAATCCAGATTTATCCCTTTAGGGTGCTGCTACTTCTATTGACCAAATGCCTGGTCCCAGAGCCAGGCCTTCACTTTCTTGTGGAAAGTTAGGGGAGAAGAGATTGTTGGTAGGAGTCACAGAGCTCTCTGTATATAAAAGCCATTTTGGAAATCCTCTGCTGTGATGACTTGGCTCTTAAATTCTGGAGGATTTTTTCTTCTTTCGCTACCACCAACCTAAAATATTACTTTTAGAATTTCTTAAACAAAATAACCCTTCAGCTAGGCTCTAATAATATTCATCAAATTAAACTAAGAGGATGCTGAGGTAAAATCTTCTTTTAGAATGGGGAATGTGAAAAATACTGGAACTGGATCACACAGCTGATGTAAAGAGAACAATAGAGGCTTTTCTTAAAAGTTAACAAACAAACTTTTATTAACTGAACAGGCTTTTGAAAGGCACAGAGCGTATTGGTTTTCAAGTGAGGCACAAGAGCGTAATGGTTATCAAAAGACGGTTCGTTAGCGTGATGGTTACAGCAAAATGGTGTACTCAATCTTAGATCTTAAATGTTAAACAGACAGTGCGAAACTTGTCTAAACTAGAACTCTCTCCACTAATAGCTAAACTAGTGGTGAGCTGTCTATAAATCAACTATCCTAGGTAGTTCACTACAAGAAGTACCTAGCTATCACCCTAATCTATAAGATTGTTCCTATAGCTAGCTTCTTACAAAGAGATAAGCAAATCCCTAAAACTTAGAGATATCCAGAAAGCCTGTAACTGGCTGCCTGCCAGCTAACACACAGAGCTTTCTCTGCCAGCTCACACAGCTGTCACAAAAACTGCTTACTCTTTCAGAGCTTTGATACAGGGGCTCTTCACTCTTTCAGAGCTTTGATAGAGAGGCTCTTCACTCTTTCAGAACTTTGATACAGAGGCTCTTCACTCTATGAGTCCTGACCAAAAAAAAAACCCTGAACTCTCCTCCAGAGCTAGTCAGACACCTTCACTCTTTGAGAGCTTGTCGCGGACTGGCAAATAAGCTCCTTCTTTCTCCCTCCAGCAGTTCGGCTCCTCCCCTTAACTCTGGGCTCCTCCCCTTAACTCTGAGCTCCTCCCAGGCAGCTCTCTACCTAACTCCTCCCAAGGAAGGCTCCAAACCACTCCCCCCTTTCCTGGCTATACTGGACGCCAAACTGCCAGGCTGGTCTGGGCCCTGTAGCAACCCAGTTCTCATTTGTGCCGGGGGGCAGGGGGCCGCCCTGGGGGTGCCACTTGCGTTAGAGCCAATTGAGGCAGATGCAGACGAAGGGGTTAATGAGGAAGCTGGGCCTCCGTCTCCTACAGAAAGCTTGGAATGGGATCATGGCTGGCCGGATGGCTATGAGGGCTGGGAAGGTCAGGCTGACACTGATTCCACTGATTCAGATAATCAGTATGAGAAGCCAGGTGGTTTCGGGTCGCAGGAGCGAGTATGGGAACTAGCGGGGGAAGAGCCCATGGAAGCCGATAGGGAGTCAGCCTCTCACGAAGATAGCGGGCCAGGTGCAGAAAGGCAAGGACGGACCTTTGATAGGAGACGGAGCATCGAGTCCAATAGAAGGGAATGGCGCAGAAGCCTAGAGCGCCGACGGAGCGTAGAGCCCCAAGATTGGCGCAGAAGCCTAGAGCGCCGTCGGTCTCACCAAGGGAATTAAGTATAGGATCCGTGGGAACGGATCCTCAGTTGATCGGCCACTTCTGAGCTAAGGGAGGTGTAGCGACTGAAGATCCACGGAGCCAGGTTTCGGCTCGCCTTGCCAAGAAGCTTTCTTGGGCCTTTGTCTTTCCATGAACTTTGCCTTGAATTGCCTACGGATTACTTTGCCTTGCTTGATTCGCTTTGATTTTTGGACTTGCTTTTGAAGATTCCCTGTTTTCTGAATGAGCTTTGCTTGCTCATTACTGTTGGACTATTGACTCTTGCTTAATTGGACAATTTACCTTTTTCACCTGTTTCTTATTATTCAAGAAATAGTTAACTGATTACCGTCTCTGTGTGTGTGATTAAGGGGCTGGGCCGAGACCCTGCATCGTGACAGGCCCAGCCTTAAATGGGTGAGTCCTCATACCTGCCCTCCCACAAATATAGATAGACACATGCATACATGTAAAAATATTTTCACTTTTATTATAAACTAGCTTGGGTACCCAGCGGTACCTGGGTTATATGAAAAAGGCATTGGTAACACTATTTATTAGAAAAATACCAGTTTTTGATTTGTTTTTAAGGAATGCTTTCATTAGAAAATGCATAAGGATGTGGGTGAACTACAATTCCCAGAAATGTGGGTCAATCCTCCCCAAACCAGGTCTGTATGCACAGTTGCACCAACAAAAAGAAGTTGTAGTACCACAAGTACTGGGAACAATATAGCAGGAGCTAAGTATGCAATGCACTTGATTCAAAGAAATCAAACAATCATTTTGTCATCATAATCAGCATGAATTATATTGTCAAAGCAATAACATATAAACATCCAACATGGTGTCAATTTTCAAACTTTCAATATGTGTGAAAACGTTTCTGTTTAAATAACAGCCAATGAGGAAGCAAGTTGCTTCAGTCTTTACTCACAACGCAAGGTCCCGAAGCTTTCATAAACCAAATCGTGCCATAAAAGTTCGTAGCAAAGTCAATCCTTGAGAAATTGTAATCCAAAATGATAAATGATAAAGGTACTGCTCCGTGTCGGTCGACGGTCAGGGAAATCCCTGCGCTGAGCCGTTTCGCCCGTAGGGGCTTTTTTAGGACCGGGGACATGATGCTGTGGAGAAAAGATGCATTCTCACTGTTTTCCAGATCTGTCATTGGCTGGAATCAGTGCTTTCTGGATAATGGTAAACCACAACTCCCATATGCCAAGGGCAATCCAGGTCAATTTTGGAAGGGGGTCACAGTGCTCTGCCTTGATGCAGGGTGAACTACAACTTCCATCCTGTTGAGTCAGTCTCTGTCATGCCCCAGCCTGACTACATAGCCCAGACAGACAGAAGCCATGTTGAATCCAGGTTACCAGTCAGAGCTGAGAAAAAACCTTTGCAAAGGCCTCTGAGTCAGCTAGCAGTCAAGGCCAGGCGCAGCCTGCTTTCTTCCGAAGCTGATAAGAAGCGCTGGGAAGGCAAAGCTTTGCTTTCTCCCTTGTCTCCAGGTGCAGCTACTAATGAGCTGACATATTCGCCTTCTCAGAGAGGCTTGGGAAAATCAAGCCCCCAGACTGTTGCTGGGAAAGAGTTACGACGCAGTCAGCGCCTCAGAGATCAAAACAATGGGGACCTATTTAAGTTCAGCTTCCATTGCTAAGCTTCACGGAACTCAAGTCCAGGACTAGGCCGCCGAGCCTTCTTGTCACCATACTCAAGTATTCAGCCAAGCCATTGTTTGCCAAGGACTTATCCCGGATTTAGCCCATTGGGGTTCAAGACTATTTCTTCCTTTATTGGATCTTTGAACTTTGCTAGAACTATTGCCTTGCAATACTTGGATGCTAGAAGCATCAATGGACTATATTTTTACCTCTTCCCTTCTTTCTACTTATTCTAAATAAAGCATTTAATCACGGCTGCTTTGTGGTGGTTTACTGAGGGATCCTCCAGGTCTAGGTTGCAACAGTCTCCCATACCCCTGCAGTCTGTTCAGTTGCTGATCAATTCCTCTGTGTTTGCTGTGTGCCATAGGAAAAGGTAAAAAAGGGTTAATGGAGAAGCAGTGGGTGGGGTCATGTAAATTCCACACAAGAAACCCTGGGATGCCTTTCTGTGATGGAGGAAACTTGTCAAAACTAGGATGAAATTCTCCCCTAGTGAAAGCATTCCTTGGGTGGTGGGCTGTAGTGTTTGGGGAGGACATTTGCAGCATTTGGGCTATATGTTCATGGCATTCACTATAACCTGCGATGTCAGTTGAGGGAGTACCTTTGGCGGCTTCTCAGCACTTGGCACTATAGCCTGTTTGTGGAGGTGGAAGGCTGTCTATGTAAGTAGACACCTCCGCCACATACACATTTTTCACTTTTATTATGTGTATAGATAGACTAGCTTAGGTACTCAGCAATGCCCAGGTTAGTTTGTAATGCCATTTATTTGGGGAAGGACAGCATATAAAACTAAAAAAGCAAACAAATAAATAAAAAGTCAGTCTTTGCTTTTGTTTTTTTTAATGTGCCCATTAGAAATTGCATAAGGAAATAGATAAAAATGCCATGTGTCAATTCCCCACAAACTATTCACTATTAAGAGTTTGCCATGTTGGGTATGCGTGTCAAGTTTTGCCAAGATCCATCATCGATTGGGTTCAAAATGTTGTTTGATTGCAGGTGAACTAAAACCTGAAATATACAAACATTAAAATAGAATTAAATGTTAACGGTATTAAAAATGAAACAGAGGCTGGGTGACCATCCATCGAGAGTGCTTTCATTGTGTGTATCTGCATGGCTGGGATTGCATGGCCATTGTGGCCCAGCTATGATTCTATGATTCTACAGCTCTTTAAAAAGGCAAAGAAGGCTCCAAGAATATTGTTTTGAAACACATGTAAGAATTAGGGAAAGGTTTAACTGAAACCCCTCTAACGCATTCATTTTGGCACGCTATATTACGAAGCACAACTAATAGAATTACAACAGGCTGAGTGAATGACTGTATGCTCCCTCTTGTTGCAAAATCAAATCTATACAAAATCAGCCAATGAAATTGGAAAAGGAATGGTAAAAAGCCCCTGTATTTCCAAAAGGATTTCACATCCTCAGAATTTCTATCGCCACCAACATCATGCTCTACAGTTTTCCTAGAATTTGGTTACTTGCCAGTACTATCTATAAAACCCGACGTATGAACAGCTTGACTTTGCCTACGGTTCCTTCTAGAAGTCTTCCTTTGCCCTTGAACAATCACTTTGATGCTGTATCTGCCATTATCATTGAAAGCTATGAAATACCTTGAATAGATCCCATCATTCTTTATAATATCAGCACCTTAATACATAAAATATTGAGAATTAATAATTATCTATGTATATTTTAAAAGTCAAAATATCTATGTATCTATGTATGTATTTTTCAGGGTGGCCGACACATCCAGAGAGCCCCATGACTCCTGCCAACAGTGGATCTTGGCACACAGACCTCCCATGACCAACAAAAAATACTGCAGGAATTGGGAGTTATAATTCACCCTGCATCCAGAAAGCCGTGTGCCAAACCTGGCATCCATACTCATCATAACCATTTTAAAATATTGGTGGGTTTTTGGGGGGTGGGGATTGACCCTGGATAATGGAAGCAGTAGTCCACACTCAAATCACTGGTGTGTATCCTACATTCAGAGAGTCATATGTATTTCTAATGGGACCACTCATAAAATCCAAAAACCAAACGACGACAATTTCTAATATTTAACATTTCAAAATACCTAACCCAGGCATCGCTGGGTACCTAAACTAGTCTGATTATCGGTAAATTCTGGAATAGATATAGCAATTTTGGGAAATATTCATTTTTATTGTCGATATTCGTCCTAGTACAGATAGGTTCAAATGTTTCCAATTTTCTAGATCCTTTTTAATTTCCTTCCATTTTGATTCATGATAATTTTTCAGGAGTTGAGTTTTTGGGTGTCAAAGTGATGCCCAAATATTTAATTTTGTTTGTTATTTGAATTCCAGTTTTTTCCTGTTGGTATTTTGATGACATGTTTTTTTGTTAAAATCTTCGTTTTAGATTTGTTTATCTTCAAGACCGAAACTCTACCAAATTCTTCTATTGTTTCTATCCAGTTCTGCAAAGTTTCTCTTGGGTTTTCCACAATACAGACCATGTCATCCGTGAATGCTTTTATAGTTATCTTTTCTTTTTTTGGTTCCAGTTAAATTGTTGTCCCCTCTAATTTTGTTGAGTAGGATCTCTAATGTCATAATAAACAGCAACGGAGATAGTGGGCAACCTTGTCTTGTTCCTTTTGACTATTGGTTTCGTAATATTCCAAGATGTTGAGCATTGTTCTGACATTGTCTTTGATGTTTCTTTGAAGTAGAAAACCTGTTTGATCCTCTTTGATCCAATCTTTTAAATATGATTTTAACCTCTCAGCCAAAATGTTGGTAAATATTTTATAATCCAAGTTTAATAATGAAATGGGTCTATAGTTCTTTACAGCTTCTGGCTCATTATCATGTTGGCTTGTTTCCATGTTTCTGGTATCTTCTTCTGTTTCAGAGCTTCGTTCGTGATTCGTTTCAAATGAGGTCTTAATTCATCTTTGAGTGCTTTGTAATATACTGCTGTAAAACCATCTGGTCCTGGGGCTTTGGAAATGACCAGTTTGTTTATGGCTGCATTTAATTCTTGATCTGTGATTTCTTTGTTCAGAATTTCTCTTTGTTGCTCTGTTAATTTTGTTAGTTTCTGTTTCTCCAAGTAATGGATTGTGGTTTTTTTTCTGTATTTGCTCTTCTAAATAAAGTTTCTTATAATATTTTTTGAACTGTTGCAGAAGCTCTTTATCTCTTTGGTAGGTTTTCCCTTCCGTGTTATCTTTGTTATATGTTGTTTCTGTCTTTCCTATTTTTCTAGATAGCCACTTACCACATTTGTTTGCATTTTGGAAATGTTGTTTTACAAATTTCATTTCCTTAGAAAGTTGTTCTGTTTCCACATATACCATTTGTTTTTGTAAAGTCTCCAATTGAGTCTATAGTTTTTTGGGATTCTTCTTCAGTTCTTTCACTATTTTTGTTATTGCGGTCATTATTTGTAGTATGTGACTATTTCTTGTCTTATTTTTTTCTTGCATTTTGTTGATTTAAGTGGCCCACATCAAAGCTTTACTTGCATCCCATATTGTTTGATATGAGATGTTTTCAGTTATATTTAATTTAAAGAATTCTCATATAATACCTTTGTTCTTTTTTATGTCCTCTTCTGTTCTCAGCAGGTCATTTCTTCTTATATTCACCTGTGTTCCATTTAAATTCTAGTGGGCAATGGTCTGAATTTGTTCTTGATAGTATATTTATCTTTTGAATCTTAGGTGATAGGATATTGGTTGTCCAGACCATATCTATTCTTGACCATGTTTGGTGTCTGTCTGAGTAGAACATGTAATCTCTTTCTTTTGGATTTCTATTCCTCCATGCGTCTTGTAGGTTGAATTCTTTCATTAGGTTGATGAATGAAAGAGGTAGTTCTCCGGCTTTCTTTTCTTTGTTATTTTTTGTTATGGTTTTTCTATCTAGTTTATTGTCCAATACTCCATTGAAGTCTCCCATAATAATTAATTCATCGAATTATTGTGTCTTTATCTGATCTTTTAAGTTCTTTACAAATTTTGTTTTTGTACCATTCGGGGCGTATACGTTGCATAGTAGAATTTTTTGATTGTTCAATGTAATTAGAACTCAAATGTATCTTCCTTCATGGTCCTTGAATACTAACTCAACTGGAATTCTTGGGTCTATATAAGTCACCACCCCTTTTTTTCCTTAGCTGAAGCACTGAATTCTTTTCCTAAGTCTTTTTGAGTGAGGTGGGAAATGTGGTTTTTTAAAATGTGAGTTTCTTGTAATGCTATTATTGTATATTTTCCTTTTCTAATCTGATTTTTAAAAATTCCTTTTTGATGATGGAATGATGGGGGGTTCAGTCCGTTCACGTTGTTCACTAAGCATTTAATCTCCATTTTAGTCTTCCTCTACTTGTTCCGATTCTACTTCTGGTTATTGTTGTTTTTCTTCTCTTTCTTCCAGATGTGGTTTCACTGTCGTCTTTGCCAATCTGAAGTGCATCTCATAGTCTTCGGGTTATTTTTCTCTTGCTCTCTTACTTCCTGATTTTATTTGGAGTCCTTCTTTGGAATGATTTTTACTTTCTGTTTTCGATTCTTTATCCGGCTTTTGGTCTTTAATCAGTTTTTTGTAGAATTCTTTAGCTTTTTCTTCTGAGGTTATCCAATATCTGGTTTCGTTGTATGTTAGCATGAGACCTTCTTTTCTCTCCCAGCGAAATCTTATGTTTCTTTTCTTAAGCTCTTCTGTTAGAAAGATACATTTCCTTCTTTTGTTTAGGGTAGACTGAGGAAAGTCTTTTAAAATTGCCACTTTGTTTTGTTTGTAGTATGTTGGGTTTGATGCATTGTTTTTAAATATCTCATCTCGTATCTTTTTTCTTCCAAAGTGGGCTATCACATCTCTTGGGACTTTGTTTTTTCTTGCATAATTGGTATTTATCTTGTAAACTCTTTCATTTGTTCTTGAGGAATTTTGAGTATTTCCGCCGTCAGCATCATGATAATTTGTCTAATATTTTCCTTAGGGTCTTCTTGCAGATTTCTAAATCTGAGTTGAAATTCGAGTTCCCATTGCTCCATTAAATCTTGTCTTCTTTCCAGTTTTGAATTAGCCTCTTCTAATTTTCCCACTTTGTTTTTAGTCTTTTCTTGCGCTTTTTCTATCTTCATAGTATCTTGTTTTGTCTCTTTAAATTCTTCTTTAACTGTTGTCAAGTCCTTTTTATTGCATCCACTTCCATTTTGATATCATTTTGGAGACTCGATATTTGCTTATTAAATTTCTGGTAGAGAGTGTCTTGATTGAATCTCTGATAGGATGTCTCTTAGATCAATATTTCCAGGTATTGAGCTTCTTCTGAAGTGGAGTAGTTTCTTTTCTTTTTCTTTATCCATTTTAGTTTTAGGTGTTGTCATTACTTGTTAGTAGGCTCTTTGAATATTTTATTTGTTTATTTTTGATGATGAATGAATTTTATTTGAATTGAAATTAATCTTGATTTGAGTTGGATTTATTGGAATTGAATTTTGAGTAATATATATATATATACATACATATATTTATGCACACATATACATATATAAAATTATTTAATTATTGAGATTGATTTGATATTTTTGTGTTTCTTGTCTTGAATATAATAGCTGGTGGCAAGAGATCAATTGATAATGAATATTGGATAAAATCTTTGTTGTAGTAGAGCCTCTGAGTAATGTTGTAAGCAGGAGTAATGCTACAAACACTGCAAACAGGGATGTAGTCGTTAGGGGAGGCAAACAGGCTACTCGGGAGCAGGGATCAGATGATGAGCAACAACGGAAGAGGATTCGGCAGAAACTTACAGAGCCTACAAATGAGGAATCGTTTGAGGGCTTTTCTGGGGATGAGGGGTCTGACAATGAGGAGGTTGTTATGCAAAGTGGGAATGGGGATTCGGAGGATGGGTCTGGCAGCATGGACTGGACTAAAGTGAGGGAAGTGCAAGATATCTGTGAAGAGCCCACAAGCAGTGATACTTTACTGAGGTTTTCTGGAGAGGAGAATTGGGGCTCAGAGGATCAGACTGCATCTTGGGGAGAGTTAAGTCTTGACAGGAGATGGAAGGATTGGAGGGGAAGTCAAAGGGTTTCACATGAAGCTGTGGACACAGGTGAGAAGGTTAATGAGGGGTGTTGGCTCATTCAAGCTTTGATGAAGATTTGTAGTAAAAATAAGGGCTAAAGTTAGAGGCAATTCACAGTTGGCAAAGTGTTGCTGAGTGCCCATGTCTTGTCTTGTGTGCTGGGATTCTTCATTCCTGTGAACTCTACTTGGACGTGAGTTTGGATTCTACATTATCATCATGGACTTGGTGTAGTATGAGTTGGGATTGTGGGAGGTTTTTCCTGTGGGTTATGTTTTGTGCTGCTTTCCATATATTAGCTGCCTCTGCCCATTCTGCGTTTGGCGTGGTTTGCTGTTCTACATTCCGATGTGAGTTTGGCTGCTACAATTTCAACATGCAATTGGGTACAGTATGACTGGGGTTTGAGGAGGTTGGGTTCTTTTGGGGGCTACTTTGTGCGTTACTTTCCATGCATTAGCCCCTGTTGCCTGTTCTGTGTTTGACCTGGTTGGTTACTTGGACTACGCTGACTTCTCCATCCATCAACCCGGATTGGATCCGCTTCTGCCGCTTCGCTTTGCTGACATCAGAAGCTATGCATTGACTGCCTTCCCGTGTGATGACTTCGGACTCAATTTGACGCTTCTTCACTCTTCGTGTACCTCTTTAGCAATGACTGTTTGTTTTTGTGTACCCCTTTCCTTTGTTTTGATGCACTTTGGGGTAAAGTGGGTCTTGTGACAATTTAACCTGGGATTTTTGCATGCTAGAGTTTTCTTGGAGCTATTTGCTCATTTTTTATGTTATATGAACTATCACACTGAAGTCTAAGTGTTTTTCGGACAGTTTGTCCATTTTTGATTTGACTACTATGTTTTTGAATAAACTCTAAACACTACTTGGTCTGGCCCTTTAATGTGTCTGTGTTGCAACAAACTTTCTTGCAAAACTTATTATCTTCTATTAATAAAATGAATAAACTTGTATATTGATTTTTTTTAGTATCTCTTGTAGTCCCCAATTTAAACCTCCATGATGATCTTTGGATTTAATTTTCTTTTTTCCCCTTAGAATATTAACAAATAATATTTCTGTATCTTAGTTATTTCTTTCCTCTCCATTGGCGCCCCCTTGCAGTGGGGGAGAGGCTTGCGTACTCTAAAGAAGTTGCGAGCTCTGCTGGCGGTGGCATAATAGTCACCGGTAGGGCCTCCCATGCCAGACAGGTCACAACCAAAGGGTCTGACAAAGAGCGTCAATGGGCAGGATGAGCTCTCTAGCCTTTTGGCACCCATCCTAAGAGAAGGAAAACTCTAAATTAAACCCGGGCAGATGGTGCTTGTCTAACCCTGTAAGGTCAACCATCTAAGAGAAGGAAACTCTAATCAAACCTACAAACTGAGGACCTTGCTTCCACCGTCCAAGCTTGCTAGGCCCTGGCAGACGAACCTTTGGTTTAAAGGGTGAGGCCAGTTCTGTGCACGCTGCGCTCCACCAGAAAAATCCATTGCACAGACTCGAAGGACACATCCAACTTCTGAAAAAGCCCTGTAGCGATAGGCGAGGGACGAAATGGCAGGTGTAAATATGCATTGGAAGCCACAGACCCAACCCTGCATGCAGGCGATTCAGGACTTTAGTCGCTAGAGATTGACTCGGGAGATGACAGTCTTGTTCGGCAGCATCCTGAATGACTTTTTTAAAGGAGAGCACTACTTGCTCCATATGGAGAGGGGGCTAGAAAAGGTGGCCTAACGAAAGCTCATCTCCATCTACCCAGTTGGCTAGCTGCGGCCAACAGGCATCTTCCGATGCGGTCAAACAAAGACAAAGAAACAAAGGCCAACACCTGCCTGAAAAGGTGCAAATAGACTGATACTTGCATGCTGGAACATCAGAACCATGCAAGATTCTGCAGATAGTGGACGTCCTGAGCGTCGTTCTGCTCTAATAGCCCATGAACTATCACGGCTTAATATTTTTTTTATTTTTTTTTAATGGTTTTTAATAAACGGCTTAATATTGACATCGCTGCTCTTAGTGAAGTTCGTCTCCATGAGGAAGGCAGCCTTAAAGAACACTGTGCCGGCTACATACTCTACTGGTCTGGCAAACCCAAAACTGAAAAACATCTTTCAGGAGTAGGCTTTATGATTTAAAATTCCATCTTCTCTAAACTCGAAACGTTGCCAACAGGTCACTCTGATCGCATTATCTCCTTATGCTTCCCACATGCTGTTCTCTTCAGTATATATGCCCCAACTATGCAAGCTGACCCCGTGGAGAAAGACAAATTCTACTCAGACCCACGCCACCTCATACAAAAGGTTCCTGCAGCAGATAAAATCATTATCCTTGGTGATTTCAATGCCAGAGTAGGAAAAAATTTGAAGCCTGGAAAGGTGTATTAGGCAAGCACGGTGTTGGAAACTCTAATGATAATGGACTCCTCCTGCTAGATTTTTGTGCAGAACAGCAGCTGACTATTACAAACACTATCTTTCAGCAAAAAGATAGCTTGAAGACCACCTGGATGCATCCCCGACCCAAGCATTGGCACCTCGTTGACTATTTTTTAGTGCGCCAGAGAAACATTCGTGATGTCCATCATACTCGAGTGATGCCCAGTGCAGAATGTCACACAGACCATCGCCTTGTAAGGTGTAAACTAAATCTACACCTTAAGCTCAAACCTAAGAGGGGTGGCATCTTAAAGAGGAGACTCCAAATCAACAATCTTCAACAGGCTGTTGTGAGAGACAACTTCCAGGCAAATCTGCAAACAAAACTTGAAAACCACCCTACAGATTCTTCTCCTACAGCACTTTGGCAACATATCAAAAACAGTATCCTGCAGTCTGATGAAGAATCCCTAGGATTCACCCTCAAGAAAAACCAAGACTGGTTTGAAGAAAACAACCAAGAGATCCAGGAGCTGTTGGCAAAGAAGAGAACTGCTCACCAGGCACACCTCGCCCAGCCATCTTGCCATGTAAGAAAAGCAGCCTTCCATCTCGCATGTAGTAAACGCCAACAAAAACTCTGAGACCTTCAGAACAAGTAGTGGATCGATTTAGCAGAAAAGACACAACGTTGTGCAGATCTGGGTGATCACAGAGGTTTTTACAAAGCTCTCAAAGCAGTGTTTGGACCTACTTATCAGTACAGATGGTCAAACACTAATTACTGATAAAGCCTCCATCCTGAACCGATGGGCTGAACATTTTCAGAGTCTCTTCAATGCCAACCGAGTAGTCCAATGTTCAGCTAACCAACACATGATATAACAACCAATGAAAAATGAACTGGACACAGCTCCCACTCTGGAAGAGACCCCTGAGGCCATACAGCAGATGAAAAATGGCAAGGCAGCCGGGATCGATGGAATCCCACCTGAAGCTTGGAATCAGGGAGGTCATTACTTCATGCTAAAATCCATGAACTCCTTGTGAGTTGCTGGGAAAAAGGTGAACTGTCATCAGATCTCCGAGATACAATTATCATCACCCTGTATAAGAAAAAAGGAACAAAATCTGATTGCTCAAACTATTGAGGTATAACACTGCTCTCCATTGCTGGAATAATCCTTGCAAGGATACTCCTGAACAGATTAATTCCTGCTATTGCAGAATAACTTCTCCCTGAAAGTCAATGCGGCTTCAGAGCTAATAGGAGCACCACAGATATGGTTTTTGCCCTTAGACAACTGCAAGAGAAATGTAGAGAGCAGAACAAAGAACTCTATGTAACATTTGTCGACCTCATTAAAGCCTTCGACACTGTGAGCAGAAAAGGTCTGTGGCAGATCCTGGAACATCTAAGATGTCCCCCCAAATTCCTCAAAATGATTATCCTGTTACATGAGGGCCAGCGCAGTCAAGTCAGATACGGCGATGCTCTCTCGGAGCCCTTTCTAATAACGAATGGAGTGAAACAAGGTTGTGTTCTTGCACCAACCCTTTTACAATCTTCTTCAGCATGATGCTCCAAAGGGTTACGGCAGACCTCGAAGAAGACGGCATATATATACGCTATCGTACTGATGGTAGCTTGTTCAACTTAAGCCATCTGCGGGCTCTAACTAAGACTCTAAACTATCTAGTCCGTGAGCTGCTTTTTGCTGACGATGCTGCCCTTGTCGCCCATTCAGAAGCAGCTCTGGAGCGCCTGACATCCTGCTTTGCAACAGCTGCAGAGCTGTTTGGGCTGGAAGTCAGCCTGAAGATAACGGAAGTTCTCTACCAGCCCGCACCACAGGAAGAACACCATCATCCCCACATCAGCATAGGCAAATCTGTGCTTAAGTCCGTTCAGCAGTTCACCTACCTGGGAAGCATCATCTCTTCAGACGCCAAGATTGATAAAGAGATAGATCACAGATTAGCAAAGGCATATAGTGCATTTGGAAGGCTTCACAAAATAGTCTGGAACAACAAGCACCTGAGACAAAGCACCAAAATCAGTGTGTACAGAGCTATCGTACTGTCTATTTTCCTATATGGGTCTGAAACATGGGTCACCTATCGCCAACACCTACGACTCCTCAAACGCTTTCATCAGCGCACAATCCTAAATATACACTGGACTGACTATGTGATGAATGTTGCTGTCCTTGAACAAGCAGGGATCACCAGCATTGAGGCCATGCTATTGAGAACACAGCTGCGCTGGGCAGGGCACGTCTCTAGGATGGAGGACCGCCGCCTCCCAAAGATACTACTCTATGGTGAACTCGGCACAGGTCAGTGCAAGAGAGGCGCCCCCAAAAAGAGATATAAGGACTCCCTGAAACAACATCTCAGGCTCGGCCAAATTGATCACCAACAATCGTCCACCCTGGCCTCACATCGGGAGGCATGGAGACGCACTATCCACAATGCTGCGGCCTCTTTTGAGAAGACAGGCTGAATGGTTCTCGAAGAGAAACGACAACGCAGAAAGAACCACAACTTGAAAACAACATCACCCAAGGAGACTTTCTGCTGTGCTTTCTGCAACCGAACTTGCCTGTTTCAGATTGGCCTTTTTAGTCATCAACGCGCTTGTAAGAAGCTTGGGATGAGTCCTTCCTAAGAATCTTCGTTCACGAAGTAATGCCGAGAGAGTTATTTCTTTAATTTGTGTTCCTTCATCCGTGTGGGGGAGATCCGCTGGACTTCTTCTTGCTTAAATTTTGTTCCACCCTCTTTGACGATTACTCTCACTTCCGCCCTTTCCTTACTTCGCGACGTCTTCTTCTTTGTTAATGTTGTTTACGTAGTTTGCCTTGTCTTTCACTTCTGCCCTTTGCTTACGTCACAACCTCTTCTTCTTCTTTGGTTTGCGTTATTTGCGTTGTTTTTCCTGTTCTTTCTCCCGTCACACCAATGTTGTTTGTATCTTTGGATCTCACAATGTTAACTTCAAGAGACTTCCACCCCTCCTTCGGCAACTGCCTTCTCTCGCCCTTCCTTTGCTCTTCGCTTCACTTCCTTTCCCTTACTGAGATCTCTCGCTTTGTCTTCCTCCAACCTGTTGTTTCTTTGTCCTTCTCCCCCGGAAAATCCTCCTCCTTCTCCAGGACAGTTTGGATGTTATTAAAGACAGACTTCACTAGACAAAACAATCTTGCTTTCAAGGTCGTATCTGTCTTTTTCTTTCTATGTAATGCCGGTTCGCTAAAACAATTTGCGTAGTTTTAATAGCTTTTCTAATTGAGGTATCCTTTTCTCTTCTGAGTCTTTTATGTTGGTGAGCTGCCTGCTCTGCCCCTTGGTAAGGTGATTTTTTTGTCTTAGGAACTTATGTTTCTGCAGTCTTCTGTTCTTTTCTTTAAAATGTGAACTGGTCTGCTGTAAGCCGAGTGTCCTCCGATATCCGGAACGCCTCGCTGCGGTCCGCTATACCCTGTGGGTTCCCCTCTGACTCCTTGGACGCTATCCTTGAGGGTTTAGCCCTGTGGGTTTTGCTGACTCTCCAGACTCAATCAGTTAAAGAGAGGGAGCTTATTGCTCTAACCAACCGCCTTGCTTGGCTGGCACCTTGAGAGTACTCAAAGTGTCCGTCCAGCAGCCATACTGTCCACACCGGAAGTCCCAAACATAAAGACCTTCTTTATGGTTATAATTTTTTAATCAAGATTTTGAATTACAAACTATGGTCTTCAAAGGGCTGAAGGGGGCGGAATCTGTCTACTCAAAGTGGCCAAGAGCTGCTGGAGGTGAGCAAAAGTGCCGTCCTCCACCTGGAAAGGAGTTTTTCAAAGCATTTTGTGTGGATTACTGTAGCACAGCAGTTCTCGTTTGTGCCTGGAGGGCAGGGAACGGGTCCTGGGGTTCCATTAGCATTAGGGCCTGCAGCAGCAGATGTGGATTCAGAGGATGAGCTAGATGACTGGGGTGAAGCACAGGGCCCTTCGGATGGGCCTCAGTCGCCTGCAGAAAGCTTGGTATGGGATGAGATGATGTTTGGGCCTAGCATAGATTCCGATCACCAGGTGGAGATGGGAAGCAGCGAAGGGAGCTATGAACACCCAGGGGGGAGGAATTCCCAGGAGCTTGAAAGTGTAAACATGGACGAACCGAATGGGAAAGTGCTAGGGAGGAAAGCTCTCAGGAAGATAGCGACACAGCTGCTGAGAGGCAAGGTCGAACTTTCGATAGGAGACGGAACATAGAGTCTAGGAGGAGGGATTGGTCCCGAGCCCTAGATCGTCCGAGGTCCGTCAGCAGGGATTGGAGACGAAGAAGCCTAGAGCGCCGAGGACCTCGGCCGAAGGATTAAGTACAGGATCCGTGGGAACGCATCCTCAGTTCTCCGGCCACGTCGTACTTGGACTGGCGAAACGGAGTAGGACCACAAGCTGTGGTTACCAAGTCTTGCCTTGCTTTGCCTTTCCTGTTCCTGATTCGCATTGGTTTGCAAGCCCTGCTTAGTTCCTGATTCGCATTGGATTGCGAAGCCTTGTTTTGTTCCTGATCCGCATTGGCTGCGGAGCCTTGCCAAGTTTTGGACTAATTGCTACGTTCTTTTGGACATTGTTACTTTACGCTTTTTGGACACTCTTTTTGATACTCTTATCACATTGGACTATATTCTTTGCAACTCTTTTTATACTCAATAAAGTAGTTAGCCTTTAGAACGTCTCCGTGTGTGTGTTTAAGGGGCCGGTAAGTCCGTGATCGTGACAGTTGGCCGGAGAACTCCAAGAACCCCTTATCACACCACGGGACGCCGCTCCGGACGCCGCAAGAAGCGTTCCACGGCAGTGGTCGCCATGGCTAACTTGACGGATGCCCAAGTGCAAGAGCTGCAGCGGGAATTGGGGGAGCTACGTACCCGGGCCGGACGGCACCCGGGGGTAAGCCCACCGGCCCGCTTCAATGGCAACCCGGCTCTGGTGGAGGTCTTTGTTTGCCAAGTGGAACTATACCTGGAGCAGCGCCCCAACGAGTTCGCCACTGACCGAGCCCAGGTGGTGTTTGTTTACAACCTGATGGAAGGGACCGCAGCAACGTGGGCCACCGCGTTGATCCGGGCCCAGTCCCCCCATACCAACACGCTGCGGGCTTTCTTGACCGCGATCCGGGCGACGTGGGGGGCGCCCGTGAATGAAGAGTTGGCTGAGAGGGATTTGGCCCGGCTGACGAGCAAGGATCTATCCCTGTCCCAGTACATTTCCCGTTTTCGAGTCCTGGCGGCCCAGGTACAGTGGAACGTCTCGGCGTTGCGTTATCACTACATTGCGGGGCTGCCTTCAGAATTGCAACAGGAGATGTTGAAGCATCCTCGGCCCGATGATCTTGAGGCAGCCATTGCCCTGAGCCTTCGTATGGAAGCTGGACTGCAGACCAGGAGGCGGTGGGACAAGGGCGTGCTGGAGAAACCGGTGGCGAGGAAGGAAGGGGGGGCTGGGCAGTTCCAACCCCGGCAATTGCCAGCGCCAGCCGGTCCTGATGATCCAGAGCCCATGCAGTTGGGGACAGTGCGGCCCAAAGTGGACCAGGCGGAGAAGGCACGGCGTCAGCGCCTCAACTTATGCTGGTACTGCGGGGGGGCTGGACATTTTTCAAAGGAGTGCCCCCAGAAGCCGCGTGGAAAGACTCCTCGGGCCTCTGCCGCCCTCGGAGGGGCCCCAGAGGCCGAAGAGGCCCTTCAGGCGACGGGGGAAGGGGCCGGCCGGGTGTAAGAGGGTTCGCTCACTCGGCCGACGTCGCTAACCTTCCCCCTGAACCCAAGACTGGACAATTGTTCCTTGTAATGGTCAGCCTGTGGTCACCCGAGAAGGGGCCGATGATGGTCCATGCCATGATAGACTCGGGGGCCACCAACAACTTCATTGATGCAGATTACGCCAAGTCTGCTGGATTAAAATTTCTTGATCTCCAAGAGCCCAAGGGTGTCCAGACTATCGATGGGAGAGTTTTGAAGACGGGGGCTGTGACTCAATATACAGCCCCTACCAGGATGTGGACTAGCTCCCATAAAGAGGACATTTCTTTTCTTGTGACCAAGCTCCCTGATTTCCCCATTGTCCTGGGCATTGTGTGGCTCACGCTCCACGACCCCCAGATCTCCTGGACCAAGAGACAGCTAATTTTTTCTTCTGACCATTGCCAGGGTCACTGCATGATGGCCCGGGCATGCCAGGCTCAAGAAGTGGAGGAGGTGGCCACCCTGCCCAAGAAGTATGCCGGTTTTTGGGATGTCTTCAGTGAAAAGGAGGCGGAACGCTTGCCTCCGCACCGGCCCTATGACTGTGCCATTGAATTGCAGCCGGGAGCCCCAATTCCGCGGGGGAGACTCTACCCGCTCTCGGAACCAGAGCAACAGGCTCTCCGAGATTTCCTGGATGAGAATCTGCGGAAGGGGTTCATTTGGCCCTCCCAATCCCGGCCGGGCGCCGATTCTGTTTGTCAAGAAGAAATCGGGGAGTTGCGGCTTTGCAATGACTATAGGGAACTCAACAAGATCACGATCCGGAACCGCTACCCCCTTCCCTGATCCCCGAGCTCTTGGAGCGGATGCGGGGTGCCAAGGTGTTCACTAAACTGGACCTGAGGGGGGGCTTATAATCTTGTCCGGATTCGCCAGGGTGATGAATGGAAGACGGCCTTCCAGACCAAGTGGGGGAGCTTCGAATACCTGGTGATGGGATTCGGTTTGTGCAACGCCCCAGCCTGTTTCCAACATTTCATGAATGACATTTTCCGGGACCTGCTAGATCGCTATCTGGCAGTCTACCTAGACGACCTGCTGATCTTTTCTCCGGATCAGGCGACCCATGACCGCCATGTCAAGGAAGTGCTCCAGAGACTGAGAGCCCACGGGCTCTATGCTAAGCTGGAGAAGTGTGCTTTTGATCTGAGGGAGGTGGACTTTCTGGGCTACCGTATCTCCCCAACGGGCATTGCCATGGATGACACCAAGGTCCAAGCTGTGGCCGACTGGACAGCTCCGGCCAGCAAAAAGGACATTCAACGTTTCCTGGGCTTTGCCAACTACTACAGAAAGTTCATTCCTGACTTTGCCAAGTGGGCTGATCCGATCACCCAGTGTCTGCGGGGAAAGGTGCCGTTCCGGTGGACTCCGGAGGCAGATGTGGGGTTCCGCAAGTTAAAGCAGCTGTTCACCACTCAGCCGCTTCTGCAGCACCCCAACCCCGCACCCCTTTCATCGTCCAGGCCGATGCGTCCGGATGTGGCGGTGGGAGCGATCCTGCTACAGCCTCAGGGGACGGACTTGTTGCCCCTGCGCCTACTACTTCCGGCAGCTGACGGCTCCGGAAAAGAACTATACCATTTGGGAGAAGGAACTTTTGGCCATCAAGGTGGCGTTTGAAGTCTGGAGGCACTTGCTTGAAGGGGCCAAGTTCCCGGTGGAGGTTCACACCGACCACCGGAACTTGGAGCACTTGAAAACCCAGCGCAAATTGAACCAGAGGCAACAGAGATGGTCCCTGTTCTTTGAGCGATTCAATTTCCGCATTCACTATGTGACCCCCAAGCAGACCAAGCAAGCTGATGCGTTGTCCCGGAAGCCGGAGTACGTTCGTGATGGGGCCGGGCCGTCGGAGGCCAGGTTGCTCAAAGCGGAGAACTTTGCGGCTGCTCGGGCGCTCCCTGTCCACCCTCCAGCGGCCCCGCCGACCCCTGGAGATAAGAGGCCTTTGAGTGTTCGTGTCTCCGCCCGCCAGCGGACCGACCCGTGGGTGCAAGAGCAGCTGACCAAGGGGCCCCAAGCCCCTTTCCAGGTAAAGAACGGGGTGCTCTACCACCGGGACTCGGTCTATGTTTCCCCTGGGCCCGAGCGGGAGGACATTCTCAAGCTTTGCCACGATAGCCGGGCCGCAGGCCATTTTGGGCTTTTCAAGACTCTGCAACTGGTCCTACGGGACTTTTGGTGGCTTAAAGTGCGGAGGGATGTGGAGGACTATGTGGGATCCTGCCCTGTGTGCCAGCGGGCTAAGAACCAGGGGGGCAAGCCGGCCGGTTTGCTCCAGCCGCTCCCGACCCCTTCCGCTCCCTGGAAGATGATTTCGGCTGATTTCATCACCGACCTCCCCAAGTCCAAGGGTTTCACCTCGATACTGGTCGTGGTGGACTGCTTCACCAAGATGGGACACTTCATCCCCTGTGTGGGGGTGCCTACTGCCAAGGAGACTGCTGATATGTTTGTGCAACATGTGTTTCGGCTGCATGGACTTCCACAGAGTTTGGTGACGGACCGGGGCACCCAATTCACTTCCCAGTTCTGGAAGGCTGTCCAGAAGTTGCTGGGGATTGATGTGCGGATGTCCACGGCTCATCACCCGCAGACCGATGGGCAAACCGAAAGGGTTAATGCCACCTTGGAGCAGTACTTGCGCTGCTATGTCAACTATCAGCAGACCAACTGGGCGTCCTTGTTGTCTTTGGCGGAGTTTGCCTACAACAATGCGACGCAAGAATCCCTCAAAGAGACTCCTTTCTTTGCTAACTATGGACACCACCCTCGGTTCTACCCGCCGGTGGACCCGTCGGCGGACGTTTCGGAGGCCAAGGATTGGCTTCGAGAGCTCACTGCCTTGCAAGACTTGCTGCGCACTCAATTGGACCAGGCGAAGGCCGATTACAAGCGGATGGCTGATCGGCGGCGCCAGGAGGGCCCTGCGATCCTGGTGGGGGATAAAGTTTGGTTGTCTACCAAGAATTTGCCCACGCAACGCCCCTGCCGCAAGCTCGACGCCAGATTTTTGGGTCCCTACAAAGTTTTGGAGAAGGTGGGGCCTGTTTCCTTCAAACTACAACTCCCAGCGGACATGAAGCTCCACCCGGTGTTTCATCGTTCGCTGCTCCGCCCGGCGAAGGGGGTGCGGCCTGATGTGACGCAGCCGCCCCCTCCCCCTGTGATGCGCGATGGCGAGGAGGAGTTGGAGGTGCAGGACATCTTGGATGCTCGCATCCGCTACCGGAAGTTGGAGTATTTGCTTGACTGGAAGGGGATGGGCCCGGAAGAACGTTCATGGACCCGGGCTCGGGATGTCCATGCCCGGATTTGGTGGCTCGTTTTCACCGCAAGTACCCTGACAAACCCAAACCTCGAGGGCGGCCTCGGAGGGGCCCTGAGGGGGGGGATAGTGTAGCACAGCAGTTCTCGTTTGTGCCTGGAGGGCAGGGAACGGGTCCGGGGCGAAGCCGAATGGGAAAGTGCTAGGGAGGAAAGCTCTCAGGAAGATAGCGACACAGCTGCTGAGAGGCAAGGTCGAACTTTCGATAGGAGACGGAACATAGAGTCTAGGAGGAGGGATTGGTCCCGAGCCCTAGATCGTCCGAGGTCCGTCAGCAGGGATTGGAGACGAAGAAGCCTAGAGCGCCGAGGACCTCGGCCGAAGGATTAAGTACAGGATCCGTGGGAACGCATCCTCAGTTCTCCGGCCACGTCGTACCTGGACTGGCGAAACGGAGTAGGACCACAAGCTGTGGTCACCAAGTCTTGCCTTGCTTTGCCTTTCCTGTTCCTGATTCGCATTGGTTTGCGAAGCCTTGCTTTGTTCCTGATTCGCATTGGATTGCGAAGCCTTGTTTTGTTCCTGATCCGCATTTGGAGCCTGCCAAGTTTTGGACTAATTGCTAAGTTCTTTTGGACATTGTTACTTCAAGCTTTTTGGACACTCTTTTGGACACTCTTTCATATTGAACTATATTCCTTGAAACTGTTTTTATACTCAATAAAGTAGTTAGCCTTTAGAACGTCTCCGTGTGTGTGTTTAAGGGGCCGGTAAGTCCGTGATCGTGACAATTACATTGGATAATCTGAGAGGGAAGAAGCCTTGCAAAGTGTTATTGTGTTGATTTGTAGTTTCCCAAAGTAAAAAAGTACCACGTGTAAACCCAAGGAGACAAAGAGGCCTCCAAACTTCTGTGTTTTTCCAAGGAATTTATTATCTACAAAGGGAAATTGTGGTTTCCCAACGCACAGAAGTCAAACCCTTAAAACTTGTATTCCTGCCTCACTAAGGGAATTAAAAGTAAAGGAGAATTTGTTCCCAAGCCAAGCCCCACTGGCAAAGTGGTGGCTGGCTGGCTTTTTTCCCATTCAATTCACAATCCTCTTGCAAAGTAGTGCAACCCCCCCCCCCCTTTAAACAAAGTTGTATTCCGTGCTTCAAAAAGGGAATTAACAACTAAGGAGAAATTCTTCCAAACCCAACCCAGTCCTTCTCTTGCAGCTATTCCACCCAAACAACAGCTGCCTAGTGCCTAGCCTATTTCCCGTTCACGTTCCTGGCTCGGAAGAGGCACGCGCAGCCTGTTTTAAAGCCCAATGGCGGCCGTCCAGAAACCTAAATCCACCCCTCCCGAGGTGGTTTCTCCTCATTGGCTGGAGACAACAGCTGGTTGCATTCAACCACCTGCTCACCTCCAGCCAATGAGGTAAAACCTTCCTGAACCAGGAAGTGGGTCTTTCCGAAAATGACGGAGATGGCTTTGAATTGGCAAATTTACTTCCAGGTTGCTTAAATCGCCTCAAAATCGCTTCAAAAGCGAATTTAACCCGAATTCATTCTGAATTTACGCATATTCCAAAGAATCTACCCAGGCCTACTGGTTACCTAAACTAGTCTACAATAAATATCTTACTGATGGTCAGTTTTTAAACATCGTAAGTGATGTATGATATGTTCACATAATGGTATCCTCCTGTTTTCATGGAAATAAAGAATAAAGAAGAGTTAGGGGTAATTTCAGAAAAGAAAAAAACCATTCAAACATAGTAAAGCAGAAACAAGAGCAGTAGCAGCAGATCAGCAGATCAGAAACGTCTATTGCCAGCAGTTGAGGGATTGAGTTTAAGCAATTCAGGAGCAGAGTCAAGCTTAAAAGTTATAAAAGACGTTATTCAAAGGATTACATACCCAGTTGCCTAACTATCTAACTCGCAGCAGACATCTTGTGTCTCCATGTTCACAGGAGAAGACCAAAATAAGAACAAATGGATGACTCGGGCTTGCCATGTGCTCAGAAAAAGAGGTGTGTCCCTGAAAAGTATCAGTCTCATAAGAAAGATGAGGAGAGAAAGGAAGAAAGGCAGATGGAGAGGCCAATGGAACCCCAGGTTTCGGCGATGACCAGGGGAGCATTCGCAGTTAAACCTTTTGCGCCAGCTGTGCCCGTACCTTGGGAAGTCTGACTTGGCCACGACAGTCCACGCTCTGGTTACATCCCGTATAGACTACTGCAACACTCTCTACATGGGGTTGCCTTTGAAGACTGTTCGGAAGCTTCAACTGGTCCAACGGACAGCTGCCAGGTTGATAACAGAAGCGGCACTCAGAGTGCACAACTCCTCTGTTGTGCCAGCTCCACTGGCTGCCAGTTTGCTACCGGGCACAATTCAAAGTGTTGACTTTAGCCTTTAAAGCCCTAAATGGTTCTGGTCCAGCTTATCTGTCCAAACTCATCTCTCCCTATGAACCATCTAGGTGCTTAAGATTGTCCGGAGAGGCCCTGCTCTCTGTCCCGCCTTCTTCTCAGACCCGATTAGTGGGGACGAGAGACAGGGCCTTCTCAGTGGTGGCTCCTCGGCTTTGGAACCCCCTCCCTAGGGATATTAGATCGGCCCCCTCCCTCCTAACATTTCGTAAGAAAGTTAAGACGCGGCTGTTCGAGCAGGCATTTGCAGATGAAGCATAACTGTTTAATTAGATCTATGGAATAATACAACGATGCGACGAAAAATGATTTTAACAATGAGATGCTGAGAATTGTATTGTATTTTTATGTTTTTAACTGCTAATTGCTAATTGTTTTTAAATTGTTATTAGTTAAATTGTTTTGGTTATGTTTTATTTTGTGGGCATTAATGCCATATGTAAACCACCGCAAGTCGCCTTCGGGTTGAGAGGGGCAGTATAGAAATATAGTAAATAAATAAATAAATAAATAAGAGAAAGACTTTTCCTTGTCAATAAACTCATCTGACTATCTAAGTTCTACATGAGGACTACAAACTTGTGCCAGGATGTTTCAATAATAATAACACAAGCTCTTGAAACTAAACTTACCTGCACCATCATCAAATAGCTCTAATTCTACAGGTTCACCAGTTGTGGATTCAACCATGGCTATAACAATGGCTCTTAAAACTGGCAACAATCCTTGGGTGACTTCTGCATAAATGATCATCGGATTAGGAAAAATATTAGTTGCTTACCTGTAACTGTAGTTCTCTGAGTGTCTTCTGTTAATATGTACTGATGTATAACCCGTGCGCCTGCGCAGACAGTTCGGAATCTTTAAAAAGATAATATCACTTTAAATGGAAGCCCCGCCCACTCCCCTTGAGTATATATAGCCAGTGGGAGGGGCTGCCACCTCAAATCCTTACTCCGCCGCAAATAGCAGCTTGAAGGACTGAGGCATGACGACAGCGGGGAGGATGGGCGGGTTTGTACATATTAACAGAAGACACTCGGGGAACTACAGTTACAGGTAAGCAACTAATATTTCCCTGTCGTGGTCTTCTGTTAATATGTATGTCAGGATCATGAAAGCTGAGCTGGTGTTGCTCTGATTTCCTGACCTGCCTGCAGAAGAGGGAAGCCCAGAAAGCACCAGAGTAGGTCCTTCCAATCACGGACCTTCTGGGGGGTGGGCTTCAGCCGGAAGGGGAGCGCCCCAGATCCGGCTACCGGTTCGGCTTCTACTAGTGACACCAAGAGCTCCTGTGAGGGCCAGAATAGACAGATGGACAGGCCGCCCTCAGGACTAACCGAGGGAAGGAACTACCTGGTGGCGACCAAACCCCGTCACCCACCACTCTGGTCCCTCAAATGTCGGGGAGGACTGGGACTATTGGACTGCCAGCTGAACTGGTGAAGAATGGCCAGGGTCCCTTACTGGCTTCCCCTTTTCATGGGGTGTGCCGGAAGTTAAACCCCCTGCCGACCTTTACCACCCAAGTTCGCTAGGTATTTCAGTGATCTCGGGAAGGGGTGTGTACGGTAGGCGCAGGCCAAATGCGAGATTAACTGCGAGATCCGGACTGAGTCATAGAAGGACTCGGCCCGGCTCTGACCTGCGTCCTATCCCTAAGCACGCTGTTGATAGACATCCAGCTATCCCCCTTCCACTCTGGTGCTGGTTAACGCCCGATCCATTCGGAACAAGACCGCCACTATCAGGGAGTTTTGTGAAGACCTCAAAGCGGACCTTTTCTGTATAACGGAGACCTGGCTCCAGGAGAGCGATACCACCTGTCTCCAGGAAGTGGTTCCCCTGACTACGTTGCCACGCACCAGAACAGGAACGGGGGACGGGGGTGGGGTAGCAATACTCTCCCGTGATGGATTGCACCTTAGGGCGATCCTGCGCTCACCACCTCGGGGCTTGAAAGTGCCGGCCTGGTGTGGGAGTCTCAGGAGAGCCTGGTGATCTTGCTGGTGTACCGTGCGCCTAGCGCACTGGCAGAGAGCCTGGCGCGGCTGCCCCCTCCATGCAAGGGCGCTGAACAGATTTTGGTTCGCCCAAAGAGACTTATGGAACCCGAAAGGTTCCTGAATGCTCTGAGGGATCTGGAGTCTATCAGCGTCTCTGTCGACGAGCAGGTTCAAGCCTGGAACGCCTCGTTAGCCAGAGCTCTCGAGATTGCCCCTAGGCGCCCTCTCCGACCCCGCAAACATCGATCCCCCTGGTATACAGAGGACCTCAGGTCGATGAAGCGGGAGAGGAGACGGCTAGAGCGCGTGTGGAGGAACCTCCGTGACGGAGCCTCAGTATCAGCTTATAAGCTATTTAAAGATACTTATGAGCGTGCTGTCAAGGCAGCCAAAAATGTGTACTTTTCTGCCTTGATAGCGTCTGCTAGCTCACGCCCGGCTCAATTGTTTAAGGTAATTCGGTCTTTGACGACGGTCCCCACTGTCCCAACAAGCAGCGATCAGACCCCTACCGCCGGTGCTTTCCAGAGCTATTTCACAGATAAGATTCTGAATCTCCGCCGGGACCTTCCTGCCACAATTGATACAGTAAGAGAACTTGAAACCCCGTGTCCCTCCGCCGGGCCACCCTCGACCGGTTTCGGCCACTGGACGCAGATGCTGTTGATAAGATTGTGGCTGCAACCAGGCCTACCACCTGCTCCCTCGACCCGTGTCCCTCCTGGCTTGTTAGATCCTGCCTGGAGGGGTTACGTGGCCTCTGTTGAACATCGTAAATAGCTCCCTTGAGCAAGGAGTCTTCCCAGAGTGCTTTAAAGAGGCGGTGGTAGCTCCATTACTGAAGAAACCGTCACTAGATCCTGCGGTTCCCTCCAACTACCGACCAGTGGGCAAGGTAGTTGAGAGGGCAGTAATGGAGCAGTTGCAGTCCTTCTTAGATGATGCAACATGGCTAGACCCCTTCCAGTCCGGCTTCCGTTCGGGGCACGGGACGGAGACGGTCCTGGTCTCCATCACAGATCAACTCCGCTGCCAGCTCGACCAAGGCGGGTCTGCGCTGCTCGTGTTATTGGACCTCACGGCAGCATTTGACACGGTTGACCACAATCTACTGATCCACCGCCTGGCCATGGCTGGAGTGAGGGGGACAGTTCTTAAATGGCTGACCTCCTTCCTCCACCAGCGGTCACAGCGTGTGAGGAGGGGCGAGGTGGTCTCCAAGGGCTCCTCATTAGTTTGTGGAGTTCCGCAAGGGGCCATTCTCTCCCCTCTGTTATTCAACATCTACATGCAGCCGCTTGCACAGCTGGTGCGGAGTTATGGGCTGGAGTGCCACCAGTACGCTGACGACACCCAGCTCATTCTGAGGATGGAGGACAGGCCGGGATCCATCCCCGATAGTTTCCAACACTGCCTCGAGGCCGTTACTGGATGGCTGCGTGCCAGTAGGTTGAGGGTGAATCCGGCGAAGACGGAGATCTTGTGGTTGGGCCGCTCGGGTGGTGTAGATGTCCAGCTTCCGACCCTGGACGGTGTGGCGCTATGCCCATCGCCTTCCGTTAAGAGCCTGGGGGTCCATCTGGACTCCCAGCTGACCATGGAGGCCCAGGTCTCCTCGGTCAGCAAGGTTGCTTTTTTTCATCTGCGACAGGCTCGGAGGCTGGCCCCCTATATCTCCCGGAATGACCTGGCCACGGTGATCCAAGCTACGGTCATCTCAAGGCTGGATTACTGTAACGCGCTTTACGTTGGCCTTCCTTTGTCGGCGACCCGGAAGCTCAAGCTGGTGCAGAACACTGCCGCCCGGCTCCTGTCTGGAACCCCAGCAGGCCGCCACATCACACCTGTTTTGCAGGATCTGCACTGGCTCCCAATCGAGCACCGGATCTCCTTCAAGGTGTTGGTTCTTACCTTTAAGGCCTTGCACGGCCTGGGGCCAGCGTACTTGAGGAACCGACTCACCCCACACTGTCCCCCGAGATCACTACGCTCTGAGGATGCTAATTTGTTAGAGATACCCTCGGCGAAATCGGCTAAACTGACATCTACTCGCGGAGGCGTTCTCCGTTATAGCTCCTACGCTGTGGAACGCCCTCCCGGCTGGAACGCGGGCTATAAACGACCTGCTCCCGTTTAGACACGCCTGCAAAACTTATTTGTTTAAGCAGGCCTTCGGTGAGTAGGTCCTGCCCATGTTCCGCTTTAGTCGCTGTCCTGGGGTGTCACGCTATCTAATTTCTGAACTGTACCTGGGGGTTTTGTATTTTGCTGTTTTAACTGTTTAATTGTCTTAGATGTTTTATCGCATTGCTTGTGTGTAGTTGTACCTTCGGTTCCTGTGAGCCGCCGCGAGCCTCAGGGAGTCGGCGGCGTAGAAACCCGAATAATAATAATAATAATAATAATAATTTGTTCTGGTCTCTTGACTCTGCTCACGAGATAAGATATCTCCAGGTGTTGGCCTTGGGAGGCTTGGGCCACACCACACCAACATGAGAAGCACTGACATGAATATTGCTGACTCAGGAAGGATATGATGAAATATCCACTGGACATTGGGACTGCTGAGTCAGAGGGGATATGATGCAACCTCTGCTGGGCATTGCATGCCAGGGGGGTTGGGCCTTTGGGATAATGGACAGGTGATGGGGGTGTGTTTTGTATATAAGCTGTGTTTGTTCCTTGTGATGCCAGTTCTGGCATCAAAGGTATTATACCTGCAATAAATCTCGTTGGATCAAGTTGGCGTGTGCGTGTGGTTGCCATGTGCGTATGGTCCCTACAGACAATTGTAGCGTTTATTACAGAATGCCAGAACTGCTATACTACCTATCGTAGAAAAATCTACTGAGGGTATTGGAAGCCATCTGCAATGTTGAGACCCTGTTCAGGAGTGGAATGGGTGAGTCCCGAGGAGTTCTGGGACAGTGACGCAGATGAAGACGGAGCCGAGGTGGAAGTCATCTTCCCCGTTTGGGATTGGAAGACGAGTAGATGGAGCATCCCTTTCTTATGGGGAGAGGTGGAGGCTTCGGAGATGACTGATTACAAGCCCTGCGGACCGTATGGGAAGGAGAGGACGGGAGTTGGCCTGTCCCAGGCTTCCTGGAAGGAGAGTGACGAGGGAAAGGCCCAAGAAGTGCCCAGAGAAGTGGTTGGAAGTACCTCCGTTCAGGTGGGCTATCGAGGGGCTGGAGTGGGACCCAGAGAAGCGGTTGGGAGTGCCTCCGCTCAGGTGGGATCCTGAGAGTCCAAAGAAGCCTTGGCTCGGGTGGACGAGCCCAGAGAAGTGGGAAGACAGAGGATGTTTTCCACTCAGGTGGGCTCCAGTGGAGGCAGAGGTGAATCCAGAGAAATGGGAGTACGGGGTGCTCCTATTCAGGTGGATTTCCAGGGAGCCAGAGGGACCAGAGAAGCAACGTGGAACAGAAGCACGTTTGCTCAGGTGGACCCGGTGCTGGCTCAAGGTGGACCAGGCTGCAGCAGAGAAGGTGCTGTGCAGTCCTCCGTTTGGAACAGGGATGAGCTGGTCCAGGAGTTGCAGCGAAGCTATTTGATGCTGCAGGAGTTGAAGAAAGCTTTTTATTGCGGGCGGCATGACGTGAGTATACTGATGAAGAAAATGGATGCTTTGGAGGAGAGAGTCCGAAGGTTCCAAGAAATGATGTTATGTCTCCCAGCCGAGGAAGAAGGGCGTTATGACGATGCTCCGGAGATGGTGGAGAAGGAGGCCCAGCCAGAGGCATGGTGTGTGCCTGAAAAGGAGACATGGAGCTGTGTGGAGAAAGTTTCGCAGCTTCTAAAGTTTGAAGGAGAGCAAGTTGCTGTGGAGACAAGGAAAGATAAGCCTGGAATGCCGGCAGTTCAGAGAACGAAAGTAAAAGAGGCCCTCCAGGGGGAAGAGGCCGACTGTGCTTTAGAGAAACCGGGTTGCAGCTTTCCCTGTGGAGAGGAGTTGCTGCATTCTGAGCCTCAGATTGAAAGCGACGTGGGGGAGGTGGCCTTGCCAAGTGTGAGTTTGGAAAAGTTGCTGAGCTGTGGAGAAGTGAACGAAGATTCCCATCCAGTGAGCGAGACCCTGGTTGTGTATCCAGTGACGGAGGAAGCTGTTGTCGGGGAGAAAGCTGATCCTGTTGAAGTGGAGAGAGCAGTGGTTTTAATTCCCCACAAGGAAAAAGAGGAGCCTTTTCTTCAAACCGTTGGGGTTTCACTGGCTTGGTCTGCTGCCTTGTTCTTCCTGTGCTTTGAGGATGACCGGGGAGGTGTTGCTGCAGAGAAAGTGGCCCTTGGATGCGAGCAGCCCCCAGATGTTCCCTCGAAGGAAGCTGCTGGGAGTTCCCAGTTGTTGGAGGCTTTTCCTGCTGAGATGGGGAGAGAGGAGAACCCGATGCTGATTGAGGTCTATCCAGCCCACGTGGAAAGTGTGAGTGGGAATTCCCATCAAGTTTGTGAGCTCCCTGAAGAGAATGATGAGAGCAGTCTGGAGCCGGCTGTGCTGATGGAAACAGCAGGAAGAGATACCTTAACTTCAGAGAACGGTTTGGAGCTTGCTTCGGGTGAGGAAGGCGTTCAAGATTCCTTGCTGCCAGAAGCTTTCCTGGATGACGGAGAGAGCGAGCAGTGCGGTGAGATCCTGAGTTCGAGAGGAGATGCTGGATCGGAATCCTTGGAGATGGTGTTGGCTGATCCTGTCCTGAACAAATATTTCCAGTGCGGTGAGGTCCTGAGTTTGAGAGGGAATGCTGAGTCGGAGATTATGAGGTGGTTCCAGAAGCGTCCTTTTGGGACCAAACGGATCATGTCACTCGGGATGGGTTGGTTAATTGGGTTTGGAAAAGGTTTGACCAGAGTGCCAATGACTGAACTTTGGGCGACATCTGCGTGGCCAACCAGCGGACTACAGAGTATGCTGAATTTTGGGGTTGAATCGTGGGCCAGTGTTCCAGCAACAAGTCTGTTGATTTTGACTTTGGGGAACCCCAGCAACTTGGTTGCATTATGCTTTCTGTGGGATATGCTGTTATATGGGGAAAATGGCTTCAAAGGACTTGGAGCTGGGGGGGGGGGTGTTGATATTTAGTGTTGGCGTCACTTGAATGTATTGCCCCAAAAATGTGATAAGATGATTTTATGGTAAATTGACCACGGAATGATAGGTAGGTTGTGATATGATGTTTAGAGAGTTATTCATGCTGATGAGGGGTAGTATTGCATAAGTTTAGGATGGCTGATAATGTAGATGCAATACTCACATGTGTTATGTAGATTATAAATTGGAAAGGGCAAGATGATTATTTCATGTATGTAATATGGTTTGAGAAATGTTAGATGGGGATGATATTTCGAATGTGTATTATAGTTTAATGGTATAGATATGATATCTATTGTTTAACTGGGAGGGTCTTTTGAAAATGTATATTCCATTGTTGTATTGAGGGTTTTGTTCCTTGTACTTAGAAGGATAGGTAACAGCCTTTGTCGGGGCCTGCAATGTAGCTAAATGTTTAGTGGGAGTATTGCTTTGAGGCAGATGCTCCATTCCTGTGGTTAGTGGAGTGTTAATGATGCTAATTGCGGCAGGAAGGTTGTTTTAGGTGGAGGATAGGCTTTAGAGTTGGTTCGAGCTGGGGTGTCGTCTTCTGTTGAATTTTCCAGGAGGTCAGGTTTGGTTGTGCTTGTCGTTCCCTGGATAGATCATATTATGTTGAAATAAGTAGGTGGCTGACTTAGTACGCAGTTGAAAATTGCCTGCGTGGGGAGTTTCGGTGTTGTTGGTAGTGTGGCATGAAGAGAGGGATGGCAAGAGGATTGAGTTACTTAGGAGGTAAGGTTTTGAGTTTGTGTTGTTTAAACTTTGATAATGTGTGTAGTTTGACACAGTTGATTTATTCCTGTGCAATAGGTTATTAAGTTGATTGAGTTAAGTTTGATATGAGTTATGATAGACTATATAGCGGTTGATGGCTGTATTGAGAGTTGTAGTTTGGTTAGTACCTCCTGCCATCGCAGTAGAGGGAGTTGTAGTTTCCCAGGCGCTGCTTGCCATGTAAGGAGGTGTAGTAGTGATTAGTTTGGCACAGTTGATTTAGTCCTGTGTAATGGGTTTTACTGGTTGATGAAGTTAAGGTGGTATAGAGATTTAGGTTAAGTTATGGTTAGATAAGGCACGGATGTGTTTTGGCAGTTTAGAGAATTGTAGTTTGTACTTGGTACCTCCTGCTTTTGCAGTGGAAGGTTTTGGAAGTTAGGGGGCTTGGAATTTTGATTGTGTGATTTTGGTTTGTACTGTAAAGATGCGCAGTTGATTTGTTCCTGTGCGATGAAGTTGTTTAGGGTTTTGAGAAGTGTAGAGAAGGATTGATTAAGGTATTGTTAGTGGAGTTCGGATGTGAGAGGTTATAGAGTCTTGGGGCTTAGATTGTGGGTAAAGATAGTGACGTTCACTTTGGCTTGTGAAAGAGTGATTTGTGGCCTGTAGGGGAAGGCTGCGTGAGTGTGCGTTGAGAGATTAGGGTGCACAAGGCCCACAGGCTTGTGAATTTGTGTGTCCTGGTTGGTAGTGAGTGCGGAATAAATGGTTTGGCCAAAGGGTGTTCAGATAGAGGTTTGGAGTTTTGTACCAGGCAGTTGTGGAATGATGGGCTTGGTAGTAGACGTGGTAGCGTGTGGAGAATGCTTGGAGATGACTGTAGGTAGAAGGTTGGTTTTCAGCAAGCTAGGCATTGGTGTTATGAAAATGAACCGGAGGGTATGTATGTGTGCATATGAGGATTCATTGCTCGAGAGGAGTGAAACGGTTTTGGTTAGCTGAACATGTGAGAATGCAGGGTGGAAATGCGCGTTTAGTACACATGGCAGAGTGGTATGATTTAGTTCTCAGTGTGAGGGTTAGGACTGGAGAGATCCAGTTGAGTCAGTTGTTGTTGGGCTTTAGTTATGTTCCCCTGGGGGGGGGGGGAGGCCATTCTGTCAGGATCATGAAAGCTGAGCTGGTGTTGCTCTGATTTCCTGACCTGCCTGCATTTGTTCTGGTCTCTTGACTCTGCTCACGAGATAAGATATCTCCAGGTGTTGGCCTTGGGAGGCTTGGGCCACACCACACCAACATGAGAAGCACTGACATGAACATTGCTGACTCAGGAAGGATATGATGAAATATCCACTGGACATTGGGACTGCTGAGTCAGAGGGGATATGATGCAACCTCTGCTGGGCATTGCATGCCAGGGGTTGGGCCTTTGGGATGATGGACAGGTGATGGGGTGTGTTTTGTATATAAGCTGTGTTTGTTCCTTGTGATGCCAGTTCTGGCATCAAAGGTATTATACCTGCAATAAATCTCGTTGGATCAAGTTGCCGTGTGCGTGTGGTTGCCGTGTGCGTATGGTCCCTACAGACAATTGTAGCGTTTCTTACAATGTACTGATGTAATGGACTACCGAGCTAATAATGCGGCTGGTGGGCGTCATGCCATCACCAAGAAGAGGACCGGTCCGTCAAGAATATGACGGCATAAGACACCTCTATGTCAGTATGTGTCTGCCTTAACAGTATGTATCAACCTTGTGAACAAACAAGGGTGAACTGAGTAGACCAAGAAGGGTGAACTGAGTAGACGAAGAATCTGCCTAACAGATCTTATGGTCTTGCGAAAGAAAGCCCCTCTGAGGGGCAGTGCAGGATACCTCAGGTTTAGTGAAGCGATCCCTAACCTGCCCAGATGAGTGTGATGGTTCAACTAGTGAATCAGACAAACTGCCGATATGGTTGAAAAGGACAGTAGTCGCAGAAACACTGGGAGACCACTGGCATCCTCCCGTCACTTTGGAATAGCTGAGACGACTGTCTGAGCTCTGCTGCTTTAAGAATATGACCTGTCAACTTCCCAGGCATTCGAAGGATGGAAGAAGGGACATCCCAGGAAAGGTCACCAAACTACTTCCTAAGCCATATAGGAGCACAAGGTTATCTTGACGAGAAATGGTACTGTCAAAACATACCACATCTTTTGACCAAAGGGCGTATGAGCTAAGACAGTGAAGATCACTTACAAGCCTTGTTCAGGAAATGAAATTAAGGAACATGGCATTGATCAAGACGTACGCAGAAGGCCAGAGGCCGGAACTGAAACCTGCAACAAAGAAGCATAAACCTCGGCTTCTAGACCTGAAGAGATAACAGAAAGATCTGTGTTGAAAGGTTCAGTCACCTTAAACCAATGGATGGGTCCACTGGAAGTAAAAGAGCACTTAGTAGAGGCTCCTGAGGCGTACGTATGATAGAGCTCAGTGCTTGTGACAAAGGGGTAACAGGCCTGAGCAAACCTTCCGACACATAATACAATCCCAAGTAGGATGGAGGGTACCGCCCCCTTAAGGCATGAGAAGGATTGAGAAATCTAGGTGTGCACCATCTCATCTCAGATATTATGAGAAAGGAAGGAGACATGACTGGCCCTACCCGCAGAGGGCGATGAGGATTCAGATCACACAATCCAGTCGAGGAGATGACACCCTGATTAGGGGACAATGTCATCGGAATGCAGCATAGCTGCATTAAATAAATGCATCGCTGTTAAATAGAGATATAAAACAACTCTATCAAGAGTAATGGTTTACAGAAGCAATCAGCATGTTTATAGAACTGTAAGAAGATGCTAACGAAAGAGTGCCATGAATATGACATAAGGCATTAATATTTATCCGTTCTGCTAGCTATTCTTAATAGGATTCGTAAGACGTTACCGATAGAGTGTTGAAGATATGCTTATGCAGTCACTCTTGGGTGCTGGTAGTATTTTGTTTAGCATTCTTATTGTTAATAGTGTCAGATCTGGGAAATCTGAGCTTGGAAGAAGTTCAGGTTTCCAGCCTGCCATGAGGTGGCTGACCTTTGTCCCAGTTCTCTGGGACCTTTGCCCTAGTTACTGAAGGACATGCTGAGTCAGACGGGGAGTGATGTAACTTCCAGGTGCCTCCAGGGAAGTGAGGTAACTTCTTATGGACTTGGACATTGGACAATGATCTTAATATGCTGACTCAGGGCCCGTGAGGTCACATCCCTTTGACTATGGGATTTGCTGAATCACCCGGATATGGTGCAACCCTGCCTGACATTGCATGGGCAAGGGAGGGGGGTTTAGGTATAAAAGGTGTGTTTGGGTGGCGGGCGGTGCTTTAGCTTTACAAGTATTGTACCTGCAATAAAATCGTGTTGGACCGTGCTTCTATCTACGCGTGATCCTTACCAAGTTGGAGCGTCATTACAGAAGCTAAAAGCCCCCATTCAACTTTCCCAGCAATGGAGAGGTTGGCTTGGAAGGAGGAGGAGTATATTGATATGTGGAATATTGCTCCCGAAGAAGTCCGGAGAACCATGGATTGGGAGATGACGACCATTGACCAGGTGGGGTTCCCGGACGAGCCCAGGGAAGTGACGGCGAGCGGAGCGTCAGCCCAGAGGGACGAACTCCGAGAAGCGGAGAGATTGTGGGACGCTCAGGTGAGCGCTTGAGAGAAATGAGGCGGCGAGGCCCGATTCAGGCGGGTGTTCGGATGGCGGTGGAACCAGAGAAGCTGTGCTGAAAGAAGGGCCAGCTCAGGTGGATCCAGTGGAGGGCAGGTCCAGAGAAGCTGAGAGGAAGAGTGCCTCGGCTCAGGTGGACCTGGAGGAGTGTGGTAGTGAGACCACAGAACCGGACCGCTGTCGGAGTTGGCGGTGATGAGGTATAGGATGGATGCGATGGAGCATACCATGAGAAGGATGTCCCAGGCTATGCCCAGAGAGAGCCCAGGGAATCGGGCGTGAGTGCCCCCGGGAGGAGGAGACTTCACTTATTATTCGTGGATGGATGGTGAACCGTCAGCAGCTGAGCGTCCTAGATCTCCCATGGGAGTGTGGGCGGACGGTGGTCATCTGGCGTCAGAGGAAGTGAATCCAGTCCCGGTGAGCAGGCCCCTGCAATCGGCAGGGATGGGAAGGGGAGTTTCGAAGATGGAGGCCCCTCAGGGGAGGAGAATGCAATCTCAAGATTTTGGAGGACGATTGAAAAGGAACCTCTGAGGGTGGAATTCGAAGGAGAAGCTTGCAAGGTGGCCTTCTTTATTGTCACAGTTAGAGACCATATGGAGGACTATGGTCATCTTTACCCCAGCGATGGTAGCAGAGTTCGAGCCATTGGAGGAGTGTTTAAGGGAAGGGCCGCGGAATGGTATGTGCAGTGCCATGACCGGAGGGATCCATGCTTAACATCGGTCCGGGCCTTCCTGCAAGCTATTAGAAACCCCGTTTCCGTGATCCTCTGGAGAGGGTAAAA
>JARBWK010000005.1:113319963-113344502 GCA_030556195.1 Anolis apletophallus
TGGCACCCTGGTTGGGTGTGGCTTGGAGCATTAAGCAGTTGCATGTCTTGTCATATGGCTTGGCATCTTTGGCCAATGATACCTATGAAGGAATGTCGTCCTTACAGGTGGAAATGGATTCTCTGGCAAGAATGGCTATGCAGCAGAAGCTGGCTCTAGACTATCTCCTATCCAAGGAAGGTGGTCTCTGTGTGTGGTTAATGTAACCTGCTGTCATTTTATAAATAAGAGTGGCGACATTGAGCTGGATCTGGGAAAGATTCAGAGTGTTGCTAGAGAGGTACAGAAGACTTACTCGGCTCCAAGTGATTTTTGGGGTTCCTTGTTAAACTGGCTACCCAATTGGCATTGGTTACGCTCGCTTGTGATGATAATCATAGTGGTGATATGTTCTGTGCTAATCATAGTGTGCTGTTTGCCCATTTTGCTCAAATGTTGTACTTGTGCAGTGCAGAAATCCATAGAGACAGTGAAAAGTGTGCATGCTGTCCGGACTGGAGAACCTGTGATCACGAGGGACTGGAGAGTGAATTGGTCCTCTTAAGGTGTTCCAGACGTGTGTGTAGGTAACTCCTTGCGATGAGTTACCCACAAGAAAAGAAATTCTGGAATAAAGCAGGTTTTGGTACTTTCTGTGCAGGAGTACAGTCAGAGAGTGATGCTGTACACGTGTAGAGATTAAAAGTGGGTTCCTGTGCCAAAGAATCAAGCAGGCACTTGCACTGTGAAAATAACACTATGATTTATGCTTTTGAAACACTCTGTGCCTTGTGTAAGATAACATAGGTTTAAATGGATGAAACAAGTACAAGCTGTGCTATGAAAATCTTAGTGCTACTTTGGAAAGAACTGCGCATGAGTGGAGAGTTTAGCCCCCTCCGTTGCTGGCACGGAGCCCGGAAGCTAACTGTTTCAAACTAGGGACACCAGAGACATAGCACTGATAACTGTACTATGGGAAAGACTAACAAAATAGATGACTATTGTTCTCATTCATAGGTGGGACTTTTGGGATGTGATGCAAATGGAAATGCAATGTTTATTGGATTAATGAAATGTCATGTAAACATCAGTAAGCACCAGCCAATTATGATTGTACAAGATCCATGAAGAAGGGGTGGGCTTAACTGAAATGCCTCCATTGGGGTATAAATGTTTTTGTACTGAGAGTGACGGGGTCTTTTGCCCCTGATTGCAGCGTGTTCTGCTGGCAGAAGCCCACCAGCTGGTGCCAGAAATAAACCCGTTTGATTTCACCTACTCCACAGTTGTCGTGAGTTTTCCCTCATCCTTGAACCCGCACGTACAGGTAGCTTGTTAAAGGTAATTTGATACTCGGAGTTCCATAACTCCTTGATTTGGCTGCTTCTCATTTTCCGCCGCTAGAAGGCAGCGAGGAAGTAATCTAATGGCTACTACATTTTTAAAGAAATGTGTGTCGTGTCCAGGAAAGATCCCAGACACTGATGCACACGACAATTGTTTAACTTGCCTGGGGGAAATACATTTCTAAGCAAAAACAGGGGGCTGCACCGTAATGTACAAGTTCAAAGGCTATTCAGGTGTATAAATCAATACAATAAACAGATTATCATAAAATCAATTCATTGAATTACAAACCATGTAAATATCAATGCAAATATCAATTACCACAATGGGATACTTGGAATAATTACAATAGCAAAGTCGCTATATTAATGCAATAATAGTGTCAATACAATTCATATAATCAGAGGCATCATAGCACATGTAAATTAAACAATACAGAAGTCTTATAAACAGAAAGGAAAAGTTTCTATCGTTTCTGTTAGTAGAGACAGTTCATAAAAATCAATAACACAATGGTAAAGTCAGAACCGTCAAGGTGGGAGGATTCCCAGGTGTTCCAAGTCAAGCGGGGGAGGCTGGAGACGCTAACTCAATGGTGAAGAAGCGGCCAGGCGCAATGGCTTGTCGCTGTGAATTCTGGGCGTCGTAGTCCAGCAAGGACTGCTCTGAATGCCAAACTCATCTGCGCATGTGCGGGGGTGCGCACAATGGCGGCCCGCAAAGGATGCTGGATAAGGTAGTTCGGGAAAGGCTTCAGGGCGTCCAAGAAGTAAAGGGTAACTGGGCAAATGCCTGGAAAGATGTCAAGGGGTCCGCTGCTCACAGGGTGGGTGAAGACAGCGGAGGGGGGTCGCCTGACGGCGGGAGCTCTCTCCTGAGCCGGCTGAGGGCCGTTTCGTCATTAAGACTTCCTCAGAGGCGTAAATAATAGCGTCCTCAATAGGAATCAATCTAAATAATAATAACAATGATATGTATCAAGACCAGAATGAACGGTGGGGACTAGGCATGTCAATATTGAGTAAATCAGAAATGAGTTACCATTCAGAGTCGTTCACGTTGCGTGGAGGACGGGCCACTCCAATCTCCGGAAATGGCAAAGGTTAGAGGTCGACAATGGGCTTTTATAGGATTGTGTGGGGAGAGCTTTTAAAGGGGCACTATCTGTAGTACTTATTGACAAAGGGAGTAAGGAAAGAGGTTTCAGGAGGGAATGTGGCTGTCTTCATTTTGTTCAGAAGGGCGTTTATGGTCAAGGGGTCATTAAGACCCCCCAGCGTTTCTCAGTAGCAAGTTGTACAATCCAAAATGTTTCCCTTTCCCTTAATAGGGCTGTCATGTCTGCATGTGGGTGGCCTTTCACCTTTTCAATGACTTGGATCTTAATGTTATCAAATGTGTGCTTCCTCTCTGTGCAGTGTGAGTACAGAGTGGAGTCAGTAGATTTATCCTACTTTATCCTACAAGGAGATCTAGAAATGAATGCCCTCAACTCCTGGCTCAATCAATGGCATGAATCTATTGCCTTTACTTCCACCTCTGACACACATAGCATAAACTACCTGGACGTGACGACCTTCATAAGTAATGGCACCATTCGAGTCAGGAATTACAGGAAACCTATTCAAAAGAATAGTCTCCTACATTATAAATCTTATCATTCTTTCAGTCTAAAAAACAATTTACCTTACGGCCAATTCCTTCGCCTTAAACGGAACTGCACGCATCTGTCACACTACAAACATGAAGCCGATCTCCTGACCAACAGTCTTAGGAGTAGAGGCTACCCAGAACACATACTGCACAAGGCCAGGGTGAGAGCTGATCGCCTTGATAGATCATCTTTACTTAAACCTAAGGTCACTAGGGAAAGAGACGAGAGAATTGTGTGGCCACTTACCCTAAATCCTCATGGAAACCAAATTGTTAGAATAGTTAAACGTTATTGGCCTTTGGTCTCCAGCATTCCTGGCTTAAAAGATTTCCCCATGGTGGCCCACAAAAGGACCAGAAACATAGGGGACATTCTCACTCACACTAGTCTTCCTCAACCTATACTCAAGAGCGCCCTAGTGGTTGGCACGTACCCTTGTGGGTCCTGCACCATCTGTAAACACATTAAACAACAGAAGACAGTCATCAGTAATACCAATAAAAGAGAATTCAAGTTGAAGTCATATGCCAACTGCCAGTCCACAGGCCTGGTGTACCTACTTGAGTGCAGCTGCCACCTGCAGTATACAGGTTACACCACCAGGAGCCTCCGGGAACGTTCCCTTGAACATAAGTCCAGAATTAAATTAAAATCTACTGACTCCACTCTGTACTCACACTGCACAGAGAGGAAGCACACATTTGATAACATTAAGATCCAAGTCATTGAAAAGGTGAAAGGCCACCCACATGCAGACATGACAGCCCTATTAAGGGAAAGGGAAACATTTTGGATTGTACAACTTGCTACTGAGAAACGCTGGGGGGGTCTTAATGACCCCTTGACCATAAACGCCCTTCTTAACAAATGAAGACAGCCACATTCCCTCCTGAAACCTCTTTCCTTACTCCCCTTTGTCAATAAGTACTACAGATAGTGCCCCTTTAAAAGCTCTCCCCACACAATCCTATAAAAGCCCATTGTCGACCTCCAACCTTTGCCATTTCCGGAGACTGGAGTGGCCCGTCCTCCACGCAACGTGAACGACTCTGAATGGTAACTCATTTCTGATTTACTCAATATTGACATGCCTAGTCCCCACCGTTCATTCTGGTCTTGATACATATCATTGTTATTATTATTTAGATTGATTACTATTGAGGACGCTATTATTTACGCCTCTGAGGAAGTCTTAATGACGAAACGGCCCTCAGCCGGCTCAGGAGAGAGCTCCCGCCGTCAGGCGACCCTTCCTCCGCTGTCTTCACCCACCCTGTGAGCAGCGGACCCCTTGACATCTTTCCAGGCATTTGCCCAGTTACCCTTTACTTCTTGGACGCCCTGAAGCCTTTCCCGAACTACCTTATCCAGCATCCTTTGCGGGCCGCCATTGTGCGCACCCCCGCACATGCGCAGATGAGTTTGGCATTCAGAGCAGTCCTTGCTGGACTACGACGCCCAGAATTCACAGCGACAAGCCATTGCGCCTGGCCGCTTCTACACCATTGAGTTAGCGTCTCCAGCCTCCCCGCTTGACTTGGAACACCTGGGAATCCTCCCACCTTGACGGTTCTGACTTTATCATTGTGTTATTGATTTTTATGAACTGTCTCTACTAACAGAAACGATAGCAACTTTTCCTTTCTGTTTATAAGACTTCTGTATTGTTTAATTTACATGTGCTATGATGCCTCTGATTATATGAATTGTATTGACACTATTATTGCATTAATATAGCGACTTTGCTATTGTAATTATTCCAAGTATCCCATTGTGGTAATTGATATTTGCATTGATATTTACATGGTTTGTAATTCAATGAATTGATTTTATGATAATCTGTTTATTGTATTGATTTATACACCTGAATAGCCTTTGAACCAGGAAATACATTTCTCCCAGGATTGCGTTATTTGCCAGCAGTTCACCCCCCAAACAAGGAAGAATAGAGAACTGCGCTTCAAAGCGGCTATGTTTGAGCAAGCCCTTTTTAAAAAGGACATTGATCCCTCTCCTCAAAGTAAAGAAATGACTAAGGAGTTACCAGAGAGTCACTTGAGGATCAAAATACCGTTGGGAGCCAAGCAAAAGAAATAACTGGCCCCAAAGGAGCCGCAGAGAGATAAGAAAATGGCGGGCGCTAAAAAAGTCCCTCCCATAGCGGAGCCGAGATCTCGCTCCCCACCAAGAGTTATGGAGGAACCAGAAACATCCGTGAGGGCACAGGAGGAATTAGAGACGGCAAAAAGGAAGAAGAATTCAGGCGAAGGGGCAATTCCCCAGTTACCTGATGCCGTTTCCCTCGAGGCCTCTGCACAGCAAGCCTCTTCGACTCCTGTCGAGCCCGTTGATGCAATGGACTCATCAACTTCGGGCCCGCCTCCCCCGTCGGGCCCGTATGGCCAAGAGCAACCCTCTCCGGGATATCGAGAGCGTCGAGAGCGCTCATGGGCTCATGCACGCTCTCGGGATCGAGCCCCCTCGAGACGGAAGGCGGGGCGTTGACACCGAAGCACCTCGACGTCGATGACGTCACCGAGCTCCGCCTCCTATTCCTCCTCCTCGGATACCACTCCCCCAAGGAAGATAAGGAGGAAACATGGCAAAAGGAGGCGTAGAAGACGATCAAGCTCCTCCTCTAGCTCCTCCCCAAAAAGAGCCCATAGAGAGCGCAAAAGGGAGAAAAGCAAAGAGCGAGGACACAAAGCTCCTTTAGGAGCAAGAGCACAAAGCCTGCGCACAAGCACCAACATAATTAGCAAGCGCAGCACTATTGTCTCATCTGATCCCATTGAGAGAAGTGTACTGCCACAAAGCTGGCTACAGCGAGGGCAGAATCAACAGATTGTCAGCAGTGAAGAGAGTCTGCCAGCCCTAAGTTCCCTAGGAGGCTCCTGGCACATTAATCATAAGGGCCAACTAGTATACTCCAAAGACACCATTCAAACAAGGGCACAATACACTCAGGAGGATATGGGGCACAGAGAGGACTTAAACAGTCCACAATCTGCTGCCTCATTATATATGGATGAAAGAGAGGTTTGCACACCTTTAAGGGTTAGCAGAGGAGATCATGGCACCCATGCTCATTGTGAAGCCTCTGAATTCTCAGACAATGACCGTTATATATATGAGGAAATAGGCAAAGCAAAACAACAGAAGGATGATGAAACTGAAAAGTTCACGGTGTGACAACCCCTTGTTGACCGGCCTCAGACTGGACAATCTTTCTATATCCAAACTGCTGACCCTCAATGCAAGGGAACCTCGAAGTTACCTCAGCAACTTCCGTCTTATGGCAGGGTAGACTATCTCCCCCATTAACCATTGAACTGCAGAGATTTTAAATTTCTCAGTAACCACTTGACCACGCTGCCACCATTTATCCGTCTGACCACTGACCTTGAGGGCCACCACCAATAAAAGAATTAGGAGAGGTGTTTTTCTTTTAAGATGCAAATAATTTATTATGACATAAATGGGTACAAATCTTGGTTGGTTTTATACTTCCTCAGAGGCACAAACTTATTCTGTTACACAAAACACAATGGGGATATATTATCGGGTTTCCACTAAACCTCTATAAACCCCTGGACTCTTCCAACTTTAACTAGGGTCTCTACACCCATAAAACTGGACTGCTCTCTTGCAGACCTTAAGACCAACTAAAATACTGAACTGTTCTCTTAGACCAACTAACACAAAACAAAACTCCTCCCCCTCTCTTGTGGCAGTTGGCTTCCAACGGCTCTTTACCAACTGTAAAATTCAAACCTTGAACATTCTAAAAGCCTCTAGCCCTGGTTGCTATGGCGACAGCTCTTCAAAGCTTCTGCCAAGCCTCCCTTCTGTTTCACCCACAGCAACAATCCATAGAATATTCCCCCGAACTACACAAAACAACATACATTTAACATATGTCATACAACATTTGCACACAAATAATCGACATCATTACACACGGTTATGGTGTCCCACATAGTCAGAGCATTGGGACTTCCTGCTCCAAAGCAGCCCGACACAGTGGATGACCCCATGGTTCCGGCGGCTCGCCAGAAGGGGGCTACAATTTCATCCTTACCATCACTTCCTTACTTATTGAAACTAGGGAAAGTGGTTGAATTGGCCCCAATAATGACACCTGCTATCCCGAGAGCAGTGGATGCAATGTACAAGATTGACCTGACAGGTGACGATTGGGCCGCACGGCCTCCGAAACCTAACACGGCAATTTCTGAAGTGTGTCAAGGGAAACGGCCATCTAAATATAACTCAACGCCCAGTGACAAAGAAGGGAAGAAGATTGACTTGATCGGAAGGAAAGCCCACATAGCCACGGGACTGTCGATGAGAATGGCTCACTATGCCACGTATATGGCAGCCTACCAGTCCTTTTTGTGGGATAGGATGACCCCTTATATCGAGTTGCTACCCAAATGGGAAAGACGTGTCCCACAATCTTTTCAAACCGATGCACTCCTCCTGGCAGAGTATCAGAAGGATTTTGCGGCCTATATGGCCGAGTCTGCGGACAAGGTTTTCGCCTTAGGAACGGCAGCTAGGAGGCATGCATGGTTGCGTGCCTCTTCTTTATCAGAGGAGAACCGCGCAATTGCTGAAGAGCTGCCAATGCATGTTGAAGGAATATTTAACCCAACAACAGAAGACAAAATCAAGCATAATCATGAAATGAAAAAGACTATGCAAGGATATAACTCCTCCAGGCAAGGTGGCAACCAGCAGAGGCAAAGATGGCAATCCTCAGTGCCATATTACAGACGTACTGCCGGTAATTATTATAACCAGAACAGGCAACGCTTTCAGCAGTCTGGCAGGCCGTTCCAGAGGAGTCAACATTTTGGCAGTAGGGGCCGTTACCAGCCTTATCAAAGCAAGACTGCTAAGCCACCTGGAAATAAGCAGCGTTTTTGACAGTTGCTCGTCTCAGAGTGTGGAACCACATCAACATCCATTGCTGCATATGGTTCCTACTGCTGATTCTGATTTGTTATATATGGATACTGTTAATCCAATGTTTGGTGAGCGATTGGCTCCCTTCTTTAATTCATGGTTTGAAATTACATCCGATATGTGGGTTTTACGGATTGTAAGTGAGGGTTATAGTATAGAGTTCGATAGTTTGCCCCCTGTTGGTTATGTAGATGTAACACCTCCATCACCTGTGCTGATGGAAGAGATAGACAAACTCTTATTTAAGGGAGCAATTACCCCTATAAGTTCGAGCAGTTTTCGTTACTGTTTTTTCTCCAAGTATTTTTTAGTGCCTAAAAAAGGGGGTGGCCTACGCCCCATTCTAGATTTTAGGGGAGTTAATCGTTACATAACCCCTAAGAAATTTAGGATGATTTCTTTGAAAACTATTCTACTGCTGTTAAATAAAGGTGATTGGTTTGCCACTGTGGATCTTAAGGATGCTTATTTCCACATATCAATAAACAAGAGACATCGGAAATACCTAGCATTCATGGTAGGAGACAGGGCATATCAATTTAATGTCCTACCTTTTGGACTATCCACAGCTCCTAGAGTATTTACGAAATGTATGGTCGTCGTGGCGGCATACCTACGGAAAGGAGGGATCACAGTCTATCCATATATAGATGACTGGTTGATAGTGGGTAGTTCTAAAGAAGAGGTTATAGATCACATAGGATACATTATGTCTCTTCTCCAGTCCTTAGGTCTCATTGTCAACCTGGAGAAGTCCAAATTGATCCCTACAAGAAGAGCACAATTCATCGGAGCTCTTCTAGATTCGGAAGAAGAGAAAGCATTCTTACCGAGAGACAGATTCAAAAATTTACAGACCATCATTCAGGGACTATTGCATCAGAGAATAGTGACAGCAAGAGATGTGCAAGTTGTATTGGGTCATATGGCGTCTACAACAGCAGTCACCCCTCATGCCAGGTTACATTTAAGGCCGATACAGTCCTGGTTCCAGTCGGTATTCAGTCCAGCTGTCCACAAGTCATCTATGCAGTTATCGATACCAATAAGAGTATGCAAGTCCCTAGGATGGTGGCTGGACCCACACAATGTGTGTATAGGCCTGCCGTTTCATCAGCCAACACCAACTATAACGTTGACAACAGACTCCTCCCTCACGGGGTGCGCATGTAGGAAAGTATACGGCACAGGGAGTTTGGACAGTAGTAGAGTCAGCACTACATATAAATCATCTGGAGTTAATGGCAGTGCAGAAGGCTCTCAAAGCCTTCGAGTTAATTCTTTCAGACACGGTTGTGCAATTGGCAACAGACAACACAACTGTAATGTTTTATATAAACAAACAAGGGGGGACACATTCTTCGACACTGAATGCTCTGACACTGGACATATGGCATTGGTGCATTCAGAGAAAGATTTCCCTAATGGCGATTCACTTACCTGGGATACACAACACCATAGCAGATCACCTAAGCAGAAACCCTTTAGGGAACCACGAATGGACTCTAAACAAGCAGGTGGTTCGGTCCCTATTCAGAATGTGGGGTCAAGCACAATTAGATCTTTTTGCATCGCCAAGCAACAAACAATGTGCCAGGTATTGCGCAAGATTGGGTCGGAGTCAGATGCGGAATTGCCTGGGAGATGCCTTCCTGATCCACTGGGGGACGCACGATGTGTACGCCTTCCCACCATTTCCACTACTTCTGAGGGTGGTCTCCAAGATGAACAGGGACAGAGTGCGGGGAATCTTGATAACCCCGTGGTGGCCCCGACAGGCGTGGTTCTCACTGTTGATGAAAATATCCAGGAGAGTCTACCAACTACTGCCTCAGAGAGATGATCTCCTACTCTCTCAGAAAGATCAGGTTCTGTACCCGGATGTTCAAAAGTTAAGGCTAGCAGCGTGGAAAGTTTCCCCTCAATAGGAACCCAATACACAGGCTTATCAGAAAAGGTGAAGATAATCCTAGAAGCGGCACAGAAAGATAGTACAAAGCGCTCCTATATTTATAAATGGAATCGTTTTACAAGATTTGTAAAGGAAAGAGGAGTTGATGGCCTTTCAGCAGATACGCCTCTTATTCTAGAGTTTTTACTGTCTTTGTCTGAGCTGGGATTATCTTTTTCATCATTAAAATGTTATCTGGCCGCAATTTCCTGGTTTCGTCGTAAGGCTAGCCTACCTTCTTGCTTCTCTGAGCCAATGATTAGACAGTTTTTGAAAGGGGTTGGGAAAATGCGACCTGAGGTACAGCCGGTCATATCTACATGGAACTTAGAACTTGTTCTGCATGCTCTGATGAAGCCCCCTTTCGAACCATTAGCAACAACTGATATCTCATTCTTATCATGGAAGACAGCGCTTCTAGTTGCAATAACATCTGCACGTAGAGCCAGTGAGTTGTGTGCTCTGCGCTGTGATGAACCGTATCTGAGGATACATAAGGATAAGGTGGTACTTATCCTTATGTAACGGAGATCCTCTGGCCGGGTCGTCCCGACCCCCCGCCCACCACTTCCACTCTTCGAGGGCGAGTCCCTGGCTCCAGCCCCGGCGGTGAAAAGCCTGGGAGTGATCCTAGACGAAAATCTCACGATGGAGGCCCAGATCCAGGCTGCAGCTAAGGGCGCCTTTTTCCATCTCCGTAGGGGCCGTCGGCTGGCTCCCTACCTTCCACCAGAGGCCTTGAGAACAGTGGTCCATGCCACTGTCGTCTCACGCCTCGACTACTGCAACGCCCTATATGTGGGCCTCCCCCAGACAACAACTAAGAGGCTGAAACGTATCCATAACGCCGCAGCCAGACTCATTACTGGGTCATCAGTGAGGGATCACATTTCCCCCATTCTTAAAGAACTTCACTGGCTGCCCCTAGAGTTCAGAGCCCTTTACAAACTCCTGGTGCTCACCTTTAAAGCCCGGCACAACATTGGGCCTTCCTATCTGAGTGACCGGCTGACGGCCCAATGCAGCGAGAGGCCAGCACGCTCCATCAACGGTGACCGCCTGACTACCCCTGGAGTGCGGGAGGCTAGACTGGCGAAACTCGGCGGAGAGCCTTCTCCGTCGCGCCCCTTCGACTTGGAACTCACTGCCGCCCACCCTCAGAGCCTCCGACTCTATCTGGATTCCGGCCAGCCTTGAAGACCTGGCTCTTCCGCCTAGCGTTCGGGACTGGCTCGGTACCCTGGACTACCTGAGCCACCCCTCCTGTTCATATTCCATGTTTTTAAACTGTTGTACATTGTTCACCCTAGGGTTTTAACTGTTGTAAGTCGCCCGGAGCACCGCCGGTGGAGGGCGACTCACAAATATTAAAGTATTATTATTATTATTACTTAGAACTGATATAGCCTTTCTACCAAATATATCTACTAGGTTCCACATGTCGCAGGAGATAGTACTACCAGCCTTCTTTCAGAATCGAACGACAGAGCTAGAAAGGTCATTACATAAATTGGATGTGCGCAGAGCAATCTCATTTTATACAACTAGAACGTCGGGTTTTAGGAAATCCGCAAGATTATTTGTCAAATATAGGAATGATGTGTTGGGATTACCTGTGTCATCACAATGCATTTCTTCCTGGATAGTATCCTGCATTCGTAAGTCATACGCCATTGCAGGGAAAGAACTGCCCTCGCAGATCAGGGCACATTCCACTAGGTCGGTGGCGACATCAACAGCTTTCATGAGAGGCGTTCCCCTTGATGTGGTTTGCAGAGCAGCAACTTGGTCTACTCCGCTGACCTTTGTGAAGCATTACAAGGTGGACATGACCTCAAAGAAGGATGCCGCATTCGGCCGATCGGTGCTGTTTTCGGCGGTGGCATGACGCCCACCATCCGAGGTTAGTAGCTCGCTATTCTACCAATCAGTGCTATTCACGGCTGACCACGAAAATAAAATATGGGTTGCTTACCTGTAACCGTAGTTTCTTGAGTGGTCAGCGTGAATAGCACGCTCCCGCCCATCCTCCCCGCTTTTTGTTGTTAATATAGTCATGCCAACCTTCTGACTGCTTAAGCGGCGGAAGAGAACTGGCAGTTGGCCCCTCAGGAGGGCTATTTATACTAGCAGGGATGGTGCGCGAGGGCCAACTGACAAATTTATCTTGAGACTTCAGAGCTGCCTGCGCGAGCGCAGGGGATAAACCAATCAGTGCTATTCACGCTGACCACTCAAGAAACTACGGTTACAGGTAAGCAACCCAAATTTCCCTCTCACACAGCTTATGTGCATCCCATTTAGCAACACAATAACCATAATTTTACATTGTTATTGTCAACTTTGATGCATGGCAACCCTATGAATGACAGCCTCCAAGTCACCCTATCATCCTTGGCCCTACTCAGGTTTTACCTCCATTGGCCCTACCTCCAAGTCACCCTATCATCATTGGCCCTACTCAGGTTTTGCAGATGAATGAAAATGTTTTCTGGTTTGTTTGTTTTTTTTCCTTAACAGCTTTTATGTCAGACTCTGGAAGGGATGTCTTTTCAGAAGTTCTTTCAGGTTTCTTTGCTCATACATTTCTGTGCTTTCATAATAGCCTTGACAGTTTGAGGAAAAATGTTCTCTTCTTTGTACTTTCTAAATTGTCTCTTGGTGCTTTCTTCTCCAAATAGGGCCCCGTGGGTTATTTTGTCTCACCCTCTTTTTATCAAACAGAAATGTAAAATCGCAGCGTTAGCATAACCATACATAAAAATTAGAAATATAATGGCATGGCCAGTCCTAACTTTATATCTATTCAGTGATATACTTTGCACTTCGGGATCTTGCCATCTGCTCACCCACAGAAAACCATATTTAATAATCTAGAGCTGATGTGGTCTATCCAATACAATTTTCTGAATCAGTACCCCAAATAACCCTAGGAACAGGCCTAAAAACAATGACACCAAGGCACCCCACTCCGCAGTGCCACATGGAACGGCTCTGCTCAGGGGGAGGGAGGGAGGAGGAGAAGCAGCAGCCAGGAGGCTTGTAATGCCTTTCATAGGTAGTCAGCCTCTCCCGATATCCTCTTTGACTCTGCACTAAAAGAAGGTTTTGCGAGACCCGTCACTCTCGTTGCAACGGTGTAATAACAGTAAGACCACGGACCATGTTTTAGTTCTTGGGGACCATTGGTGGTCCACGGACCACAGGTTGGGAACCACTGGTCTACAATGTAGAATTAATGCAGTTTGATTCCACTTTAACTGTCATGGATCAATGCTACAAAATGCGGAGGTTTGTAGTCTGGTGAGGCATCAGCGGTGTGTGGGAAAGAAAGCTAAAGACCTTGTAAAAACTCACATGATTCTATAGCAATCTAAACAATCTAACAAATTTAAAACAATGTAAGTAATATGATTTTTGAATGTTATATAAAACAAATGACAAATTAGAAGACAGATTCAAAGAATTAAGATAGCTTAAAATAAAATATCTGCCTCTTTTAATACACATTTTTGGGTTAACATGCAATATATTCCCAGAATGGGTGTTTATCTCTGACCCTAACCAGTAGTTCATGAATGCTTGGATCCTTCTCTGATGTTTACTATAATTGAAGCTGTTCAAGAAACAAACTATCTACATGTCCTGAAAAGCAGCCTTCCATAAATAGTGACTTCACAAACGTCTCTGATTTCCTTGTTGTTAAACCTGACACACCTTGTGAAGACACAGAATGTCTTTGGTCTTTTATGTTGCTTTGAATTGGCAACACCATGAAACTACATGCTATGGTTCCTTCAAAAAGTGTATTTTGTCCAGAAAATACACTTTTTGTATTTTGTCCAGAATATAAGGTCACCACCAGGAACAACAGGCACTTTATATCTTCAGATGAGTGATGTCAAGGGAAGTTTCAAATAGATTGGGCAGAAGCTAACTTTCCTCATATATCAGAAGAGTCTGGTATATGGATATCTTGCCAGCGTCCAGAGCTCCCTGGTCCTCTTTTATCCATTTGATTTAGGTTCTGACATGAAAAGTGTTCTCTTTCCATTGTGGTTAATCTGTGTGTCATGTTTGGTCCAGATTTGTTGGCAGGAATCACAGCGTTCTTTGGAAGTGAGAAGCATCTTGGAAAATACATATAAACATAGATAGATAGTATATTTCTAAATCTTTATCTCTGCTCTGAGACTCTGACCATTGGCCTTTCTATCTTAGATTTTCTCTATGGAAAGCGAAAGGTTGCAAAATCTTGATATAGAGCTATAGCTGTGTTGGCAAAAGTTACAACTATGTAAAGAATTTGACAACATTTTGTGCTGGCTTAAACATGGGCCCTTCCACACAGCCATATAACCCAGAATATCAAGGCTGATAATCCACAATATTTGCTTTGAACTGGGTTGTCTGAGTCCACACTTTCATATAATCCAGCTCATAGTGGATTATATACTGCTGTGTGGAAGGGGCCTGTATAAAGACTTCTGGAATCAAGTATGGTTTTAATCTACCCCCATATTTAATCTTTTTTTTTGTTCCACTAAACAGAATTTCTACATAAAATTTTGTTTTCCGCAAAACATTTCACTTGAAGAATGCAAAGGACAATTTGCCAGAACATTGATACAAGTGTAAACTCCATTTTCTTATGCAAAGGTCAAGGTGCAATCAACAAACATACGAGCTGTCAACTAATTGTATCCAAGATCTATTATATCTAGGCTTAATTGCTAACTTTTAATGGCTACCATCCTGTTAGTTGGATTTATACGGACACAAGTCTCCCTTACTCCAGGCTATGTCTCTTTTGTACTCAAAACAGGGGGCAACACCGTGGTGAATCAAATAGAAAAACTATGTAGGTAGAACAATGACTACAGTAAGCAGTAGTATATCAAAATATCAAAATATATTCACATTTGTATAATAAACATTTCATATACCTCAATGGGATGAGTTAAGTACAATAGTAGGGGTACAGGTGGATAAACCACAAATTGAGTGCACCAAACAGTTATTGTACATCTAATAACATGCATAATATTTGATATTTTGATATACTACTGCTTACTGTAGTCATATGTCTCTTTTGTGCCATTGCAGAAGTTGCTACTGCCTTTCATAGGAGCAAAGTGACCCCCCTCCCCAATTTACAGTTGAGATACTGTTGATCCCCATCCAGTCACTAAATAGCCTAATGGTAAGTCCAGGGACTCATCTGTAACATAGTTTACACATGAAACAGTTATACTACAGTGTGCACCACTGGATTACAGTCAAAATGTGCTATTTTTTCATAATTTTAAACAAAGGAAATCACAATATTTACTATCCTTGATCACCCAGAATAGTGGTTCTCAACCTGAATACATTGAAGAACAGTGACTACTGGATCTGCCATAGATGCCTTCTCTTGGTCTAGGCTTTGTATGTTTCCAATATGTGCCAACGTTCAACTGCCTAAGTCAGTGGTTCTCAACCTGTGGGTCCCCAGAAGTTTTGGCCTACAACTTCTAGAAATCCCAGCCAGTTTACTAGCTGTTAGGATTTCTGGGAGTTGAAGGCCAAAACATCTGAGGACACACGGTTTGAGAACTACTGACCTAGAAAGAGTGATTGCTTTCTTCAGAGATGCCCAGAATCTGTAACAGAGTTCTGTACGTGGAACTATTATGCTACACTATCCCATTTTGGATTATCGCCATAACTTATTATACATAATCAAAAGAAGAGAAATCACAACAGTTGCCACATTGCTCACCTGGAGGGATTAATGGTTTTCTTCTAAGAGTGCCAGAATCCAGAAATTCACTCATCCCTCAGCAGCTTTCATTGTGGATTGGGAGATGGGAGAAAGAATCACTGAGCGTATATTCATCTTTTTCTTCGTGGTGTCTATGAATATACACATATGGAATGACTGCTCCTGTGCGGGCACCAACAGAAACCTTCCCAGTTTGAATTTTTCAAGTTTTGGCGGTAACCCTGCCCAGTCCTCGGCAGGGCATATAAGCCGCCCCGCGCACGCGCCCTCCCTCAATTCCTTTCTTTCCACCACAAGGCTCGCATTGGAACTTTTCTAGTAGTATTGATGGGATATGTCCACAACGCGTTTTCAACACTGCTCGCAGTATTCCAGGAAGATTCTGGATTTGGACAGGAACTCCGAGTGCCTTTACTGCCTTGGTGAGGCCCATATCTCTGCATCCTGCTGCCACTGCCAGGCTCTGATGACGCAGGCAAAGAATAACCGGGCACACCGTTTGCTGTTCCACTTGTATCAGCAATCCCTGGCCCCTTCCACTGCGATGGCGATGGCTGCCCCATCCACTTCGTCGAGGAAGACTGTGTCTGATTTGGCCGTTCCGTCCACCTCGACTTCTTCAACCTCGGCAGAGTGTTCTGTCCTCGCTGGGAAGAAACCACCTAAGAAGCCACGTTCGATGGTGTCGACGATGTCGAAGTCATCCAGACACATGGGACAGGAGAACCGGCCATGCACACTGACCACCGAAACGGTGCAGACTCGCCATTTGTCAGTGAGCTCCGTGACCTCCGCTCAGTCGGAGTGGTTCCCCCGGTCGGCCGTGGCGACTCCTCCTTCGATGACAGCGGTGTGCATTGCTTTAAAGCACGCACACGAGGAGTCCCGTCAAGCGATGGCACCATCTTCAGTGCCACCGACTCCGGGAAAATCGTCGACGGTGACGTCAAAACCTCCGTTGAAAAAGAAGAGGGCACTACCAGCGTGTTCCTACTCTACATCGTCAAGGGTCATCACCACGGGTTTGGCGGCATCTTCAGAGCACTCTTCGCCAATCCACACCGCACAGCCATCTTCTGAACGTCGCCCTTCCCACCGGAGCAGTCGGTTGAGGATGTATCACAAGACCTTCACATATTGCCAGAGGCCTCAGTGTCCGCGCCCTGCATATTTCGGTACAAATCTCAACTTGGTTTCGCCATCTGTTTCTGGTGACATTGACACTGGAGAAACGGTGTCAAACATCGAGGCTCGCTAGGGATGCCCAGGTGTCGGCAACGAAGCAACCGCCTCCCGTCGGCTCCTCCTCCGTCGCCAAAATTGTCATCTTCCTTGGAGTCGGAGGTTGTATAAAGTGAAAATGACCCTCCGCACTCCGTCCATTCGAAGCATTGGGTATCGAAATATCCCCCACTCACGACACCTAGAAGGTCGACCCGCCATCCCCTACTGACAACGTAAGGGCGTTCGCGGACCAGATGACCCGGATGGCAGGAGAACTAGTCCTAGAGATGAAACAGGTCTCTACGGCAGTGACTGATCCAGTCTTTCGATGGGTGCAGTCCCAGGCTCCTCCAGCGCCACAGATGCCTTTCCTGCCCTGCCTCCTCGAGGTTGTACAGGCCTCATGGAAGACACCATTATCAATTCTGACCACCTCGAAGAAAATTGAGGCTTGGTACCGGATGGATGATAAGGGACTCCAGTGGCTGAAACACCACCCTGATCCCAACTTGGTGGTTGTTAAAGCTGCACATTTATCTGGCTGGGAGTCGTCCACGCCTTCTGATCGTGAGACAAAGCACTTAAATGCCGTAGGCCGAAAGCTGTATTCAGGGGCCCGCCTTTTGACCAGGATGGTGAACTACAGCGACTGCATGGGGGCATACCAGCAGATCCTTTGGAAGAAAGCTGTACCCTTCTTCCAGCGCATGGCAGACAAAGATTGATTCGTCATGACTACCCTGGCGCAGGAAGCCACCTCCCTTGCTCACCACCAGATACAAATGGTGAAGCACACAGGAGACACTGCCAGCAAGATGATCGTGCATGCCATAGCAATCAGGTGGCACACGTGGCTTCGATCATCGGGCCTGTCTATTTCTTCGAAGCAGGTTATCGAGGACCTGCCGTTCGACACCTTGGGTCTGTTCAATGTTGGAACCGGCAATAAACTCAAGGCGAACAAGGACTTCAAACTCCTGGTTGCCAACTATGTAATTGAATATATTATTTTTATGTTCGATTTTACTTTGTTGTTTTGTTGTTGGGCTCGGTCTCATGTAAGTTGCCTTGAGTCCCCGTTGGAGAGATGGTGGCGGGGTACAAATAAAGATTATTATTATTACTATTATTATTATTGCCAATATGTTTGTGACACACTGCAGCCAACACACTTAAGCCCCTTCCGCACAGCTGAACAAAATTCCATATTGTGTGCTTTGAACTGGAATATATGGCAGTGTGGACTCAGGTATCCCAGTCCAAAGCAGATATTGTGGGATTTTCTGCTTTGATAGTCTGGATTATATGGCTGTGTGGAAGGGCCCTTAAGCTCCTTCCACACAGCTGAATAAAATACCACATTATCTGCTTTGAACTGGAATATATGGCTGTGTGGAAGGTCCCTAAGGTGTCATGGCACACAGTTGGAAAAGCTTTGATCTGGACAAATGCTGAAGAGGAGTGCATCTACAGTGCAGAATTAATGCAGTTTGACACCACTTGAGCTGTCCTGGATCAATCCATGGAATCGTGGGAGTTGTCGTTTTATAATTTCTTTAACCTCTGCTAAAGGATGCTGATGCCTCGCCAAACTCCTGTGATTGCATACCACTGAAGAATAGGCAAAAGGATATCCGAGATAGCAAAAATATCATATATATTATGTAACAAGGCACAAGGTATAAGCTGTGGGAGGGCAGTGGTAATAATGCCCCCCAGCACTAATCCATACACAAATCGTGGTGTGAATACCAGCGTGGTTCTCAAACGGAGTGCCAGGAACTGAAGTGACGAAGCTACAAGGGGAAGCGAAGTACACAAGGGATGAGGATCATGAAGTGAAGATGTGCGGGTGGAAAATACCCGATGCGATCCACACCGTCAAAGATAAGCGGTGAAGGCAGATGCCTTATTTGTAATCCCTGCTCCTTGTGGCCGATTGCCAGGAGCCAAGCGCGCAATGCGCCGTGTCTCGAAACCCGAGCCCCGCACGTCGTCCTGGGGAGGCGCCCGGAAGAGAAACCACAAGCCAAGACAGCGGACCAAAGTGCCGAGAAACGCCGGGCACGCCGCAATGGCTTCAGCTGCAGTGGGCCCGTCCGTTTCGCCGACTAACGGCTTTATCAAGCAGCCAGGTGCGATAATAACAGGTGTTTCATGGAATAAATTACATCGTGCGAAATCATGGCCCCATCACAGGTAATTCCATGGACCCGAAGGCATGTCTCTATCTCTTTTTCTAAAGAGCAGCATACAGTTTACAGCTTACACCAATCCATCATGAGGCCTACTTCAACCTGTCAAGAGGGAGGGAGATAGGTACCAGGACTCTTTATCTCCCCCTTACGGGAATGTCCCCCCTCTTGCTGTGCATGGACACAGACCTGTTAGCTTGAACTTTCTAATATGGAGAGAGAGAACTTGATATTTCTGACATCTCATTGCTTCTAAAAGTACATACAATGTGTATAAATATATATTTCCAATATGTATATCTTGTCTTCATCACCATACTTTAAGTTGGGAAGATAGACATAGCTATGAGTCCTGAAATGACTGGTCGTATGTTCCTTTCCTGTGCTTCTAACAGCAGCTGGTGTATCAGAAATGGTTTCTTCCCATCAATTTTCATGATACCAGAGACAACTTTGTGTAATTTGTTGTATTGTCAAAGTTATAGGGGATCTATTAGAAGGATGGGATGCAAAGATGTGACTCACTCTACAACCTTCCTTCCCTGTCTGCGCTTGTTAGGAAATGTTTGAAGAGGCTTCTTCTTATCCCTACCGTGCTTCACAACGGAGGTTTTATTTCAGGACTATAAAAATTGTAATACCTTCAACATGGGCATCCAAACCTGAATATAAAAGGCCATCCAGAGAATCCTATGAGCATGTAAGTGGGAAGCATCCTTTCAATTTAAATGCATTTCCCCCTCATTTCTGTCGTCTCTATATTGGGGATAGGCAGGATAAAAACAAAGAATTATAGACAGAATTATAATGTTTTGATTTCAGGGGGACTTTCTTTACAGTAAGTATGGAGAGAATTGGGTTGTGCACAATATACTGTAATGCCATTATGGATGTGATAACAGCTTTAAAGTAGGATCCAGCAGATCAATTAACAGAGTATTGATAACATGCATATTTGAAATAATAAAAACCAAATATAACTTCCAGGTCTACACAGTGGCCATGTGCCTCTAAAGATCAGTTGCTAAGCTAAAATGGGGAACAGTGGAGAAGCAGATTTACCCCCTATGTTCCAAAAATCTGTTTCCTTCCATATCATTTAATGTAGCTTTCAAATAGTATTTACAGTTGTCCAAAAAGTATCTTGGGCACAAGAAGTTTATGTATTTTTCTTTTGGTTAGGTGAGTATACTGTAGATCTGAGATAATTTACTTTTTACTTTACTTTTTTCTTTTTGTCCTCCCCGTCCCCTTTATTTCATTTTTACTCTAAATAATGTAACTAATTTAAATTTAATTCTATTTTCTTCCAACAGTATATTCAATTAACTATTTTGAGAACAATATCTAAGCTGGGAAAGTACACTGTATTTAAAAAGAAGAAGAAATTGTTGATGTCTTAATACAGCTTATATAAAAATCATTAAGAATATTAACATTTATGTAGTAGCTAAACTAAAATAAGAATAAGCAAAATAATAAGTTGCTTACCATCTAGTTTAGGAGCCCCCCAGTGGTGCAATGGGTTAAACCCTTATGCGGGCAGGACTGCTGACCGAAAAGTCGGTGGTTCGAATCCGGGGAGTGGGGTGAGCTCCTGTCTGTCAGCTCTAGCTCCTCATGCGGGAACATGAGAGAAGCCTCCCACAGGATGGTAAAACACCTGGGTGTCCTCTGGGCAACATTTCTGCAGATGGCCAATTCTCTCACACCAGATGCGAGTTGCAGTTTCTCCTGACGCAAAACAAACAAAGAAACAAAAACCTAGTTTACAACTTCCCCTGCTATCTAGTTATTGTTTTATTCTCCCCCAATATATCCCTTACCCTTTTCATGTGCCATCTCCACCTGGACCAACTCATCAACTCAGATTTACCCCCTATGTTCCAAAAATCTGTTTCCTTCCATATCATTCAATGTAACTTTAAAATCTTTTTAATAAAGGTAATTCTTTTAAAAAGGAACCAAGATGCTGGCTTATTTACACCCTTAGCCTGATTTTGAAAGACTCGTCTTATGTTCAAACATTATGATTCTTATTTGTATATAAGCTGATCACATAAACAAATCTTCATAGTTATCATTGTCTTCTTCCTCCTCTTCTTGGGCATCTGCTACTTGTACATCTACTTTTGACTACTTTTGTACATCTACTATCAGAAAATGCAGAGGAGCTTCCTGTGGAAGCCCCTCCTCCAACTGACATGGAAGTGTCGCTGTATTCTTCACTTTTAACACAAGAGGCTTTGCCCTGTTCTGTTGGCTCCAATGGAGCTGCCTTTGAGCTAGCACGGGGCCTCTCCACAGTAGCGACACGTTTCCCATGTCATGGGGAAAATTCGCTGAATGGGAGCTGTGCCTTGCTGCTCTGTCTTTCCTCCCAGATGCCAGGCGAAGCAGGATGTTTTGCTTTGCTAATATGATGAAGCCACTATTGTGATAAGAACAGAGTGTCCATGTAGTGCACATGCTTTTTCCATGGTACATATTAATCTAAAGTCCTCAAACAAATCAAATAAACTTGTCTCCTTCCCCGATTCTCACAAGAGGGGAATGTGGCAGACCGCCAGGGCCTTTGAATTTGGCTTTACGGGGGTGGACGTGCCGTCTCTTTAGGCCCTAGGGTTGCGATAGCCTTCCTATGCAAAAGGAGACCTGGAGACGCTTTAAAGATGAGCACTGGACTCAGGATGGTAAAGCTCAACAAGATTTATTGATTTACAACCAGTAAAACTGGTGGTTCAGATGCTTAGTTGGTTGCTAGGGGTTGCAGGAAAGTCCTTTGGGGAAGGGGGTACAATCACTTGCCTTTCGGTTGCAGAGTGCATAATGCTGTACTTTGATTCCAGGTCCTCCGTTGCTTTCAATGGCTTTAGGCTCACAAAGTCCTCAAGGCCCCAAAATCTACAGTCTCTATGTGAAGGCAGGCCTTCCTTTGCAACTGCAGGCTTGGTTGAAAGCGTTAGATTGGCTTATGGAGAATGAAGATGGTTTGTCCAAGCGTAGGCTCAGATTTCCACCTCATGTCCATGTGCTTCTTTGTTGGAATGGCCAGAGAAAGGAAGTCCAGCCCTCAGGTGACCTCAGAAAGGGGAGGGGTTAAGGTGCTGGCACCATCTTTGGCGGCAAAACACAGCCCTCACCCATCAATGCCCACACACATTTGAACAGAACAAAGGCATTGCAGGTAGGGACAAACCAGGCACATAATGTAATACAAAACAGGCCCAGTAGGGGTGCAACAGGGAAAGGCATCTGCCTACATTGAGATAATAATAATACTGTTTATTTCTATTCCGCTCTTCTCACCCCGAAGGGGACTCAGTGTGGATTGCAATAAACATACGACAGACAGTCCCTGTCGGAAGACATACAATTTACACATAGACAGTACAGTGCAGTTTTTAGAAGGACTTCTTCTTTTTTGGCTACGTCATACAGGGTGTGACTGCTCCATTACGACATCATTGTTGTTATGTCCTTGCGTCATTGCGCCTTCACGTCACAAGGGGGTGTTGTTGTTCCATCCTCATGACGGGAGCCTCTGTTTTCACCATTTCTGCATCTCCCTTCTCCTGACAGCCGAACTTTTCAGACGTTGTAAAATCTGTGCAAAAGTCCTTCCCCACTTTTTCCATGGTCCCCAATTGTTCTTTATTCACAGCTGGGCACAGCTGGGCTGTTGAACTGCTTGGGTGGGCAGTGGACAGGCTCAAATAGCTGGTTGTCCATGCCAGCTCGGGGATTCGAACTAGCAACCTTCCGATTGCAAGCACAACTGTGTTACCGCTGTGCTATCTCCCCGGCCCTTCCCTGCATTGAGATCCTTTTTGTTTATCCACCATATGAACTGGAGATGATGGGAATGGCAACCCAAGAGTCCTTGTGGCTCTAAGGCTGGAGAAAGGTTAAAGGATATGTTAAAGTCAGACATATCCACAAGCCCTGTGCAATAATACCATGAGAAATGGGTTTAATTTGTTCTGGGACCAAGCTCGTTACTCAGGTTGCTCGTATGTCAAATCAGATTTCCCCATCGGAATGAATTGAAATGTTTTTAATCCATACCATTCATCTCCCCAAACCACACCATTTTTTGTTACCTCCCTCTTCCTCCTCCTCAGCGGCAGTTGATGGAGACACCTGTGGCGCCTGCGCTTTGTACACACACTCTTGCCCCCTTCCCTAGCCTCCACTTTTGCTTAGGTCCCACTCTCTTCCTCCTTTTCCTCCTCTCTGGCCCCACTTTGACTTAAGCCTGTGGCCGTCACCACTACCCTGTGGCAGGAAGAGCCATTGACGCTACCAGAGAGGAGAGGGAAAAAAGAGACACCCCTCAGCACACAGAGAGCGTTCGCCTTGTTCCCTTACAACGGGCGCCTGGCTCATCCAATCTGAGTGTGCTGGAACTGTATAAGTTGCAGTTCCTTTTGTCAGGCTTTCTCACACATAGTTTTAGAGTAATTTTATGTTAGTTTTATGTCAATGGAGTTTGTATCAGCCATTTTGTCCACCCTTTTGGATAAGGAAAGGGAGCCATTTTAGATCATAGACCACTAGGGAATCTTAGAAGCAAGAAGTGTCTGCAGTTGGTCCCAGTGAGAGACAGGCTTGGACAAGCCATTTAAAGTCAATTTCTAATGGGGAGTGCAGGATCAAAGCAGAAGAAAGAGACCCCTTTGCAATGTGTGTTAGATAACTGGGACAGGTTTTGCCTGTTGGCAGTGGAAGGGAAACCCCGAGAGATGAAATCTTTTGAACTTAGCAATCTGTGCACAGAGGTTTGGCCGTCCGTCCGTGAGATTGGCTGGCCAAACACAGGGACCTGGGATTGGGAGATATGCCAACAGCTAGAGGCATATTGTTACGCAGTTCATCCAAACGACCAGTGGATTTATTCTGCAACGTGGGAACGCATGGTTGCAGAGGGGGTTTGGTGGGCTGGGCCAAAGATCCGGGGAGCAGCCACTGCGCCTCCGCTCTATGCAAGTTTGAGTGTCCCTGTTCAAGCTCCAGCCATGTTCCCCACCCTTGGGACAGGCTCAGCCGTCCAGATGACGTCAACGGCCGTGACGCAATCTGAGGCGGTCCCGGCTGTTCCTACTGCGCCAATCCCGTCTGTCCCCACCTCGCCGCTCCCGGCAAGCCCAGAGCTTTCTTCCTGTTCCTGTTGCGCCAATTTCAACCCCAGTAAATTCCCAATGACTTTTCAATTCAATTGGGAGCCAGGCAATGCGGGTTCAAGCGGGACGTTTCCGTCTGCTAGAGCAGCGTCCCATCCCGCGCTGGCCCCTTCACTTCAGCCACCAGCGATAGTGACATACCCTGTTCCCCGATCAGAAAGGAACCCGTTTTATGAGGAACCGCCTGCTTATCAGGCCCCTCTCTCCATGAAGATTAATTACCCCTGGTAGAAGCAAGACAGATAGAGAATGAAGCGAGATGGAT
>JARBWK010000005.1:113344602-113490403 GCA_030556195.1 Anolis apletophallus
CCTACCACAGCCACTGGAGATGCTAACATATGTGATGGAGTGACTACAGGATTTCAGGTGAAGGTGGACTTTTTTTCAAAAGCATTGGGTACATCCCACTTTACTGCAAAGGAATTTTTGCAAGCTGTATTTTGTATTTGGTTGCCCTTTACCTGCACGGCCTTTGTTTCATTGTTCTGTCATGTGGGCACTTAGGGGTGGAGCTGTGTCTTGGCTCCAAACCTGGCGTCACCGCCCTTAACTCCTCCTTTTTCCGGAATTTACCTGAGAGGCAGGACTTCCTCTCTGGCCTCATTCCAGAGAACACACGGACGTAGCCATTGCTGCGACCAAGCATCTTAGTTCACCTATTAAGCCTAATCTTTGCTCTCAACTGACGCCTGCAGTACAAAGGCGGACCTGTCCTCAATATAAACTGCGGATTTTGGGGCTTTTACAGGACTCTGTGGGCCTACAAAGCCAGAGGGCAACAGGAAACCTGGGATCAAAGAAAGACACCATCACTCTGCAAACAAAGAGGCAAGTGATAGCTTCCTTTTTCAAGGACTTCCCTTTGCAACCAACTAAGCATTTTGAGCCACCAGCATTTTTACTGGTTGTTTTTCAATAAATCTTGTTTGGTTCACTATTTTGAGTCTAGCACTCATTCTTAAAGATATTCCAGGTCTCCCTGTATGTGGGACTGCTTTTCTCTACCTTCAGGGCCCTTAGCTTGCAATATTCATCCTTTTAAAGCCCATTTTAGGCCCTGAAGGCAGAAGAGGTGGGACACCTCGAAGGACCAATTATTCTCATTTCAACTATTTTTCCCCAAAGCCTCTTGTCATTGCCTCAAAGGCATAATACCCTTCAACTGTCCTGATTGTAAAGGGAAGTCCCAGTTAGTCCTCTGTCACCACCATTTTCTCAGTTGCTTTGAAAATGCACCAGTTTCTCTCTCCTCTTCCCATTTTTCTCATTTGTCCTCAGTTTACGATAGAGTTCAAAGAGCAAAAGTAGTTTGTACTCAATTAATTCACCATGGAGGAGAGAAAAGAAAGTGTGGAATTTTGCCCTTCCCATTAGGGTCATGCAAAGGCAAACCGCTGCAGCCTCTCTCTTAGCTTGTGAGATTGCTTGCCCAAATGTGTTCTGGTTTATCTCTGTGAAAGGGGGTGGGGACATCATTGCCATGTTTTAATTTTTTTTTCCTGCCCATTTTAACCCAAGAATCCCTTTTTCAAACAGGAAGTGATCTGAAGGACAAATTTTGGGTCATTTTCTGTTAAACAAAAAGGCCACTCTTCATCCCAAAAGCGCTGGAGAGCAAAACAAAGAAAAATATGAGCTTTTGGTGACATTTTGGGACAAAAGTTTACATTTTTCCAGTTCTCTTGAACTCTGCATTCTGAGGATCACAAACATATCCTATGGGCCTCACCTACCCCATCTTTTAAAAACACATTCTTTCTGTTTCTTCCATTATTTTGAATCTCCTGCTTTTGTCATAAAACCAATTTCATGATAATTAATTAAATTAAATTAAAGAAAGGCTTGACAAATCCAAAGCTGGAGTTAAAATTGCTGGACAAAACATTAACAACCTTAGATATGGAGATGATACCACTTTGATGGCTGAAAGCGTGGAGGAGCTGAGGAACCTTCTAACCAAAGAAGAAAGTGCAAAAGCTGGGTTGCAGTTAAACATAAAAAACTAAGATTATGGCAACCAGACTGATTGATAACTAGCAAATGGGGAAAACATGGCGGCAGTGACAGACTTTGTATTTCTAGGAGTAAAGATTACTTCTTGGGAGGAGAGCAATGACCAATTTTGATAAATTTTAATTAAGAGTAGAGACATCACACTGGCAATGAAGATCTGCATAGTTAAAGCAATTGTATCCCCCGTAGTAATCTATGGATGTGAGATCTGGACCATAAGGAAGGCTGAAGGGTTGGTTGATCAAAAAAAAAATTGTGGTTCTAAAATCAAATGGGGGATTTTTTTTGATTAGTAATAGAAAGACGTTTACAAAAAAAATTCCAAAAATTTCTAAAATGTAATGTAATTACTAACGAAATTCGTTATTAGTTCATATTCCAGCGCATGCGCATTCCAGATGGTTTTGGCCTATAACTCCCAGAAATCCCAACAGCTGCTAAACTGGCTGGGATTTCTGGGAGTTGTAGGCCAAAACTGGAATACACCACACTTGAATAAGGCACTAGTGAATCGTGGTGGGGAGAGAGGCAGCTGAAGTGAGCTGCCGCGCTGGGTGCTTCCATAGCCTTTTGGACTTCAACTCCCAGAAACCACCACCAAGCAAGAGTCCAAAATGGTAACTTTTCTCAGTTTTGCAAGGAAAGCGGAAAGGAGGAGGAGAAGATCAATATTTGTATAGAGAAGACAACCCCCCACTCCTGAGTACAAGCTGTGGCAGAAGCAGAAAGATCTCCCTGAAGAGTGCAAAAGGACTTCAATTCCCAGAAGCCCCAGTTTGGAAGCACCTTTCTCTCCTTCGTGAGAGAAGGGGGGGGAGAGGCTTCCTCCCCATTTCTCTCACGCAGGAGGGAAAAGCGCTTCCAAACTGGGATAAAGATCCAGTTTGGAAGCACCTTTCTCTCCTTCTTGACAGAAGCGGGGGGGGGGGGGACACAGGCTTCCTCCCCATTTCTCTCACGCAGGAGGGAAAAGTGCTTCCAAACTGGGATAAAGATCCAGTTTGGAAGCACCTTTCTCCTTCGTGACAGAGGGGGAGGAGGCTTCCCCGGGGCATCGTTGAATAATCCCTCGAAGCGGAGGGTGCCTGGGAAGGTAGGAGGCGCAGAAACCCTGGTTTTGACCTTTAAAGCTCTATATGGTTCTGGCCCAGCTTACTTGTCCGAACACATCAGCCGCTACGTCCCACCTCGTAATCTAAGATCATCCGGGAGGCCCTGCTCGCTCCCGCCGACTTCTCAAATGCGGCTGGTGGGGACGAGGGATAGGGCCTTCTCGGTGGTGGCTCCCTGCCTGTGGAATGCGCTCCCTATTGATGTACAATCCACCTCATCCCTCCTGGCATTCTGGAAAAAAGTAAAATCCTGGCTGTGGGACCAGGCGTTTGCACCCCAGCACAAGGCAGCATTTTAGATAGGATTTTAATGGAAAGTGGACTAATAGGGCCAATGCTTTTATGGACTGAACACTGTTTTAATCTGGAGTGAATGTGTATGGTGCTAATGTAATTGTATTTTAATGCATTTTAATGTATTTTAATTGTTGTTATATTGTTACTATGTGGGCATTGAATTGTGCCGTACTGTAAGCCGCTCTGAGTCCCCCCTCGGGGGTTGAGAAGAGCGGGGTAAAATCCTGAAATTAAATAAATAAATAAATAAACCCCGATCCCGTGGCTCCTGCGAAAGGCGGGGGAAGGAAGGGGAGGGAGGAAAGGCCTAGGGGGAGCCAGGAGAAGAAAGGGAGAAGGTGTTTGATTACAATAATTAAGAAAATGCCGGCCTACAGGCTCGGTAAACAAAGTCCACTTCCTGGTTGGCGCTCGAGGTGCGGTAAACATCAAAAGTAGCTTTTCATACAAATCGAATCCGATTTCAAATAATTTTTAAACCGCAGAAACCAAGCCTAGAAGGCTGAGTATAAAGAGACGACTTAGGCAGGGCAGAACTTTCTTATTTTTTTGATCCCACCGCTGTATACCAATTATAAAGGGGCGAGTGTGGTGGTCTATGGCTGCTTTTACACACCTTGGCAGGGCACCAAGGACTGTGGTGGTGAGGGCACAATAGGCTGGGCAGAGTGTCAGAGAGCTGTTTACATTTTTATTAACTAAAATCTCACTGCCACCATTAATAACCAGGGAGAATAGAGGCACCGGGAGGCAAGGTTGAAGATGAAAACAAAACAGATGTTTATTTGAACAACGTGTGAGAGATCAAACGCACTTTGCTTAATGGTTACATAAACAGTGAATGGAGCGTATGGTTACAAATCTTGGCACAATGCTTAAAACAAACGTCACTCTAAACTGTAGCCCTAGACAATACTGTTGAGGTATTATCTGCTACCTAATAATTACCTATCTCTGCCTATTCTCGGCCAGAGATCTCAAAAACCAGCAAAATGCTGCTAGCCCGCTCAGGAGCTACCTCACTCTCTGACTTTCCCTGTCAGAGGTCTCACCAACTCTCCTCACTACTTTCTCTCTTTTAAAACGCACACTTGTTCCTTTGTGCTTGGCCTAAGCTCCGCCCACAGGCTTCTAACCAATCAGCAGGCTTCTCTGCCCCTCCCCAGGCTGCTTTCAAGCTCAGCCTTCTCAGGGAAATAGCTAACCTGAAATGGCTGTTCTTTTAAAACAGAACACAAAATGGCCGCCGCACTTAACTGGGCTTCTTCACTGAGTTTCTCCCAGGCTAAAAAAAAGACAGTATGTCACAACGAGGCTTATCAGGGTATTAAAAATCCAAAATCAAAACTGTGATAAAGCTGAAATAATTTTCTGGCCGAAAAACCTCTTGAAAGACCACTAGCCACCACCAAACTTATAAGCAATATTAAGCCTTTGGCTTACTTGAGCACCGGGAATTTGATGCAGCTGACTAAGTGTCAGCTGCATAAGATCTCTCTGACCAGTAGGTCATGAGTTCGAAGCCTGCCTGGGTCGAGGTGGGTGCTCAGCCTTAAGTGTAGCCTGCTGTCCACCTTTGCAGCCCAAAAGACAGTTGCATCTGTCAAGTAGGTGATAAAGGTACCACATTAAGTGGGGAGGCAAATTTTGACTGAATTATGAGGCCATTAAAAGAACTCCAGGAATGCTGAAGAAATGCGGAAGAACAACAAGGGACGCTGGAAAACGCTGAGAGATGAGGAGTGTGTCAGCTCTCCCTGGTGGCCAGAGTTTGCCTCTGTTCGTTTATATGTCTCTTTGTGAAACAGCAGGAATTGTCTGCTAAAGTATGTGTACTGTAATCCGCTCTGAGTCCCCTTTGGGGTAAGAAGAGCAGAATATAAATAAAGTAAATAAATAAATAAATATCTTAGGCAAAAATGCACTGGATTCACACTCAGGCTTGTGTAGTGAGGTAACACTGAAAATATTACTTCTTTAAGATGTACCCTGCCACCATTAGACTTTTGAATACTGCAGGAAACTGCTTTAAAACTTCTCTGACAGAGGCCCACGTGAGGCGGATGTGTTGAACAATAAAACAATGATGTTTATTTAAGAGAACTTGAACAAAATAGACATTAAGCTTAGTGGTTCAGAAATATTGGCATAAAAGTGTATGGTTCCTTTAAGCAGTTCAAATCTTAGTTGCAAATAACACTCCTTTCTCCCTCCAGGAATTACTGACAGGATTTCTGCTCTGCCCAGCAATTCTAAACTCCACTACAGATAGTCCTTCCCTGGATCTATCTCTCCACTCCTCCACCAACTATCTTCCCTAATAGCTGTAAAATCTTCTCACTAGCTTACTCTGTTAGCTAACTGTCCAATTTCAGGCTTCCTTCCCTATTATCTTCTCCATTCCAGCCTCCTAACTCCTTCTTCTCTAACACATCGACTCCAACTCCCTGGCTGTTGCAACCTGGACCTGAAAGATCCCTCAGTAAATCACCACGAATCAGCCGTGATTAAATGCTTTATTTAGAATAGATAATAAAAGGAAAGATAAAAGATATTGTCCATTGATGCCTCAAGCATCCGATACTGCAAGGCAATAGTTCCAGGAAAGTTCAAAGGTCCAATAATGCAAAGAGTCTTGAAACCCCAATGGGCTAAATCCAGAATAAGTCCTTGGAAACAAAGGCTTGGCTTGGTACTTGAGAACGATGACTTGAAGGCCCCGCAGCCCGTTCTTGGTCTAGAGTTTCATGGAGCAGCAGGCTAACTTAAATAGGTTTTCCTTGGAGCTAACTTAAATAGGTTTTCCTTGGCTTTGAACTTGAAGACGCAGGCTACGTTGTAACTTCTTCACAGGAGTAACGGGAGGGCCTTCCTTTCCCAGGCCTCTCGAGCCAGACTGGAATGTCAGCTCATTAGTGAACGCACCTGGGGAAAAGGGAGACGGCTCGGCTCTGCTTCTCCAAGCCTCCCTATCTGCTTGGGAAGAAATAGGGATGCGTTTGTCCTTGACTGCTGGTTGACACAGAGGCCTTTGATCAGGCTTTCTTCTTCGGCGTTAAGTATTTATGTCACAGCGGATAGGCAACAGAAATATAGAAGTTTAATTCCCCATTGGCCCAAAAACTCCAGTCTCTGTTCGAGTGAATAATGAAACTCTCATTCAGTTCACAAGGTAAATATATAACTTTGTATTGAATTGTATTTAACAATAACTGGCAATACATCGAAAAACAACAGCCATCACAGCTACCTTTCTAAACATCCTTTCCTCACAGATATTAAATCCCAACTGTCACTTTGTAACTGACATTCCTCAAGGTAATATAGCAGGTTTGGTACTTTTCCGAGTAAAAAGTACAGTCAGAGAGTGATGCTACATACGTGTTTAGCTTGAGATGCGGGTTCCTGTGCCAAAAATCATACAGGCACTTGCAATATGAGAATAACACTGTGATTGAGGCTTTTAATACACCCTGTGCCTGACTTGAGATAACATAGGCTAGATGGGTGGAAAAGCAGCACAAAATGTGCTAATGGGAAAACTTAATGCGAATTGAGAAAGCACTGCGCATGACAAGAGAGCCTGACCCCCTCCGTTGCTGGCACGGAGCCTGGGAGTCAATGTTTCAGTTTGAGGACATCAGGAGACTAAGCAATGATACCATACTGTGTGAAAGTACTAACAAGAAACGTCTATTGTTCTCATTTAGAGGTGTAACTTTGAAATGTGATGCAAGTAGAAAATGAACTGTTTATTGGATTAATGAAATGTCATGCAAGCAATAATAATCACCAGCCTATTATGATTGTTTTTATCCATGAAGAAGGGGTGGGCTTAACTGGAATGACTCCATTAGGGTATAAATGTCTTTGTATGTGAAGTGACGGGGTTCTTTTTGCCCCTGATCTGCAGCTAGTTCTGCTGGCAAGAGCCCACCAGCTGGTGCCAGAAATAAACCCTTTTGATTTTCACCTATTTCACAGTTGTCGTGTGAATTCCTCATCCTTGAACCCGCACGAACAGGCAGTTTGGTTAAGTTAACTTGGTACTTGGAGTCCCATACTCCTAGTTTGCCTGCTTCATTTTGGTGACCTCGGCCGACGTGATCTAAAAGGTATTAAGACGGGTCTGTGGTGAGGAAAACAAGCACGGTCCCCATTGTGGACAGCCACCGCTCCAAGGCAAGTAAGGTGAGGCAACCCAGGAAGGCTGAGAGGGGCCCCGCCTATTTTTTACCTCTTTTTGCATTGAGCCGGCCGCCTGGTTAGCCCCACACGAACGCCTGTGGACTCGGGGGAGACTGCAACTAAAGTTGAAGGTGAACTCAAAGCCAGAAGGAAGTCCGGGAGGGGCAGCTGGGAAGCAGCCCCTTTGAGTGCCGGCAAGTATACAAGTCCGGGGACACCTTTAACTAGGTGCCCAGCCGCTGTAGGCTAGCAAACCGGCACAAGCGCGCAGAGAAAGTCGGAGGCGACGTCAGGTCCGATCGCCAAGAGCCGACGCAACTCGAGTGGTGACGTGGGGAGCGAGACGCGAACCCAGGGTCTTCAGGAAGCCGGCAAGTATTAGTTTCTTTTAAGCACCTTAACACTGAGGGAACACACATTGGGGGTTTGGGGGAAAGCACTGAAGCGGGCTTTGATCAGGCTAGAGAGAAATGGGGAGTGCAGGATCAAAACAGAAGAAGGAGACCCCTTTGCAATGTGTGTTAGATAACTGGGACAGGTTTTGCCTGTTGGCAGTGGAAGGAAACCGCCAAGAGATGAAATCTTTTGAACTTAGCAATCTGTGCACAGAGGTTTGGCCGTCTGTCCGTGAGATCGGATGGCCAAGCACAGGGACCTGGGATTGGGATAAATGCCAAAGGCTTGAGGATTATTGCTATGCAACACATCCTAATGACCAGTGGATTTATTCTGCTACGTGGGAACGCATGGTCGCTCAGGGAGTTTGGTGGGCTGGCCCAAAGATCCGTGGAAAGAAAGGGTGCTTTGTGAACAGAAGGTTAGAGGAGAAGCCTCCGGTATTGCCGGCGGAGCAAGAAGACTTTCCCCTTTTATGGAGAAGGCAGAGAGAGAGACACATAGCCCCAACCGGAGCATGGGGAGCCGCCGCTGCGCTCCGCTCTACGCCAGTTTGAGGGCCCCTGTTCAAACTCCGGCCATGTCCCCCACCCTTGGGACAGGCCCGGCCGTCCAGATGACGTCAACGGCCGTGACGCAGTCTGGGGCGGTCCCGGCTGTTCCTACCGCCCCATTCCCATCTGTCCCCGCCTCGTCGCTCCCGACAAGCCCAGAGTTTCTTCCTGTTCCCGTTGCGCCAAATTCAACTGCAGTAAATTTCCCAGAGACTTTCCAATTCGAATTAGGGAGCCAGGCAAATGCGGGTTTAAGCGGGACGTTTCCGTCTGCCAGAGCAGCGTCCCAGCCCGTGCTGGCCCCTCCATTGCAGTCACCAGCAACAGTGACATTCCCTGTTTCCCCGTCAGAAAGGGACTTGGGTTGTGAAGAGCCGCCTGCCTATCAGGCCCCTCTCTCCATGAAGATTAATTACCCCCTGGAGGAAGCAAGAGAGGCAGAGAGAGAAGCGAGATGGCCAACCCCTAATGCTGGCAGGATGATAGTGCGTCCCCAAAGCGGAGAGGGAGAAGAGGATGAGTGCCCCGAAGCAGCAGGGAGGTTGATTACGCGACCCCCCTCAGTGCAGCGGAGCAGATCTTTTGAATCCGTAAGGGCGATAGAGCGCTCGCCGGATTTACACAGAAGGCACAGTGTAAGAAGAGTCGCTTCACCAATGAGAACCAGAAGTCAAACCAGGGGGCAGGAAGCAAGGGATGAAGAAAAGGTGGAGAGAGGGGCATTAGCGTGCCCTATAAGGCAGATCCCACTACTGGATGTGCACAACAGAGTCAGACAAGCTTTTCAAATAGTCCCGTTCTCAAGTTCTGACATTTTTAATTGGAAGCATAACACCCCCCCATATTCTGAGCAACCTCGCGCTATGGGGGATCTTCTTGAAGGGGTTATGGCTACCCATGATCCCACCTGGTGGGATTGTAAACAGCTGTTAAATGCCCTGTTCACTGCGGCAGAGAGAAGGAGCATCATCAATCAGGCCAGATTAATAGCCCAAGAGGGACATGGGCAGATGGAAGCTGTTGCATTTGGGAGTGCTAGGTTCCCAGTGGAACAAGATCCAGGGTGGGACCCGAATCAGGTGGATCAGAGAGACAGAATAAAAGACTATCAGCAGATTCTCTTAAAGGCCATCAGACAGGGTCCACCCCGGCCTTCCAGTATCCAGAAAATACAAGGAGTCCAACAAGACAAGGTTGAGACGCCTGCTGCTTTCCTCGAGCGTTTGGAGGAAGCTTACAGAAAATATAGCCCTTACAACCTAGAACAAGATGATGGGAGGATTGCTCTCACACAATCCTTCATATCTCAGTCATCCCCAGACATCAGGAAAAAGATACAAAAGCAGCCAGGGTTTTTGGGCAAGAACTTGACTGAATTACTGGCCATTGCTGATCAGGTGTATGTGGCTAGAGAGCAAGTAGAAGAAGAGAAGAAGGATAGAAAGAAGAAAGAGGGATACAGAGTTTTGGTGAGCATGTTTGAGGAAAGGTCAGGAAGAGGAGGAATCAGTCGTGGCAGAGGAAGAGGAAGAGGAAACAGTACAGGACACTTTAGATTGGGTCGAAATCAGTGTGCTCGTTGTAAGAAGGAGGGCCACTGGCAAAAAGACTGTGTGGAAGAAATGTCAGAGGAAAGTGATGCCATTGCAAAAAGAGACAGAATTCCAGCCAGAGGATCAGGAAAGCCTAGGGGGAAAGGCAAAGGAAGTTATAGGCCTTATCAGAAGGCTGTGATGGCTGCTGCAGTGCAGGAAGAAGAAGAAGAGGAAGTTGAGTGGGAAGATGAATGTTGAAAGATAGGCAAGGCTTTTCTGTTACTTGACCCAGAGGAGCCTTTGATTGCCGTGGATGTGGAAGGTCAACGTGTAAAGTTCTTAATAGACACCGGTGCGGATAAATCAGTTGTGAACAAGAAATTAGCCCCCCCTAGTGGTCAGTACATCAAGGTTGTTGGAGTCACAGGAAAGCCAAAGAAATGTCCATTGTTACAGCAAAGAAAGTGCAACATTGCTGGAAGGGAGGTTACACATAAGTTACTGTATGTCCCAGAATGTCCAATCCCTCTCCTTGGGAGGGACATTCTGGCGAAGATAAGGGCAAGGTTGGAATTTTTGAAAACAGGCCAGTTGGAACTTACAGTCCCTCAGCAAGAAGAATACAGATTGTTTAGATTGCAACAAGTTAGAAAGAAAGATACAGTTTGGTGCTGGGACCAAACTCCCAGGGTTTGGGCAGAAGATAATGAACCAGGAATGGCGATAAATGTTGCCCCTGTGGTGGTAGAGATAAGAACAGGTCAGCTTCCCGTGAGAAAGGCCCAATACCCGATAAGCAGAGACGCTGTGGAAGGGATCCAAGGAGAGCTACAAAGATTGTTGCATTATGAGATTATTGTTTATTGTGAGTCAGCTTGGAATTCAGCCATTCTTCCTGTTCGGAAACCAGATGGAAAGTATCGCATAGTGCAAGACCTTAGAGCTGTCAATCAAGCTACAGTGACATTAACCCCTGTTGTTCAAAATCCATATATAATGATGAGCCTAATACCAAGCACAGCTGCTTGGTTTTCTGTATTAGACTTACGTGATGCATTCTTCTGCATTAGAATAGCTCCTATTTCACAACCCATCTTCGCCTTCCAATGGGAAACCCCAAAGGGAGGACGAAGACGTCAAGTAAGTTGGACTCGTTTACCTCAAGGTTATAAGAATAGTCCAACCATTTTTGGTCAGGCCTTAGCTCAGGACTTGTCAGAATTTGAAATTCCAGAGACTGAAGGTGTTTGGCTTCAATATGTAGATGACCTGTTGGTCGGTACAAAGACTAAAGAAGGATGTGAACATTACACTTTAGAACTGTTGAAAGTGTTGGAGGAAAAAGGGTACAAAGTGTCCAAAAAGAAGGCACAGTTGTGTCAAAAGAAAGTAAAATATCTAGGCTTTGGCTTGACCCAGGGGAATAAAGTGTTGGAAGTTGAAAGGAAGGAAGTCATTTGTGCTATACCAACTCCCAAAGACAGAAGACAGACAAGAGAGTTTCTAGGAACCACTTCTTATGTGAGACATTGGATTCCTAATTATGCTGTCATTGCAAAGCCATTGTATCAAGCCACCCGAGGAAGTAATAAGGATCCTTTTGAGTGGACAGAGAGTTGTGAATCCATGGACGAAGGCCTTCCACTTCGTCCATGGATTCATACCTCTTGGGAACATTAATAACAGAAGAAAAGCGGCGGCCGTGCCGTGGATGGAAAGAAGGAGGAGGAGGGGCTAAGGAGAAGCCGGCTCGGCTTCTCCTTAGCCCCCCCCTCGCTGCATCCACGGCACGGCCCCCGCTGTCCCGGAAAACACATCCATCCTTAGTGATGCTCCAGCAGTGACTGATCACCAAGTAATGATGAAGTCCGTAAGTACCTTCAGAATGAGTTTTAGTTAAGAGCTATTGATCTCCTTCAAGTGGGAATGCAATAGGAAAGTTTGCGTTCTTGAAGCGTTGGCCTGTGAGGTTGGCTGTTAGTTATTTTGTGGCAGGCCTGCCAGAGAATACAGGTGAATAGAATATCCTATCCTGCTAGCTACTTCTAATAGGAGTTGTATGCTTTCCAAATGGTCTTACACTTTGAAGTGTGTTGTGGTAATCCGGGCAGTAACTTCCCTAGGGTTAAAGAGTTTATACTTGTGTTAACCATGTGTGACACTGTTTAATAGAAATAGCACAAATAATTTGCGAGGAATCCTCTTTTCGAAGACTTGTAAGGTGATTTTCCATTGTAAGGTGAGACCCCTCCTTGCCTTCTCGGATCCTCCCGTGATTTCACTCCTGAACTTCTTTCCTACGTCTCCCATCCATCGCATTTGCCCTCATCGTTTTCCTGCTCTCCTGTCTTGTACATTCACTGCCATTACGGCCTGAGCGGCTGCCAAACACAAGCCGCTACGTCGCAAAAGTTTTCCTGGGAGACGGCGTGGATAGCTTTGCGGCGCGCCCTAGCAACGGCTTGGAATACGGCTGGACGCAATTTGTTTTGGTTTGCCGCGGGAGATTGGCCACATTGGCCCTAAAGTGTGACGACGCCTCTCCCTTACGATATCTATAGAGTTACTTTGTTATGTATGGACTCCAGGACAGTGAGTAATACCTATCGGGGACCAGTTAACGTGCATGGACTCAGCATTTAGCTGCATATTGGTGGATTTTGTATAATTAACTGTGTAACCACAGGAGCGATTGAGAGTGTTATAATTTTGTTATACGTAGGAATAAGATACTGTGTATCATACTGTCATTGTATATATGCTACTATATTGTGTTATGCTGTGAGTATGATGCCATGGGGGGAACTCCTTACTGTTGCTTAATCATAAAAAACATATATTTTGCCATATAAAGCTGTTATATTCTTTAGCTAGCGTTTACAGTGGATTTTCCCGTCAAGCATTCTCTCTTGAATGAACTGCAACATCCTTTCCTGTTAGCCTTAATTCAAGCGTAGTGATGTTTTTTTTTGTTTTTTTATAAGGTTTTTATTGAACATAAAAAAAAAGACATACACTAGGTAACAGTCATACAACCCACCACCTCCACATCCACTAACCACCCAACGATGACAGTACATCGCCTCCTTCCACTCGTCCCCCCCCCCCCCACATAGAGGTTTATTGACTTCCTAGTCGCTTAGTGACAGCTGTGGTTTCTCTTATACCCTAGTTCCAAATCGCACTGCGATTTCACGCGGACCCTTGGATTCTTACTGAGTCCTTTATCCCTTGTGTCTGGAGTCACCATCCATGTTGCTTTTATATTATCACTAGCTGAGCCCGGCACACGTTGTTGTGCCCTTTTCCGGGACAGCGGGGGCCGTGCCGTGGATGCAGCGAGGGGGCTAAGGAGAAGGCGGCTCGGCTTCTCCTTAGCCCCCTCGCTGCATCCACGGCACGGCCCCCGCTGTCCCGGAAGAGCGGTGGCCGTGCCGTGGATGGAAAGAGGGAGGAGGAGGGGCTAAGGAGAAGCCGGCTCGGCTTCTCCTTACCCCCCTCGCTGCATCCACGGCCCGGCCCCGCTGTTCGGAAAAGCGGCGGCCGTGCCGTGGATGGAGGGAGGGAGGGGGAGGGGCTAAGGAGAAGCCGGCTCGGCTTCTCCTTCCCCCTCGCTGCATCCACGGCACGGCCCCCGCTGTCCCGAAAAGCGCGGCCGTGCCGTGGATGGAAAGAGGGAGGAGGAGGGGCTAAGGATAGCCGGCTCGGCTTCTCCTTCGCCCCTCGCTGCATCCACGGCACGGCCCCGCTGTCCCGGAAAGCGCGGCCGTGCCGTGGATGGAAAGAGGGAGGAGGAGGGGCTAAGGAGAAGCCGGCTCGGCTTCTCCTTGGCCCCCTCATCCACGGCACGGCCCCCGCTGTCCCGGAAAAGCGGCGGCCGTGCCGTGGATGGAGGGAGGAGGAGGGGCTAAGGAGAAGCCGGCTCGGCTTCTCCTTAGCCCCCCCCCCCTCGCTGCATCCACGGCACGGCCCCCGCTGTCCCGGAAAAGCGGCGGCCGTGCCGTGGATGGAAAGAGGGAGGAGGAGGGGCTAAGGAGAAGCCGGCTCGGCTTCTCCTTCGCCCCCTCAGCTGCATCACGGCACGGCCCCGCTGTCCCGGAAAAGCGGCGGCCGTGCCGTGGATGGAAAGGAGGAGGAGGAGGGGCTAAGGAGAAGCCGGCTCGGCTTCTCCTTGCCCCCCTCGCATCCACGGCACGGCCCCCGCTGTCCCGGAAAGCGCGGCCGTGCCGTGGATGGAAAGAGGGAGGAGGAGGGGCTAAGGAGAAGCCGGCTCGGCTTCTCCTTCGCGCCCCGCTGCATCACGGCACGGCCCCCGCTGTCCCGGAAAAGCGCCGGCCATGCCGTGGATGGAGGGAGGGAGGAGGAGGGGCTAAGGAGAAGCCGGCTCGGCTTCTCCTTGGCCCCCCCCCCCCGCTGCATCCACGGCACGGCCCCTGCTGTCCCGGAAAAGCGGCGGCCGTGCCGTGGATGGAAAGAGGGAGGAGGAGGAGCTAAGGAGAAGCCGGCTCGGCTTCTACTTGGCCCCCCGCTCGATGCATCCACGGAACGGCCCCCGCTGTCCCGGAAGCGGCGGCCGTGCCGTGGATGGAAAGGAGGAGGAGGGGCTAAGGAGAAGCCGGCTCGGCTTCTCCTTAGCCCCCTCGCTGCATCCACGGCACGGCCCCGCTGTCCCGGAAGCGGCGGCCGTGCCGTGGATGGAAAGAGGGAGGAGGAGGGCTAAGGAGAAGCCGGCTCGGCTTCTCCTCGCCCCCCTCGGTGCATCCCGGGCACGGCCCCCGCTGTCCCGGAAAAGCGGCGGCCGTGCCGTGGATGGAAAGAGGGAGGAGGAGGGGCTAAGGAGAAGCCGGCTCGGCTTCTCCTTAGCCCCTTGCTGCATCCACGGCACGGCCCCGCTGTTCGGGACAGCGCAGCCGTGCCGTGGATGGAGGGAGGGAGGAGGAGGGGCTAAGGAGAAGCCGGCTCGGTTTCTCCTTAGGCCGGCCCCTTCCCTCCATCCACGGCGCCCCCGCCGCTATCCCGCCACTGTTCCTGAGGAGGAGGAGGCGTGGGTGAGCGTTGGCTGCCATGCGCGAACGTTCTAAGCGTTCGCGCTGGCAGCGAAGAGGCCGGGATGGGAATTCCCTTGGCAGTTTTGGGGCTGGTTTTGGGGGTGTTGGGAGGTACCTAGGGTCTGGTTTTGGGCCTAGTTGGTACCGAGGGTTATGGTTCTATGGGCTAGCTAGTTTTGTGCTTCTGCATGGCATGGTTTAGTTGTCTATGATCGTCAATGCACGACCGTGTCTCCTTTATATATATAGATTCCACATATTTGAATTTACTTTTCCTTATAAACTGAACGAATTTGTCCCAGTTAGTATTTCTTGATAGGTTCCTGTTTCTGGCTAGTCTTTGTGTTAGCAAGTCCATATTCATGATGTCTAAGGACTTTAATGTCCAATCATTAAACGTAGTTGCTTCATTACTTTTCCATTGACGGGCAATACAAATTCTTGCCGCTGTGGTTAAATAAAAAAAGACCTTGTCATCATTCTCTTTGATTTGAAAATCAGTCATCCCCAACAGAAAGTACTCCGGTCTGAAATCAAAGCTTAGTTTAAGAATTTCCTTCATTTTATGGTAAACTCCCCACCAAATTTTTTTTACAATTTTGCATTCCCACCAAAGGTGGAAAAAGTTTCCTATGCTTTTCCCACACTTCCAGCATTTTTCGCTAGTCTTCCCCTTGCTATATTTTGCTATTTTTTCTGGCGTTAAATACCAGAAAAAGAACATTTTGACCCAGTTCTCTTTAATTTCGTTTGCATACGCATACTTAAGCTTCTTATTCCAAATTGTTTCCCATTGTGAGAAGTCGATGGAGTGGCCCACCATTCTTGCCCATTTTATCATCACATCCTTGACTTGTTCTTCCTCCGTAGCCCAAAGGAGCAATTGTTGGTATATTTTCCCAATTAGCTTTTTTTCCGATTTCCGGTAGAGGCAAGATGGCGGACGCCACGGTTCGCTGAGTCTGCTCAGCCACCTTCCCTGCCTGGCACTGAGGACAGAGCGATAGCTCTCCCTCCCTGGATGGATTGAGGTCCAGGAGAGTGCGAACCCAACGGGGCCTCAACTGTCGGGACCCAACCCACCTCTCGCAAGAGGGGGCGAACACCGATAGTTTGAACCCAGGGCTGCACGGTGCGGCAGAGGACACCTGCACCGACCAGGTGAACAGGCTAGAACGCCAGTCTCTACTTTTAAAACGAAGAACAAAGGAAGGAAATGAAGACAAGAAAGAGGGAGCGAAGTGATAGCGAGAATCTTCTTTGAAGGAACTCATAAGAAGCTTTCTTTTCCCAAACTGGGCCGGCGGAACAGACTCGGAACAGACTCGCCACTCTGGAAGGCACCAACTATAAGGAACCATAAGGGAAGGCCTGACCAAGTGGGGTATAGCGCTTGTGCCCAACCCCAATAACTCCAGTAACTCCAATAACCCCAATACAGGGTAGCACAAGGAAAGAACTTTAATTCCAAACTTACCAACGGGCGCGGTCATCCCAAAACACTGCTGCGGCCACTTTAAGAGCGCCATCAAGCCAGCTAAACCGCAAGCCGCGAGGCGCGCAACGCAGGGGGAGGGGGAAACCCCTTGTTCCAATTAAAGAAACAAGACCCTAAGGTGAGGAGGAGGAGCGGCAAAAGAGGGAGGAGCCCTGCACAGAAACCCGGGAAGAGGGAGAGGTGGCTTGCGACGAGAGCGGCTTGCGCTTGCGCGGTTAGACGTAAGGGACGTAAAGGCTGTAAAGGAAAACAACGCGCAAGTGTCGCAAAAGCACGTAAGTGAGGCAAGAGAAGCAAGCGACGCAAGCGACGTAAGAGACGCAAGCCCCGTAGGAACCCTAAGCAAGCAACGCAAATAGCCCAAGTAATACAAGCAATACAAGCAGCGCCAGTGTCCCAGTGAGACGGGAAGCGTTGCTGGAAGGGTTTGAAGCACGAAAGGTAAAGGTAACCAGTCCCCAGCACTCTAAGTAATTAGGAAAGGACAGAAAGCTCAGACTGTCAGAGTGTCAACTTAGGATAAACCAGCCACAGTCAGAAGATCAAGATTGCAAGAATTTCAGGACTACAAGATTGTTCTCACCTCGGAGGGGGATATTGATCTACTCTGTTCTCCTTGCGTCTTCCTTTTCCTTTAGTCTAGCTCTCTTTCTAGGTCAGTACAACCTCTTTTTTTCTCTTTTTGCCCTCTTCCATCAAGGGAATAAGAGACTAAGAGACTAAGGGCTTAAAGAGACAAGGGGAACCTACAAGAACCTACAAGAACTGACAACGAGTGGGATAATATTGTCTACGGTGGGAGGAGCTTTGTGATCTCTGTGTTTTTATATCTTGGGGGGGGGGGACCTAACGGTTTTGATTGATTTAAACTACCGAAGCTGCAGGAACTGTTTTTCTCTCTTTTTTTAAAGTATCAAGCTGTAATTGTGTGTATAATTGTGTGTGGCTAGGTACTAGGTCTCACTCCAATCTTGATCAATACGTGTAAGAGTAGGAAACCCTACCCGGGGTCTCCCTATCCAGTTCCCGCAGGGGGAAAAGTACTAAAAATAAATCGCCAAGAGTGGGACAGACTAAAGATAGAGATGTCAACACCAAAACCCAAGATGGACAAAGACAAAGAAAAGAGAATAACCGGACAACAAGGAAGAAAAGAATCCATAACGGAGGACTTCACCATGAGAGATATAATGAGAGAAATTATGAAGATCCAAGCTGACGTCCAACAAATCCAAACGGATGTCCAACAGATCCAGGAAAAACAGGAAACGCAATACAACAATATTAGAGTGGAGATGGCGGAACTTAAAAAAGATTTGAAAGAAGAAATGAAGATAGCCGTAAAGGAGGAACTATCAGTAATGCAAAAGGACATCGATATGCTAAAGCAGGGGAGAACTGAATGCATCAAAGAGAATAAGGGTATTATAAAACAACAAAAAGAATTGGAGAAAACAGTCCAAACTTTGGAAAAGACAGTCTCATCCCTTAAGGAACAACAGGAAATCATGGAGATTAAGGAAAAGGAGTATCAACTCCGATTTAGAAATGTCTGCGAAGAAGAAAAGGAAAATGTCAAAGAAACAATCTCCAAGATCGTGGCAGACCTGTTGAACATCTCAGCAGATGACACTAAAAGGAACATAGATAGAGTCTACAGGATCCACTCTAACTATGCTAAGAGACACAATACACCAAGAGATACCATTGTTTGCTTTGGGAGGAAATCGGTACGTGATGAAGTCCTAAAGGAAAACTCTAAAACACCAGTATTTTGGAAAGGGAAAAAGATCGCCATATTAAAAGAATACCCAACAGCTGTACTGGACAGGAGACGGAAATATTACTTCCTAACGGACATCTTGAGAGAAAGAAATATTAAATTTAAATGGGAAAGGGAAGGCCTAATGACAACTTGGATGGGTGAGAAACATTGGCTCACCTCCGAAATGAAAGCCAAGGCCTTCTACGAGAAGTATTTCTATAAGGAAAACTGGAAACAGAAGAAAGGGGGAGCGGGTAAGCCAGGCAACGACGACCCCTCGATCGAAGATCTTCAATATGAAAACCAACAAGATCAACACTCAGAACGGACGAAGAAAAGACCCAGGGAGATATCCCCGATCGAGATTAAGGCCCCAATGGATGTGGACGGACTAGATGGGAAGCAGGAGGGAGAGGAAAAGGATGGATCAGAGGCTTAGGATATACACACACAATGTAAATGGAATAAACAGTCCGAATAAAAGAAATAAAGTTTGGAACCAAATAAAAAAAGGGAATTACGACATTATTTCTTTACAAGAAACACATATTAGACACAAACACAGCAAATTTCTAATTCAAAACCAATTAGGAACAGCCTATTTTTCCCTGAGCGGGGGAAAAAAAAGAGGAGTGGTAACCTACATTAGCGATAAGTTAGTCTCCAAACAAGCTTTCAAAGACCAAGATGGCAGGTTAATAGGAGTGAGCGTGGAAAGAGGCGGAACTAGTCTATTGATTTGTAACATTTACGCTCCAAATGGGGTGAAAAATGAATTTGTAGAGCTTTTGAGTTCTAAAATAATGGAGCAAGAGTACGATCAGCTGCTCATTCTAGGAGACTTCAATGGCGTAATCGATAGTAACCTGGACAAAACAAAGAAAGAAGGTAAAAAGGAAATAAAGGCTAAATCAGAACTTTCGAAGAGTTTCAAGAAGTGGTTAGAAGATCTAGGAGTCAAAGACATTTGGAGACACTACCATAAGAACGAACGTGATTTCACCTACTATTCAAACCGCCACAGAACATGGTCCCGTATCGATATGGTCTGGGGTTCATCAGAATTGGTGTTAAAAACTGTAAAATCCAAAATACTCCCCAAAGTAAATTCGGACCATGCACCGGTGGAGATCATGGTGAATGGGGAAAAAGAGGCTGGAAAAATATTTAGGTGGAAACTGGACGAAAACCTCCTCAAAGATCAGAAAGATCAAGAGAAAAATTTAGAGCTCCTAAAGGAATTTTTCAAATTCAACTTAATAGAGGAAACACCGCTAGATGTTGTATGGGACGCTTCTAAAGCGTATATGAGAGGGCAACTCATCCAACAAAAGGCCTGGAAAATCAAGACCAGAAATGCTAGACGCAAAAAAATTGAAGAGGAAATTATTAAAGAGGAAAAGGAATTAAAGAAGAATCCCAACAATAAGAGAGCGAAGATGCAACTGGATATACTATATAAACAAATAGACACAATCCAACTTGAAGAAGTGGAAAAGAAACTAAAATCCCTGAAACAGTACCACTTTGAGAATGCCAATAAAATAGGGAGGTGGCTCGCATGGAAGACCAAGAAAAGAAAGCAAAAGCAGGCCATTACCAAGATTGAGGAGAATGGGAAAATCCTAGTTCAACAAAAAGATATAGAAAAAGAGTTTGTCAAATTTTATAAGAATCTCTATGCGGACGACAACATTCCCAAGGAAAAAGTTCTTCACTACTTAGGGAAACAAAAGATCAAAAAAATCTTGGACTGCCAAAGAGAACTCCTAAACCAAAAAATAACGGCGGAAGAAGTGAGACAAGCGGTCAAAAACCTGGCGCCAAATAAGGCATCAGGCCCTGACGGTTTCACCTCAGTATACTATAAAACCCTGATCGAACCAATACTAGCCCCAATGATCCAGCTTATGAACAACGTGCTAGAAGAAAGGAAGATGCCAAGGTCATGGCGACAGTCAAACATAACATTGATTCCAAAAGAACACCAGGATCTCACCAAGGTGAAAAATTACCGTCCAATCGCTTTATTAAATACAGACTATAAGATCTTTGCAGGAATACTAGCCAAGAGGCTAAAGGCAGTTCTAGAAGACAGGATCCATATGGACCAAACAGGGTTCTTACCAGGGCGCCAAATCAGGGACAATACTCGCACAATACTTAACATCATTGAGTACTATGACAAACATATTGAAAAAGAAGTCGGTCTCCTGTTCCTTGATGCAGAAAAGGCCTTTGATAAGGTTAATTGGGGCTTCATAATCGAACTGGCCAAAGAAATGGACCTAGGTTTTTATATTACCAATGCTATAAAAGCAATTTACGACCACCAAGCGGCAAGAGTTATTGTCAATGGCAACACCTCAGAAGAAATAAAGCTAGCAAAAGGCACCAAACAAGGTTGCCCTCTATCTCCTTTGATTTTTATCTTAACCCTGGAAATCCTGCTAGAGAGCATAAGGAATAACACCGAGATCAAAGGTTTACGAATAGTCAACAATAGTTTTAAGACTATAGCCTTTGCAGACGATCTGGTCTGCGTGATTGAAGATCCCTTAACACAGTGGAAGAAATGGTGGAGCGAGATAGAATCGTACGGAAGAGTTGCAGGGCTAACAATAAACAAAAATAAGACCAGTTTTTTAACAAAAAATATAAGTAATAAAAAGAAGGAAGAGCTTCAACAACTATCAGGAATCCAGATTGTAAAGAAAATAAAATACCTGGGTCTCCATATTACGCCGAGCAATAATCAATTATTGCAGAACAATTATGATAAAAAATGGAAGGAAATCAAGGATAAAATGAAGAGTTGGGAAAAATTAAAATTATCCCTCCTGGGCCGTATAGCCATAATCAAAATGAATGTTCTCCCAGACGTTCTATACCTATTCCAGACTCTCCCAATTTTAAGATCAAAGATCACAATAAATAAATGGAAAATAGACATTAATAAATTTATATGGCAAAATAAGAGAGCAAGAATTACGTTTTTATACCTAACGGATGACACTAGAAGGGGAGGCTTAGCCCTCCCGGACCTCCATTTATACTACGAGGCTGCAGCTCTAACATGGGTGAGGGACTGGGCTACCCTCAAAAAGAAAAAAATATTGGCGCTAGAAGGCGAGGGCCTATGTAGGGGGTGGCATGGATACCTGCTGAGAGAAAAGGCAAAAGTGGAAAAAAAATTAATAACCATTTCGTGAGATCGGCGCTACTCAAGACTTGGAACACATACAAACATCGATTACATCTAAAAATGCCACTTTGGTTTTCACCAAACGAGGCAGAGCAGAAAAGGGAAAGTCCATATTCGAGATGGCTCCGATACGACTCCCTCTTAAAAATTAAACATCAGGAGGTAACCCTAAAATCGTTAGAGGAGGTCCATTTAGTCGAACCCAACATAACTTGGTTCCAGTACTGGCAGATCAACGAGAATTTCAAAATGGACAAAAAAAAAAGGTTTCGAGACAAAAGAAACCTTCTGGGACAAGATTAAGCGTAGTGATGTTTTGTGGTGTTTATATTGTTGTAAACCACCCCGAGTTTCGGGAAGGAACGGTCGAGAAGTCGAAACAATAATTAATAAACAAGTAAATAAACTTTATAGCAAAAACTCGTTTGTAGCCTTCACCATTTGAAAATGTATTTGTCAGGCCAGGCAACTTGGCTGTGCCATAAATTTAAATTTGTGGAAATGTTGTATGGCCCCACTGAGCAATAGCAAGAGCAATTGTTTACAGGAATGAATAAGTATGTTCACAGAAATTCGTAAGATGCTAACGACAGAGTACTGAAGATATGATATAACTGAATTGAGAAACACCAATAATAAACCCTCTCACCCCTCAGGGGACTCAGGGTGGATAGCAATGCCCATATACAGGCAAAATTCAATGCCATTGACATATAACATATATAGACAGACACTCAGAGGCAATTTTACATTCAGTTCAATCAAACCAGTTCAATTTATCCTCCTCAGATAGTGGTGCTTAAATTTCCTACTTGACAGATGCAACTGCCTTTTGGGTTACAAAAGTCGACAATGAGCTACACAAAATTGGTTGAGTGCTTACACCGATTCGGGCAGGCCTCGAACTCATGACCTTCCGGTCAGTGGAGATCTTATGCAGAGTTAACTCAGCAGTAAAATCATTTGAACATAACATAATATGCCTCTTAAGAATAGGCAGAAATAAAAGATATATAGTCACATGCATACATTTGAAGGTAGTCTTACCACCCTAAATTTAGGAGTTGAGAGGGGTGGTCATGCTCAAAGGGCCATACTGCCTGCAAGCCTTCTCTAAGTAGAGAGAAAGACCATTGGGTTAAGTCTAGCTGCTACCTTTAAATAGAGGGAGTTTCTCATATCAATAGAGGCCTGAACGTGTGTATTAGCACTGTAACAATACATAATAGCTTTATTTATGCCCTGCCACCATCTCCTTGAAGGTGCTTAGGGAGGCTCACTGAAACGCTCCAACAAGTTTTCATATGGCCATCCATGTGAATGCAGAAGAAGGGATCTTTCCATGAGGAAATACAGGAAGGCACGTAGCTGAAGTTGCTGAGTTGTGAACAGTCTATGTAATATATAGTGGAGGGTTGTTGAAGCGGTTTTGGTACTTTCCAACAGGAGTACAGTCAGAGAGTGATGCTGCACACGTGTGGAGCTTAGAAAAGAGGGTTTCTGTGCCAAGAATCATGCAGGCACTGGCTCCGTGAATGTTGCATTGTGATTGGTGCTTCTAGCCAAAGCTATGATTTGCCAAAGTACACCCCGTGCCTAGCGTAGATAACGTAGGCTCAGATTGGTCTAACAGTACAAGGCGTGAGGCTTGTTTACCTTAGTGCCAAATGGATAAGAACTGCGCATGAGCAGAGGGATTCTGCCCCCTCCGTTGCTGGCAAGGAGTTAGCAGAAGCCAAATGTTGCTAGTTGGGAACATGAGAGTCCCAGGCACTGATAGATGTACTGTGAGAAAGACTAACATAGAAATGTTCATTGTTCTAACACATAGGAGAGGATTAAGGTGTGATGCAAATGAAAATGTTATGTTTTATTGGATTAATGAAATGTTCTGTGACACCAGCCAATGATGTTTGTAAAATGTTTGTGAAGAAGGGCGGGCTTTGTGTGGATGCCGCCATGAAGGATATAAAAGCTCTGTGTTAAGGATGACCGGGGCCGTTTGCCCTTTTGACAGCACGTTCTGTGGGCAACCCCACCAGCTGGTGTTAACTCAATAAATCTTTGATTTCATCTTGAGCAGTGAAGTTGTTGCGTGGTTCCTCATCCTTGCGCCCGCACGTCCATGCCGCCGTTTTGGTAAGAGGTAACTTGCCACTTGGAGTTCCATAACTCCCTAATTTGCTGCTACATTGTAATGGCACTGAACAATATATTGCATTCATCTGCTATGGTTACACGAAATATGTCAGGCTCCAATACTCTGTGTTTCTGAAATATGTTGTTTTGCTCCTGATACAAGAAACATATGAAAATCAACAAAAATAGACCAAAGTGGGAGGCTAAATTTCCAGTACCTCAATCCCTGGCTACTACCTACTATATAAAGTTGCCATAATCTAGTGTCATCAAAAACAAATGAATACATTATTATGTAAGGCTATGTAAGGCCCAAGTAATTTATTATTATTATTATTATTATTATTATTATTACTATTTTGGACTGGGACTTTGGTGCTTGTCTCTATTTTTAAGTCAAGAGCCGGTGTCGCCCATAGACACCCTAAAGTCATTAGGCTGGCATGACTGCACAGATCGCTGTTACCTTCCCACTAGAGCAGTGCATATTGTTCTACTCACATTTACATGTTTTAGAACTGCCAGGTTGGCAAGTACTAGGGCGACTTCTCAGGCACCTGATGCTGCCCTTCAGGAGAATGCATAGGAGCAAAGCAAGGAAGTAGGAAGTACTACAATCCCCAGAGTGCAATGCGGGGAGTAGGCTTTCACTTGCCGGTGTGATAGGCAGCAGAGGGGAGGAGACCAGGTGGTCAGACTTCCTAAACAGTGAGCACACCACCAAGAGCACCCTATGTCACTATTAATAGTGCAGCAGGATTAAGCTCTTCGGTCTCTGGTGTGGGGGTTGCAGCCTTCGAACTCAGACAGGGCTGGCATGGAGGGCGTCAGCTGGGCCGAGGAGGGAGCGTTTAGCTCTTGCTTATGCATCAGCTGTCCAGTACCGGTGAAGTGCTCTTCTGAGGTCAGTCAGCAGGGGGAGCCCTCCCCTTCCCCAAAAGGAGGAGGATGGCTGCAAAACAAGCAGAGCCGAGGTGGCAGCGTTTCCATGCTCTGTTGCAGAAGGCCTCAATTCCACACGAGCGCTCCTGAGCTTTTGCCTGCAATTGGCAAGGGCGCCTGTGTTCTGGCCCCTATGGCAGGAAAGTCTTAAAGAGAAAGACTGTAAGCGACTCCTTTGTTGTTGTTGTTTTGTTTACCCATTTTATTAAGTCTTTAAGACACCACACAGGCATTTGCCTTGGGGGTCGGGAGCGCACCTATGCATCCGCTCTCGAGCCCGAGCGTCCTCCAGGGCTCGAATGCCTTCTCTCCCTCGATGCTGCCTCCATGCCGAAAGTTTGTAGGTCTCGGCATGGAGGCATTCGAGTAGGTGCTCTCTGTTATCGTTGAGTCCCGATCATGGGGCAGAGCCTAACGGAGATATGCCGAACATGCACCCCCCCTTCCTGCACGCATCAGCAGAGGCGGGTTTAAGTGGCCTGCCCGATCTCGAGGCCAAGGTTAGCATCGAGCCCGAGGGAGCTCCCGATGGGAGTGCTAGGGACATTGTCGTGCCGTGAGGGGCGCCAAGGGTGACATCGAGCCCATAGATGGCTCCAGCTGAAGCACCATTCTGGTGAGGGCTTCGAGGTCGCCAGGGCCGGCACTAGGGCGCTCTCTGCCTCGAGGGGCAGGCTCAAGCCCTGCTCTCTCCACCAGCAACACACGGCCCTTTCTCATCAATTGCATTCGTGCCTATGCATGAGGCCACCTCTCGTATCGATGCTGTATGGGCTCGAATTAGAGGAGGGCTCGGTAAAGGCGTCTCCAATGCGCTGCCATTGTTGCCTGTATCGGCATGGGCCATCTCGGGAGGCGCTCATACGGTAGGCACTCCCTGACCCCTTTGGGATGACACCCAATATAGGCACGATTTTTGCACCTCGTCGTGCAATGCCTCAGCGGGTGCCAGAGGGGTCGCCCCCTCGCCCGCATTTCAATTTCGGCTGATGCCGTTCTTTCCTCGTTGCCCTTACAGGCCTTGATTCCATCCCAGCTCTCATGGGAGGAGTTTGTTGACACATATCCCATGGAAGGGAGTAAGCGTGCCCTTTCGGTCCCAAGCGGATGTGGGAGCTCTCCTCTTGAGATCGACTCCGCATGGGCCCTAAGTCCAGCGCAGAGCTGCCATTTCCACATCGACCAGCAGGGAGGAAAAAACAGTGAACACCAAAAGGAGTGAATTGGAACATTTCTCTCTTGTAAGGTTCAACCTCCTGCGGAGGTTTGCGGCCATCTTGGAGGTCTTGTTGTTAGCTGTCCCCTTATCAGTTGAGCCGCCATTTTGGAGGCCAACTGTAGTACAAAAAGTCGTTGAGGTTTTTTAAAAAATATTATTATTATTACATTATTATTATTAAGAATTTTTATTATTATTATTATTAAATAATTAAAAGGTTAATAAATTTAAATTTTAATAAGTAGTGTTAAAAAAATGCGACCAATATGAAGAACATAAATATTAATAATTAATGAATGATGGTAAGAGATCTCCACCAAGATGAATATTAAAATCAATAATTAATCAGTGATATTACAAATCATCACCAATATAAGAATGTTAAAATTTATTAATTAGGATGACTAATATTAATAATCACTAGGTTAATATTAAATATTTTTATTCCTTATACGCTAGTCAAATATGAATTAAGATTCCTAGCTGTTGCAGCAGCGGCGGATAAAAGGATCTGAGGTGGCAGCCCCTCCCACTGGCTATATATGCTCAAGGGGATGTGGGCGGGGCTACAATTTAAAGTGATATTAACTTTTTAAAAGATTCCGAACTGTCTGCGCAGGGCGCAGGAAATACCATAGGTGCTATTCACAGCTGACCACGAAAAGAAAAAAATATATACCCGACAGCTCACTGGAGGAAATTATGAAGTACTTTGGCCACATAATGAGAAGACAGGAAAGCTTGGAGAAGACAATGCTGCTGGGTAAAATGGAAGGAAAATGGAAGAGGAACCGACCAAGGGCTAGATGGATGGATGGTATCTTTGAAGTGACTGGCTTGATCTTGAAGGAGCTGGGGGTGGTGACGGCTGACAGGGAGCTCTGGAGTGGGCTGGCCCATAAGGTCACGAAGAGTCAGAAGCGACTAAATGAACAAACAACAAAGAATTCAACTTATGGTGACATAATGATGTCAAGATTTCTTGCCCTGTTCAGGTATAGGAAGCTCAGACTGGATCTACACTGTCATATAATCCAATTTCTGAAAAAATACCCCTTTATGTAAATAGAAGAAGCCTCGGTATCACCATGTTGCATCTTTGGGCAATACAATTGCTACAGCAGTGTCCACTCGGAGGAGTGGCTGGTGAGGAATGTTTTTATGGTCTCCCCTTCTTTCTTTGTTTTGCTGGAGACAGATGGTGTTTACCTTGACTATCATGAACAGGTACACCTGGATACAGTTGGATCAGCTGGAATATGACCCCTTTCTTTCCAAGATCAAGCTTTATTGTATGTTTATGGTTGACACATTACCATCCAACACTCCAAATCTGTGTTTCTCGAGTCCTTCTTCACCATCTTCTCAATACTGATGTTTCTTTAAAAATCCAACTAGAATACAGGAGGAAAAACAGAAGGGCTTGCAAGTGCATAAACTCAACTCAACTTTATTTCTTATGAGTCGCCCTCCACCAAAGGTGCTCTGGGCGACTTACACAATTAAAATAAACAGGCTACATAGTCACATAGTAAAACGGATTTTCTTTGTCAAGAGGTTTTCTAACTGCAGTATACTTTTATTACATTTTATTCTAACCATGAGATTATTCTAATGACTTTTCTTATCCTGTTTCAGGAGGTCTGAAATTTTCTGTGACTGACAGTTTGGATTCTAATGGCCTCATATATGCTTTCACTGGAATTTCATCATCGGATGGAAACCTCACTCAGCAATCTATTCAGGTCTGCATTTCAAAGATTTGGGAGGAAACTAGGTGATTTTGTATGATGTTTATTAGTGATGCCTAAAATTTCTAGTCACTGGACAGAGTTAAATAATATCTAGGATCCATGTTTGGTCTGAATGATAAATGAAAACCTCCAGGGAGCAAAGAAAATAGAGACTGAATATAGTTTATGGTAGATCTGAAACAATATTTTTAAAGTTTTTATTTTCGTTGTTGTTTACTATCAAGAGTTATGGTCCATTTCAATGAGTCTCAATCCAGAGTTCACTATTAGTGAGTGTTCATGACTGACTTCCTTTAGGATCCATTCATTTGCCTTTTTATGAACCCATAGTATCTGTACAATTTTTCTTCAGCATCATACTGATTTTCATATTTTCAGCTTTCTTTACCCTCCAGTTTTCACACTCATAAATAGATACTGTAAATACCATGGTTTGGATTATTCTGGTGTTAGTATTTAATTATATATGTTCTAAGTAAATAGGAGCAAGGGTTTTAAGAGGCCTCTAGATTTATGGTTTTCTGTTTAGCTTTAGAGACTAAGTCTTGGGGATAACCCCTGTTCAAAAAGTCTCTCTCCATATTCTCAGCTTCCTTCTTAAAATCCGAATCACATGAAGAGCTCCGCTTGATTCTCAACGCCATATCGGTATGTATTTTTGTCACAACCCGGGCCCTGTCTTCACCCCGAAACCACACACACACAGACGATGCCAATTAACTATTTATTAAGCAGCAATTAAAAGCAGGTGAAGAAGATAAAATGTCCAAAAAGTAGAGATCAAATAGTCCAAGGTAAAAAAGCAACAATGTTCAAAAGTGTTCAAAGGTAATGATCAAACAAGGTCCATAAAAACAAAGCGAATCAAGAAAGGCAATGGAACCCGTGGTTAGCAAAGTAAATCCAAAGTTCATGGAATCAACAAGGTTTCAAGGCAACACTTGGCGAGGCAAGCCAGGCTAAGGCTTCCAGGGAGACAGCAAACTGCTACGTCCTTTCAGTTCAGACGTGGCCAGCAATCTGAGGAAGTTTCCCACGAAACGCATATTTAATTCCCCCCTTTGTGAGACCAGCGCTTTTCCAAGCCTCGTTTCCAATCTCTCCGGGTAGCCTCGATACTCCCCCGTCGGTCGAATCTCCGCTTAGGAATGGCCCCATCTGCGCCGTTATCTTCCTGGGAAACTGATTCGACCTCGGCTTCCATAGCCTCCTCGACATCTGGCGTAAACACCCTTTCCTGGGACCCGAATCCTCCCAGTCTTTCATATTCCGTATCTGATCCGGAATCATAAGCAGCCTCGTCATCAGAATAGGTCTCCGGCCAGGTGTCATCCCATAGCAAACTGTCTGTTGGTGATGAGGGCCCTTCATCCCTGCCATCCTCTTCATCGGGGTCTAAAGCCAATGGAACCCCCAGGGCCGCGGCCGGCCCCCCAGGCGGGGTTGGGGGCAGATTAGCCTCCTGCCTCCCCCGGGTCCGATGAGGGCTGAGTTGCTACACTATCCCCCTCCTCAGGGCCCCTCCTAGGCCTCCCACGAGGCCGCGGCTTACCCGGGTTGATGCGATGGAAGCGCGCCACAATGTCCGGTGCATGGACGTGACGACCCAGCGTCTAAGAACGCTCTTCCAGCCCGTACCCCTTCCAGTCAATCAAGTACTCCAACTTCCGGCGCCGAATGCGCGCGTCCAAAATGTCGTGAACTTTGAACTCCTCCTCTCCATCCCGCATCACTGGAGGGGGCGGAGGCTGTGCCACATCTGGCCGCACCCCCTTATGCCCGGCGGCATAACAGCGATCGATGAAACACAGTGTGAATCTTCATAGCCGGAGGCAGCTGCAGTTTGAATGCCACAGGTCCCACTTTTGCCAGTACCTTGTAGAGGCCCACAAACCGTGCATCAAGTTTGTGGCAAGGCCTCTGGATGGGCAAAAACTTGGTGGAGAGCCAAACTCGATCCTCAACTTGATTCTCATGTCCCGGCTGGCGGTGTCGATCCTCTGCCCTTTTGTAGTCCGCTTTGGCTTGCTCCAATTGTTCCCGGAGCAAGCTCTGCATGGCATTCAGCTCCTGCAGCCAGTCCTCAGCAGCAGGGACGTCCCCGGAGGTATCTACCGGGGGGTAGAACCTCGGGTGGTATCCATAGTTTGCAAATAAAGGAGTTTCTTTGGTAGATTCTTGCGTAGCGTTGTTGTATGCAAACTCTGCCAAAGACAACAACGACGGCCAGTTATTTTGCTGATAGTTGACATAGCATCGCAGGTACTGCTCCAGAGTTGCATTAACTCTTTCGGTCTGGCCGTCCGTCTGGGGGTGATGCGCCGAAGACATCCGGGCCTCGATTCCCAGGAGACGATGGACCGCCTTCCAGAACTGTGATGTGAACTGGCTGCCGCGGTCCGTCACTAAGCTCTGCGGCAACCCATGGAGTCGAAACGCATGTTGCACAAACATATCAGCAGTCTCTTTGGCTGTAGGAACCCCCACACACGGAACAAAGTGGCACATCTTGGTGAAACAATCCACAATGACCAGGATGGAAGTAAACCCACGTGACTTGGGCAAATCCATGATGAAATCGGCGGAAATCATCTTCCACGGGTTCCGGGGCGAAGGAAGCGGTTGGATAAGGCCAGCAGGCTTCCCTCCTTGCTTCTTAGCCCTCTGGCAGACCGGACAGGTGTTTACATAAGTCTCAATGTCCCTCCTCACCTGTGGCCACCAGAACTCCCGCAACACTAGCTGGATTGTTTTGAACAGTCCAAAGTGACTGGCAGCCCGGCTGTCATGGCACAACTTTTGAATGTCTTCTCTTTCTTGCCCAGGCGAAACATAGACCTGTTCCCGGCGGTAGAGCACGTCATTCTTTAGTTGAAAAGGAAACGCAAGTCCTTTAGCCTTTAGCTCGCGTATCCACTTGTCTTCTTTTTGGCAGGCCTTGATGCGATCACTAAGAGTCTTCTTTCCCAAAGGATTGGGCGCAGGGGCGGGTGGAGCCAACTGCGCCCCGCCGGTGGCGGCAAAGTTTTCAGCCTTCAGGAGCCAGGACTCGGAGGAACCCTCCCCTCCGCAAGTATACTCCGGCTTCCTGGATAAGGCATCTGCTTGCTTGGTCTGAGCGGGCGTGACGTAGTGGATGCGGAAATTGAACCGCTCAAAGAACAGGGACCATCTTTGTTGTCTCTGGTTTAACTTCCGCTGGGTCTTTAGATGCTCCAAATTACGATGGTCTGTGTGCACTTCCACTGGGAATTTGGATCCCTCCAAGAGGTGCCGCCAGACCTCAAAAGCCACTTTGATAGCCAATAACTCCTTCTCCCAAATCGTATAGTTCCTTTCTGGAGCAGTCAACTGCCGAGAGTAGTACGCACAGGGCAACAAGTCCTTTCCCTGAGGTTGCAGCAAGATGGCCCCGACCGCCACATCGGAGGCGTCAGCCTGCACGATGAACGGTGTCCGCGGTTCAGGATGCTGCAGGATCGGCTGGGTCGTGAACAACTGTTTCAGTCTCTGAAAACCCTGGTCCGCGGCCTGTGTCCATTTGAACGGGGCTTTTCCTCTCAGGCACTGAGTGATGGGATCTGCCCATTTGGCAAAATCCGGAATGAACTTCCTGTAGTAGTTAGCAAACCCTAGAAAATGCTGTATGTCTTTTTTGCTCGCCGGAGCCTTCCAGTCAACGACGGCCTGCACCTTAGTATCGTCCATGGCAATGCCCTGAGGGGTGATGTGATAACCCAGGAAGTCCACCTCATGTAGATCAAACACACATTTCTCCAGCTTGGCATAGAGGCCATGGTCTCGCAACCGCTGCAAGACTTCTTTCACATGGCGGTCATGGGAAGCCTGGTCAGGCGAAAAAATCAACAAATCGTCCAGGTAGATGGCTAGATAACAATCTAGCAGATCTCTAAAGATATCATTCATGAAGTGTTGGAATGTGGTGGGGGCGTTGCATAAACCGAAACTCATAACCACGTATTCGAAACTTCCGTACTTGGTGTGGAACGCCGTCTTCCACTCGTCCCCCTTCCGAATCCTCACCAGATTGTAAGCACCTCTCAGGTCCAGTTTCGTATAGACTTTGGCCCCCCGCACTCTGTCCAATAGTTCAGGAATCAGGGGCAGCGGATAACGATTCCGAATCATTATCTTGTTTAACTCCCGGTAATCATTACACAGCCGCATCTCGCCAGACTTCTTTTTGACGAACAGGACCGGGGCGCCTGCAGGGGACTGTGAGGGCCGAATGAAACCCTTTCACAGGTTCTCATCCAAGAACGTCTTGAGGGCCGCCTGTTCGGGCTCTGAAAGGGGGTACAGTCTCCCACGTGGGATGGGAGCCCCCGGCTCCAGATCAATGGCACAATCATATGGGGGGGGAAGTCGTTCAGCCTCCTTCTCGCTAAACACATCCCAAAACGCCACGTATTTCTTGGGCAACGTGACGACCTGTTCGACTTCTTGTGCTTGGCAGGATTGGGCCGCTAAACAATGTCTTTGACAATACTCCGCAGTAAACTGCAACTCTCTCCGGGCCCACGAGATCTGTGGATCATGCAAGGTCAGCCAGACCACTCCCAAGATGACCGGGAAATCTGACAACTTGGTAACCAAGAAGGAAATGTCCTCTTTGTGGGCCTGGATCCACATCTTGGTAGGGGTGGTATAGTGTCTCACCGACCCCGCTTTCAGCGGCCGCCCATCAATCGTCTGCACGGCCTGCGGCTCTTGTAGATCATGTAATTGTAATTCCAAGGAATTGGCATAGTCTGTGTCGATGAAGTTGTTGGTGGCCCCAGAGTCTACCATGCCATGGACCATCATCGGCCCCTTCTCTGCAGACCACAGGGTGACCATCAACAGGAATAGCTGCCCAGTTTGGGGTTCTGGTGGGAGAGTGGCGACCGAGTTAGCGAACCCTCTTAAACTCGGCCGGCCTTTCCCCCTGCTGCATTGAGAGCCACAGAAGCTGCGGAGCAAGACGTCCAGGGTTTCTGCGGCTCGGGAGGAACCCCAAGAATCGGAAGAGGCTCTCTCGCTATTGGGGAGAATTGCAGCTATTAAAATGAATCTATTACCGAAAATGCTTTATCTTTTTCAGAATTTGCCGATAATAAGGAATATGGATTTATTTAAAAAATGGAAAAAAAGACATAATGAGCTTTGTATGGAAAGGCAAGAAACCACGAATTAATTACAATGTAATGACTATGCAGAAAGAGAAGGGAGGCTTTGCTCTCCCGGATTTAAAGTTATACTACGAGGCCTGTGCACTATCATGGGTTAAAGATTGGACTCTGTTAAATAGAACTAAGATTCTAACATTAGAAGGATTTGACTTACGCAAAGGATGGCACTCCTATTTATGGTATGGTGGAATTCAGAAGGAAAAAAACTTTGGGAATCACTTCATTCGATCTTCTTTGATAAAAGTATGGAATAAATATAAAAATTATTTTTATGATAAGACACCGATATGGCTTTCACCCTTGGAGGCGAATCAAAGACGACTGCTGGGCTGGACTGAGTGGCCTAAGTATAAAGACATAATACAAAAAAAGGAAGTACTGTGGAATTGAAAACACAAGAGGAAATTATGAGGAAATTTAGTAATGTAAGATGGCTCCATTACTTTCAACTTAGAGAACAGTTTAATATTGATAGGACTAAAGGGTTTAGCGACACTGACAGACCCTGGGATAGGATAATGAAGACACAAAAGAAAACAATATCAAAAATTTATTCCATGTTATTGAACTGGGCAACGGAGACAGATGTAGTTAAGAATTCAATGGTTAAGTGGGCACAGAACATTGGGAGACCAATTCAATTTAAAGAATGGGAAAGGATCTGGTCCAAACAACTGAAAATAACATATGCGACGGATCTAAAGGAAAATTGGCTAAAAATGTTACACCGTTGGTACATAACCCCCAAGAAATTAAACATAATGTATAAAAATGTCGGTAATAATTGTTGGAAATGCAAGAACCAGGAAGGTACATTTTTTCACATGTGGTGGTCATGCCCCAAAGTAAAAGAGTTTTGGCGAATGATACATGAGGAATGTAAAAAAATATTGCAAGTAGAATTTAAAATGAGACCGGAACTGTACCTAATAGGGATTATAGAACAAGAACTATTTACAAATGAAAATGTGGAGAAACTCTTTGTGTTCCTCTCAACAGCTGCAAGAATGGTGTTTGCAAAACTATGGAAACAAAACCTTCTCCCCACAAAAGAGCAATGGCTAGTAAAAATTATGGAGATAAAAGACATGGATGAATTAACTTATTGGCTAAGACAGAATCATGGTAAAGGCGTTATAAAGACAGATTGGGCCATGATAGAAGAATATCGAAAAGAAATGTAGATAAAGAAAGGAACACTGTTGGTAATTAATAGTTAAGAAGAGCAACGGGGATGTCTCGTGTTTGAGAATGAAAATGTCGAGGAAAATGTATGATTAGTGCAGAGTGAGAATGGAAGTCAACACACCCCTTTGTATTCTTGCCCCCTTTCCCCATTTCCCCTCCTTTCCCTTCCCATTGTGATGATGTAAGTCTTATAAATATAAAACCTGTTAATAAAAACTATTACAAAAAAAAAGAAGATATAGCTACATTATTTCGACAAATGCGGTTAAAATAATATTTTCAAAATCAACCTACATCCAGACCTGATGACATCCCTCCTAGATTAAAGGGGAAAAGTACGTTTGTATCACCTATCATTTCGGATAAATTAAAAAAAATTGAAACTACAGTATTAAAAGAGGTGGATTTTATAAACCATCGATACGACAGAAGAAGATCCAACTTAACGGGCAAAGACATTAACAGACTCAAAGAATTGGGAAATCATCCAGATGTAATCATCAAACCATCAGATAAAGATAGAGCTTTGGTGATTATGAATAGGAGTGAATATATGGAGGAGGCAATGAGACAACTGTCGAATACTACCTTTTACCAACCCCTTCCTGTGGACCCGACAACTAGATATCTTAATGTTATCAAGGATACAATACAGACTGGAGTGGACAAGGGCTACATCTCAATTAAGTTGGCAAGTACACTGATTAATTTCCACCCTTCGATTGCTAAATTTTATTTGTTGCCAAAAACGCACCAAAAAATAACCCCGGTCCCTGGAAGACCAATTGTTGCGGCAACCAACTCTTTGTTACAACCCCTGGCAATATTCATCGATACCTTTCTCCAACCTTTTGTGATACAAGCTCCAGCCTTCATTAAAGACACAGGGGATTTCATTTCTAAAATCGATGGGATTTGTGTAAAAGATACTGATGTATTAGTAACTGCGGATATTGTATCCCTATATACTAACATTGACTTAAGGCTGGCCAGGACGGTGATACAAGGGTTATTGGAATTACGCCCACCCCCCAGAGATCCACCCACATAATTTTTGATGGAGTTAATTGATAAAGTATTTGATTATAACTATTTCATTTTTGATGGGGTGTTCTATGAACAACGAGGTGGAATTTCCATGGGACTATCCTTTGCTCCATCGGTTGCTAATATTTATATGAATGATTTGGAAATGCAGTTTTTGTATCCTGATATTGATGTTGTTCAACCCATTAGGCAATACTACCATTTTATAGATGATGTATTCTTTGTACTATCGGGGAAGGGAACTTAGAACAAATCATACAACATTTTAATTCATGGAACCCCTCCATTAACTTTACGTTTGAAAAACATAACCAAAACATTACATTTTTGGATGTTACGGTATATAAACATCAGAATACCCTAAGGGTTAAATTTTTTGTTAAACCCACCAGCAGAAACTACTACCTTCATTATCATTCCTATCACACCCATTCTCTTAAAGATAACCTACCTTTTTCCCAAATGACCCGTTTAAAACGCAACTCCTCCCTAACATCTGACTTCGAGGATTCGGCCTCTATACTTAGCAAACAGCTCACACAAAGGGGATACCCAAAACAGGTCTTAAACAAAGCTTTGGAAAAAACCAGAAACATTCCTAGGACGGAACTCCTCACAAAAAAGGATAAACCTCCCATTGACCGCATTATTTGGCCACTTACCTACACCCCCCACTCTAAAACGATTCAAAAGATTGTACGCAAATACTGGCCTCTAGTGAATTCGATACCAGGGTTGGAACAGACCCCAATGATTGCTAACAAAAGAACAACCAATATAAAACAATTACTTGTCCATGCAGATCATACCATTCAAAACAAACCTTCCCATTCCATGAGAAACACAGTAGCATGCTGCCATTGTTCCATCTGCAAACATATATCCACTACCAATACGATACAAGATTTGGAAGGGAAACGGACATTTAAACTTCACTGCCAGGCCACCTGCGGATCTAAGAATGTGGTGTACTGTATTTTATGCAAATGTTCCAAATATTATGTGGGGGAAACTGGGCGTGACCTGAGGGTGAGAATTCAGGAACATCGTTCCAGATTTAGAACTAAAAATGAGTCCTCAGTCTTGTATACACACTTTAAGGAAAATCATAAATATGATGACTTTAAAGTTCTAGTTCTAGAACAAATCAAACCCAAGATACATCAGGATATCAAATTAGCTTTAAGGAAACGTGAATGTTTCTGGATAACATCCCTAAAATCTAAATCCCCAAGGGGACTTAATGACCGTTTGTCTATAGGAGAGATTCTGTTATAATTTACACCTGGCGCCAAGCGCGGAGGGGGCTTTCTTAAACCGTGGCTTTTTTCAGTTGTGTTGTCCGACCGGATGGAACAGTGGCTGCGTCCACATATATATGTATATGATTGATGATTTTGGGTATGTATTGACTGCCTCTTGCCATTTGGGGGATTGTTTTTTCTTGTGTGGGATCACGCCTATGCTTATAGGTTGAAATATGTGTGTAATGCTATACCGGATTATATATTATGAGAACCTTTTATGTTTAATCTAATAGATATCGGACCAGTGGATTTGTGCAGTGGATATTGTGTGTCAGGTCCCGAAGAAGCCGGAAACGGCGAAACGGCAGGGCCTAAAAACCGTCGACCCGACATTGGTGGTTAATCCGGATTATATATTATGGTGGAATATTACCTTATGGATTATAATTTTGTGAAGGAAATATACCAATGTTTTGATGTCATATAGATCTGCATTCCACTATCCACTTAAAGTTTGAAAGAATGAAGATGAAAATAAACCATATTGTATTGTGAAGAAAAGTGTTTTCCCGCATTGATTTTTCTTGGCTGTTATACGGAAAAACATCCCATTGAATTGAATCTTCCGCTCCCATGTGCCAAAAGGCTGGGGGTGATGGTGGGGGTCCCCACAAGCCCCCTTCTCTCCTTCCCCTCCATCAATCAATCCCCCAGACTCACCAAAGCACAGGCACCCAAGCAGCAGCTCTACATCATCCGGATCAAGCGCTGCCGGGGAACGGAGGGGGATGAGGATGAGGAGGGGGCGTCCAAGAGCAGGAGCGACCCGGGGGCAGCAGCAGGGAAAGCCCAGGCGTCACCGAGAAGGTGAAGAGCCGGGGGCAGAATAATCCAAGCCTCGTGGTGACCCCCCTGCCTTGGAAGCGGCGAGGCGAGGCTGGCGACGGGGAGCCCACTCCTCCTCGGGGGGCGCCTTCTCCTCCTTCTCCTTCTTCTTCCATGGGGCTCTTCCTTCCTTGGCCGGACCCCGAGGTGCAGAGAGAAGGAGGGATGGATGGGGAAAAGAGGAGAGACAGGCAGGCAGGCGCAGCCTTGGCTCCTGGGGCGCCCGGGATTGGCTGCGCTCCCCCCCTCCTCCTCCGCTCTTTCTGATGTTGCCTTTTGGAGGTTGGATCCAACTTGCGCCTGGGAGACTTCCTCCTTTGGCCCCGCTTGGCCCGCAGGAGAGGAGGAAGGAGGGGGAGGAGACTACAATTCCCAGAATGCCTAGCGGCATTCACTTCCACTTCTTCATAAAAATGCGGGAAAAAGAAACGGCCGGGACAGTAAGATGAATGAAGGCGGGAAGGAACCGAGGGGCAGAAGACAGGGAGAAAGTGTGTGAGTAGTACCATAATTAAGAATTAATTACAATAATAACGCAAATTCCTAGCCTCAAGGAGCGTAAATCAAAGTCTACTTCCGGTTTGGCGGGGCAATTGTGTAAATGCTCAAAATTAGCATTTTGAACAGATCTAATACGAACTGATTTAATTTCTTTATACGAAAACTCAACCCTACTCTTTACATTTTGGTCATCTTGCTCTTCTGGCTTGGTTAGGCTCTGTTACAACGCCATATCGGTATTATTTTAAACATATTATTGTTATTTTTGGGTTTATACATAGTGTCTTTGTGATATTATAGAATGTATTTCCTTTTAGATATGGACAAATGGGATATGTTATCTGTATGGCCTTGAGAAAGCTCTGCCCAGGAGCGAAACGCCAGCGGCCCAACATCTGAGCCATTCCAGGCTCCGTTGGCCTTTTTCTCATGTTTACGTTGTGGGAGTTTATTTCAGCTCCTTCTGTCCGCATCGGCTATCGGCCTCAGCCTCTTCATTGACACTGGGACTTTGCTTCTTCGCCACCACGGAACCTTCGGCTTTTTTTTCACATGGCATGGATATATAATTTTTATCCTGGACTTTTCCCTATCATGAACTGGGAATCCTCTATTGAGTCATGTGAGCGTATCTTCCACTATTTGTGTGTTTTGTATTTTGCCTTGGAAGGTTCTGTTTGTGATGTGATTTGCATAACCTTTTGTGTCACTAAAGTTTATTGATATATTTGAATACTATTACGTTTGTGTAATATTATATATGTTCTGCCATCTAGTTAAATTGTCACTTCGAAGTGCTTTTTCAGTTGTTCCAGACACAGAAAATAGGAAATTGGGTTGTAGGATTCTCAGGGACATAGTATTCAGAATCCCCCCGAACCATGGTTTCACTCCAGAATGAACTGCAGCGGCTGCTATTTAGTGAATTCTTTCTGTGTGCTCATAAGACCTATCTCAGATTGATTTGAGAATTCATTTTTCTCTATATGTTAAATCTGCATATAAAATAAACAGAGCTTCAGTATTGTGAAAATATTGAAGTATAGAGATTTACAGTTTTGAACATCTGGACTCTTACAGTTTCACAGGTCTTACATTAAGATGGGGAAACATGTATGAAGACGGGGAACGCACATATTGGGAGCATTTTTGTCCCTGCAGCTGTTGTAATGTTAACACACTTCTCAAAGTGTGCTCAAAATATTTTGTGTCCTAAGAAGAGGGGCTAGGCATGTCTACTCCAGTTTCAGGCAAGACAGGTTTATGTCTTGCTCTGTAGCTATCGGTTACTTGCTGTAGCACCACAACTTAGTTGTGTTAAGCCATGTGGTGTGCTAAGATATTAGTCTTATCACCACTGGACCACAAAGACCTGTATGATTCATGACAACTCTCTTCATGCCCATACTAAAGTTTATGAATGCATTTGTGAAATACTTTTGTATACCACAGTGTCCATTTAAGACAATATACAGGTTGAGCTTCCCTTAGTTAGACAGAATTCTGAGATACAATATATAAAATTCTCCACATTAGTGGCTGAAATAGTGGCAGCCACATTTGCTTTCTGACAGTCCAATGTACAGAAACTTTGCTTCATGCACAAAATTATTAAAAGTAATGTATAAAATGTTATGCATATTAGGTGTATAGGAAACAAAAATGGATTTCCTGTTTCATCTTGGGTCCCATCTCCAAGATACCTCATTATTATATGAGATAATAAGGGAAAACGTGGCGTCGGTTACTTCACTGCTAGGTCCGTGTAGCCTGGCGTGGTGTGAGAGGAAGCAGTGCAAATGCACCCACAAGTAACCAAAACGGGGTTCACAAGTCCAAAATATTGTTACAGCGGTTACTCACTCAGAGTCCATGAAGCATGAAGTAGCGGTGGAAGTCCACAATAACAAAAAGTACTTTTGGCAAATGTGCGCCGTAAAGTAACTGTCGCTAGCTGCTGCAAACAGAGTTTCGTAGCGAAAGGGCGAAGGTGCTTCCCGCAACTGGTGGAAGCCTTGCCTACGGCTTTTGGTATGAGGCACCACGGTATTTTGCCGTTTCGCGTGAGTCTACGCTTCCTCAGAGCTTTTTTTCTTCTTTTTCTAAAAATAGTTCTTTATTGGTTTTCAAATAAAAGACATTTGAACATACATACAATGAAAGAAGAGAGTTACAATGAAAACACTGGATGAGCCTAGAAGTTGCTCGAAAAGGAAAGAAACTACCTAGAGTAGGTAGGTGAGAGTGTGAAAGTGTGAAAACAGAGATTGAGTGGAGAGTAGGGATTGTTCCACAGTGTCTTTTCTCCCTTCTCGCCGTTGTTGAGCTTTCCGTTAATCTACCTGTGTGAGGATAGAAAAGAACAGACCTTTGTATTTATTCTAGTATTAGGTCAACATTATATTCCATTCTACAATATTGGCGTACTGCCCCCCAGTCTGCTTTTTCCGATTTATCTTTATTTTTATTTCGTAGTTTTTCGGTTAACCAGTCCAATTGAATTGTTTCCATAACCTTTATTAGCCATTCCTCTCCAGTTGGTATTGGCGAGGTTTTCCAGTATTCAGCATAAAGAATCCTGGCTGCTGTTATTCCCGTAAGGATTATTTTCTTTTCCATTATCAGGATTGTATCATCCAATACTCCTAATAGGAAGATCTCCGGTCTACTTTCCAGTTTATATATTACCATTTTCTGAAGTTATTTAAGTATCATTGCCCAATATCTGGACGCTTTCGGGCATGTCCACCAAAGGTGGAAGAAGGTGCCATTTTAGTTTCCACATTTCCAGCACTTTGGATCAGTAGTTTTGTAAATCCTTGATAGTTTTTTCCGGGGAGAGATACCAACGATATATCATTTTCACCCAATTTTCTCTAAATGAGTTGCTTAAGGATTTTTTGACTACATTACACCAGATGTTGTTCCAAGTCTTAGTTTTTATCTTAAAGCCTACATTTCTGGACCACTTGTCCATATATTCTCTTTTCTGGTTATTTAACGTATCCATCTCAAGCAAAGTTTTGTATATCTTTCCTAGCAGCTTCTCTTCTCCTTTTAGAATTTTATTTTCTAGTTCTATCTCTTCCTCTATAAATCCTCTTTTTTGGTCCTCTTTAAACTTTTCTCTCATTTGAAAGAATGAGAACCATCTCAATTGTATTCCTTCTTTCTTAAGTTCTTCTTTCGTTTTTAGTTTGTAGGTCCTCCCATTCCAACTTAGCGATTTACTATATGTTGTCCACATATTATTCTCAAGTTCCCTGATCCTAAATGCCTCATTTGCTGATGTCCAAAGTGGAACATTTGCTTGTACATTAAATTAGAATACTTCTGCCACACCTTTAAAAGCGCTCTTATTATAAAGTGGTTGTTAAAGGTAGCATCTAATTTCTTTTTATTATAGATCATATACCCATGAAAGCCGAATTTTAGATCGTGACCCTCTAAGTTAAGGAGTTTGTGGTTTCTCAAGTGGATCCTCTCTTTTATCCATAACAGGCAGCTGGCATCATGGTAGAATCTTAAATTGAGAACGCCCAGCCCTCCTCTCTCTAGCGGGTCCTGTAGTGTCTTCATTTTAATCCTGGGTTTTCTACCCCCCAGATGAATCTCGAGATATCTCTCATCCAGTCCCTAAAGGTCTTCTCATTTTTAATTATCGGTAGTACCATGAACAAAAAAATTATCCTTGGTAAAACCATCATCTTTAGAGCTGCAATTCTCCCCATAAAGGACAGCTTTAGTTTATGCCATTTCTCTAAGTCTCTCTTAACTTTCGTCCACAGTTCTGCATAGTTATTTTTAAATAGTTTAGAGTTTTTGGGTGTTATATTGATGCCCAAGTATTTCACCTTGTCTTGTATTTTCATACCTGATATTGCCTGGAGGGTTTGTTTTTTGGCCTCAGTTAGATTTTTTAACTAGTATGTTGGTCTTACCCTTATTGATCTTGAAACCTGCTACTTTCCCATATTCTTCTATCCTCTGAATCCAGGCTGTTATAGATTTAATCGGATTTTCTATTAGGAGTACTACATCGTCAGCGAATGCCTTGACCTCAGGCCTTTTTTTCTTATTGCTACGTGAGCATCAAGCAGCGGAGCGTTCCATAATCGATATACACCAGAGCTTCACAAATAGAAGATCCTGCATGGCTTTGGTTTGCTCTTGCTGTTAGCTCTTTGTTTGTATTGTAAGCACCCTTGGCTTGGTGCCTCTGTTTGCTCGTTTCTGGGAAACCCCCAAGACGGCTTGTGGGCTGTACACAGGTTCCAGTTCGCCCTCCCCTGCCTTCTTGTTATGTACTTTCAAGTCATTTCTGACTTATGGTGACCCTATTGCAAGGTTTTCTTGATCAGAAGGGTTTTGCCTTTGTATTTTTCTAAAGCAGAGAGAGAGAGCACTCAATGTGTTTCCATAGCTGAGTGGGGATTTGAAACTTGGTCTCCAGAGTCATAATCCAGTATTCAAACCACCACTTAAATCATGCTGGCACTCTGGCTTTAGCGCTGTGTATTTTAAAATACAAAAATTAAGACTGTGCCTGTTTATTCTAGAAAATAGCAATTGGCTACCATATAGAGCTGATGACACTCTAAGTCTGTGTTGCACCGTAGACCTAATGGTCCCCTCAGTAAACCCACTTGACACCAGCAACGGTTAAATGCTTTATTTAGAATAAATGAGTAAAGTAAAGAGGCTAGGGATATAGTCTATTGATGCTCTCAAGCATCAGGCATGGCAAAGTAATTGTTCAAAAATAAAGCAGGATTGCAAGGCAATTGTCCTTAGGCAAACAGGAACAAAAGGTAAAAAAGAGTAAAAGAGTCTTAATGCCCCAATGGGCTAATCCAGGGATAGGTTCTTGGCACAAGGCTTGGCAAACAGAGTCTAAAGGCTGGCAGGCCCAATGGCCAGGCAGAGTTCCGTGAAGACTTAAAGCTGAACGTTGGTGAAAGATGGCCCTCATCTTTTAAGCCTGACTTAAATAGGTCTCTTGGCCTTTGATAGTTACGACGTCTCGGTGCGTCAGAACTTGATTCTCAAAACAGGTTTCCAGCTGAACTCTCTCAAGTCCTCCGCATGGGAATGGTATGCCATCCCAATTAGCACAGGCACCTGGGCAAACAGGGAGTAAACTCGGCTCCACTCTTCCCCGGCTTCTTATCAGCCGAGATGGAACTGAGCTACTCATGTCCTTGAATAGTGGTTGAACTTGGGGCCGCGGTAGCTTCTGGCTTGCCGACAGCCTTTGGCTTTTAGGCCTCTCAGTAACTTTGGATTTAACATGGCGTGAGTTCTGCTGAGGGCCTAGGGCAGGCTGGGGTATGACAGTGTGGTAATGAATTTTATAATTAATGTGAAAACAGTATGGTGGACCAGTTATTTTCAGATGTTCTACAAGTAACTCTTTAAATATTCTGATTTGTAGCCAGGAGATTGGATCTATTCTGTTCAGAATACACACACGGCCGAACAAGTCCTTTCCATAACAGTCACCAGCAGAGCAGCATCTGAAAATGTGCCTCCAGTGACTGTGAAGTCCTATCTGAACAGAGAAAGCAACACCTTTCCTAGCCCGATAGTTATTTATGCAGAAGCTAGCCAAGGGTTTTTGCCTGTTGTTGGAGCAAATGTCACAGCCGCAGTTGAATCTGCTTCTGGTACATCTACAGAGTTAGAGCTTTATGACAATGGTTTAGGTAAGTTTATCTTAATATATTTATGGTATTGTGTAACTTTTAATTTCCATGTATATCTGCTTATCAAAACTTACTTAGATACTGAAAATATATACTTCTACAGGCAGGTGTAAACTAACTGAAGGAATGGGAAATAACCTATCACAGTTGGGTGGCTGTATCCATGGATTCTGTACACATGGATTCAACCATCCACAGCTTGTAAATATATATGGAAAAGTAAGTTTACAAGAATTTTTAAAATAAAGAATGAATATATTTAAATAAAACTTACATGGGTTATAGCATAGGAATTACATTATTTTCCTACATAATCACCAATCAGTTCAATACTGTTTGTCATCTGTGCAAAGAGGGTTTTTTTATGATTGTGCGATAGGAGTCTTCCAACACCTTTTTCAGCCAGTTCGTTACTTTGATTTTCACCTCGTTGTCATCAGAAAAGTGTTTTCCACCCAGGTGTTCCTTCAATTTAGAAAACAGATTATAGTCACTGGCTGCGGGATGGGGGCTGCGAGAGGGGTGGCTTAAAACATCCCAACCAAATGAAGTAAACAACTTTTGTGGTGCATGAGTGGTGTGCAAATGTTCATTGTCATGAAGGAGACAGACAGAAGTGAAATGAAATGAGGACACTCATCTCTAACCTTCACTTCAACACCAGTCAATGAGCTACTGATGACTGGCATTGCTCGTTCGCTTCTGCTGGCTTCCCGCTATATGGCAGTGATACCAACTTCCCCCACAAAAATCCCCCACGAGAACTACATGCCTTGTAACCTTACTTTCCAGATAACCCTAGTATTTTTTTTTTAATCCAAAAACTAAATCTTGATATTTCCATTTTATATAAGGGGCACCATTTTACTGCACTGTTGTATATGATAAGACTTGGGCACCTTTGGATTTTATTAGACATGGAAGTCTGGGAATTAATCCCCAAGACTCCCATGTGCCACTATATTAAGATAAACTGAACTGTGTTTTTGAGGTCTCTGTTTGTCAAAATCTTTCTGTCTGCCAGAGTTCTCCAACTACAGTTTGATATATTTTATTTTACACTGCTGATGTGTATGTTGTGGCTGATAGCATGTATGGCTTGCTTGCCAAGATTGCTTGGGCATGTGTAGTGCAAAGAACCAAGATAAAGATGAATAATAAAACAAATAAACACTCCCCACAAAAACTTCAAAAATCTGATTTTGTATATCAAGAATTAAGTGGTCTTTCCGTTATTGTTCAACTCCCATTGCAGCATTGTTCCCCTTTGGCCATGTTGGCTATAGCCCCCGATACTTCCAGTTCTTAGCATTACACAATTTCCATCCCTGCTTTATAGAGATCAGCAACACTGACACATTTTGACTTGAAAATGCTGTTAAGGCTTTCTTTAGAGGGCTGCATGTAAAATGTGTAAGAGGACAATGTAGAAATCCATAGAATCAAATTATATTAGAATGTTATTATACACATTGCTTATATCCCATGCATTAGAGATGAGAAAAGGATGTTCTCATCTGTATGTAGGGAAAATGTTTTCTCATCTGTATGTATGTTTTCTCATCTGTATGTAGGGAAAATGTAGGGAAAACATTATGTTGAAATGTTTTCCCTACATTTCAACATACATAACAAAACTACTGTTGAAAATGGTAAAGTAATGCAAAGATGCTGCTCATGGTCTCCGAGTTCTGTTGTCTTGGGTGTACACTTGCAGCAGGCACCCGTGGCCATGATTGGTCTAATTACCTACATTGGTTTGTGCTCCTTCTATATGATTATCACCAGATTGTCCTTAATATTGTTGGTTCTTTTGAATGAGAGTTGTGGGCTTATTTTAACAGTCTGGTATGTTTTTGAGCAGATGCCAGTATCTAAATAACGTTCTCTGAATTTACGGTAGTGTGATTACAAATGAGGCTACAGCAGAGGTGAATAGAATGTGCTCTATCCTGTTTTTTTTAAAGGTCAACGTATATTGTTTGGGATGCCACTTAAGTACTTTATGTAGGCACTCTTTATCTGTGAATAGTTCTGTCTTGGTTTCATCTTAAGAATTAATATAATTTGAATAGTTACATTTTAATCTAAGGAACTCTCCATAGAAGATACAATAGATTTTGGACTTCATCACATTACCAAAAATCTCTGTTGCAGGACATTTCCTCAATTCAGCCAGTATGGAGCCCACCAGATCTTATCCCACAATGTACATCTATTCCTGGTGGGGCTCCATGCTGACTATGTCGAGGAAGCATGATGGGGGGCATGGGGGCCTGAATATGGAAAACTGCCCATGTTAAGGATAGGAATAATGGGGACAATGCAGGTGTAACTGATGAGCAAGCAGGTGATGTGAGACATCAGGTGACAGATTTGCCCCGCTGCCCCACAATTTGCACCACTGTCCTACACCCTCCCCTGCATCTAGGACCTCAATAGGATATGGTCATTTGTCACAAAAGGCAAGCAAACTGGCATTTCAGCTGGAGTGTCACCAAGTAATGGTCCCTATCCCACTGCCAGTTTTCTTACCACCCTCCTGTCCCCTGATTCTGCTGTCTCTAGCAATTAACAGCTAAAATCTGTCACTAGATCCTAATCCTGCAATGCTCCTGTCACTTACCTTGGTGTGATGGGTCTCTTTTACATCTGTTTTGAAAGGCCAGCAGAAAAGTGATGTTAGGAGGCAGGATTTTCCTCCCCACTCTCCCCTCGCAATTCCCAAAATGGTTGTTTTCCTTTTATTTTATATTTGTATGTCTTTGTTTTTAAATGCTGAAATTGCACATTGCACTAAAAACAAAAAAATATTAAGGAACAGCAGTGGTGTGGGATGATGAGATCACGAGGTGTGTGAAAGTGCCATTGTGGGGCAGCAAATTAGTACAATTTTGCTAATAAAGAGAGCTATGATATCAAGGGTACTCAAGGTGGTATTTACTAGCAATGATAACCCAAGAGTACTGGCATGGCAGGTTCATGTCATAAAGTCCTACATCTTTGGGACTTGTGAATATGAGCTCATCAAGCTAGAAATAGGTGTTAGCATCTACAGGTTTTCTGTATAAGGAAGTGGTGAATTGATCTCTCACCTTCTTTATTTCTAAATCCAATAAATTGATTTCAGGATTATTATAATCTATATCAAATTGTGTGTTCTCATTCTTGTAATTTACCCACTCATAAAAGTTTATAAGATAAATGTATTGTAAGATTAACTTCACTCCCCTTCTAAATGGCAATCACATGATCTGTGTATCAGAGCCAGACAATAAACTTCAGTAAATAAACTTTCCAGACAGTCAATTTCTCTCTCAAAACCCTTAATGCTCTCTCGATCCGTGTCCCTTCTGGCTAGTGAAAGATAAAAAATGGCTTCCTTGAGCAAGGGGTCTTTCCAGAGAGTTTAAAAGAGGCAGTGGTCTCCCCGCTACTGAAGAAACCAAACTTAGATCGATCGGTTCCTTCCAATTACTGCCCAGTTTCGAATCCGTCGTTCCTGGGTAAGGTCATTGAGAGGGCGGTAGTGGGGCAGCTGCAGCAGTTCTTGGATGAAACAGCCAGTTTAGACCCCTTCCAGTCCGGCTTCCGTTCAGGGCATGGGACGAAGACTGTGTTGGTAGCCATCTTGGATCAGCTTCGTTGCCAGCTTGACAAGGACGGCTCAGCGCTACTTGTGTTATTGGACCTCACAGCAGCATTTGACATGGTTGATTACAATCTTTTGGCCCACCGCCTTGCCATTGTTGCAGTTAGGGGAACGGCCTTGAAATGGCTGTTGTCCTTTCTACACAATCGGAGACAGTGAGTGGAGAGGGGAGGTTTGGTCTCTGAGAGGACCCCACTAATTTGTGGGGTCCCCCAAGGAGCTATGCTCTCCCCTTTGTTATTTAACATCTATATGCGACCACTTGCTAAGCTGGTTCAAAGTTTCGGGCTGGAATGTTATCAGTACGCTGATGACACCCAGCTTGTTCTAAAGATGGAAGGCTGACCAGACTCTGTACCCTCTTGTTTCCATCTGTGCCTTGAGGCCGTCACTGGATGGCTGCGAGCCAGCAGATTGAGGGTGAACCCAGCAATGATGGAGATACTGTGGCTGGGTCAACTGGACAGCGGGGTGGTCCGGCTACCTGCTCTGGATGGCGAGGCACTTCGCCCGTCATCATTAGTAAAAAGCCTGGGGGTTACTTTAGATCCCTTGCTGACGATGGAGGCCAAGGCCTCCACTGTCAGCAAAACCGCTTTCTTCAACCTTCGGCAGGCCAGGTGGCTGGCCCCCTACCTGTCCAGAGATGACCTAGCCACGGTGATCCAAACCACGGTCATCTCAAGATTAGACTACTGTAACGCCCTTTACATTGGCCTATCCTTGTCTTTGATCCGGAAGTTTAAGCTCATCCAGAATGCCGCTGCTCATCTCCTTGCTGGAGTGCCAGTGAGGAGTCACATAACTCCCATCCTACAGCAGCTCCATTGGCTTCCGGTTGAGCACCGGATCACTTTCAAGGTGATGGTGTTAACCTTCAAGGCCTTACATGGCTTGGGGCCGGTGTATCTGAGGGACCGTCTCACCCCCTATCAACCCCAGAGATCGCTCCGTTCTGAAGGTCTAAATCTCCTCGAAGTGCCCAGTTTTAAAACCATCCGCCTAGCATTTACTCGTCGTAGAGCCTTCTCTGTGGCAGCACCAAGTATTTGGAATACTTTGCCAGCCGAAGTGCGTGCCCTGCAAGATTTGTCCTGTTTTCGCAGGGCTTGCAAAACCCATCTCTTCAAGCTGGCATTTGACTGCTGATTCCTGCAATTCTGCCTAGTTAGTCTAGTTTTAAGCTTAGTTAATTTAGGTGCGTTTTATCTGTTTTATGTTGTTTTATGCTGTTTTTGTGAGCCGCTCCAAGCCCTGGGGGATTGGCAGCATACAAGAATGAATAATAAATAAATAATTTATCCACAGTCATTTTCTAAGAAATACTCTTGTCAGACTTATTTGTTTGTTTGTTTATTTATTTATTTATTTATTTATTTAGGGATTTATTAATTACCCATCCCAGATGGCTCTGGGCGATTTACAGTAAAACACACAGCTACATACCTGAAACATCTAAGGTTAAAATAATTTTTTGGTCATAAATATTTTGACAACTGAAATTACAAAGTGAGATGGAAGGCACTTCATTTTTCTCTTATTCAAAGCATGATGTATAATAGTCAGGTTGTCTTCCTGCGGAATACCAGTGTGATCTCACATTCCACTGTCTATCTTTAAATGTAATTTTTAATTAAATCTGAAGAATTCTGCATATTAAACAGTTTTTTAAAGTAATACATATATTGAGTGGTTCTAATACTGGACTGATATTATGAGATAGTCCAAGACATTTTTATGATTTCTTTGTATGATTTAAAATGCTCAATGCCTCCTCGGAACAAGACAAAGGTCCAACTTGCCTAAAGGAGGCAGTTGTGAGGCTTAGATTTAAAAAGCCATCCTGGGACCCCTCCATAACTGCCGGAGAGATAGCACAGCAGTAACAACAGCTGTGCTGGCAATCTGAAGATCTGAAGATTGCAGGATCTAATCCCGGGCTGAGTTAGACGCCAGCTGTAAGCCCTGTCTACTGTTTACCCAAGCAGTTCAACGGCCCAGCTGTGAATTAACAACAAATTGGGGACCATAAAAGTGGGGAAGGACTTTTGCACAGACTTGTCTGAAATAGGCTGACGGAGAAGGGAGAGGCGGAAGTGGTGGAAACAAGAGGCTCCTGTCATGAGGATGGAACAACAGCACCCCCTTGTGACGTGATGGCGCAATGACGCAGGGACATAACAACAATGATGTAATGGAGCATTCACACCCGATGATGCCCACCTGTATGACGCAGCCAGGAAAGAAGTTCTTCTAAAAAAAACTGCACTGTATTTGTCTATGTGTAATTGTATGTCTTTCCAACAGGGACTGTCTGTCGTATGTGTATTGTAATCCGCACTGAGTCCCCTTCGGGGTGAGAAGAGCGGAATAGAAATAAACAGTATTATTATTATTATCGGCCAATGTCTATTCTCCCCTTTCTGAGCAAGGTCTTGGAACGTGTGGTGGCTTCCCAACTCCATGAATTTCTAGATGAAATGGATTAATTAGATCCATTTCAATCTAGTGTCAGGCCTGGCTATGGAACAGAGACAGCTTTGGTCACCTTGGTGAATGTCCTTTCTAGAGGACATCACTGTTGGTTTCCCCTCGTGATCAGCTGTGTATCCGCACCAATGGTAATTCCTGCGCTCGCGCAGGCAGCTCGGAGAGTCTCGAGACACAATTTGACAGTTGCCTCCGCCCATTCTCCCCCTCCGTATAAATAGCACATGCAGGAGCCAACTGCCAGTTCTCTAAATCCGCCATTAAGGCAGCACGGAAAAAGAGACACTCTCAGGACTGCTACTTTGAGAGGAAAATGTCAACAACTTCTTTTAAAAGATGTGCCTCATGCGCTAATAAGATCCCAGACAACGATGCGCATGAGGAATGCATCTCCTGCTTGGGAGAAAAACATCTATCCCAGCAGTGTGAGATTTGTGATCATCTCACCCCACAGACTAGAAAACTCAGGGAGCAAATGCTTAAGGCGGTTCTTTACGATCAAGCCCTGTTCTCTCTGGACCAACAAGAAGAAGCAGTTAAAAAAGACTTACCAAATAACCGCCCTTCTGTCAAACCGCTGCATGGAAAGAAAAAGGTGAAGAAATTGCAGCAAAAGAAAGGGAGTGAGACGGCTGCTAAGCGTCTGAGCCCTCCCAAAGCGACGGAAGTGGCAAAAACAGCTCCTTCCGAGAGCTTACCGGGCGAGGGGGCAACCCCTCTGGCACCCGATGACGGCCGGAGAGCCGCACCGCCAGAGAAAGCTGGAGTGGCGAGCTGGGTGAAGGTGTGCGAATCACCACCGCACGCTTTGGCCAGGAGTGACGAGGGAGCGGCATCGAGCTCGGCTCCTCCTCTTCCGTCAGGGCCCTTCGAGATTGGCCTGTCCCCTCGGCGTCGGGCCCGAGCCCCCTCTAGAGGCCGGAGGCCATCCCGGCATGGAAAGAAGCGTCGACGCCGAAGCCCCTTGACGTCAGATGCTTCAACCTCGTCATCAAGTCCCTCCCCTGACTCCTCCCCTTGGAAGTCGAAGGGAGGTAGAGGGAGGCAGCCTGCTGGCCAGAAGAGGTACTACAACCCCTCTAGCAGGGCAGAACAGACTGAATTAAAGCAAGCCTGCATTACTATTCCAGCAAGCATGCTGCAAAGCCTACCTAAACAAGACGGGCAATGGACTATTAATAAAGAAGGTCAGATAGTATTCATGAGTACTTCTGACTTGCATACAGACAAGGGAATATGTAAGAAAGCAAAACAGAAAAGGAAACATTTTTTTAATTATTTTTATTTCCATTTTTATATGACATACGGTGTGGGATGGGGAGAGGGGATGGAGGGGGGGCAAGGGGAGGGTCAGGTGGGATGGGGTTAGAACAAGGGGTATACATATAAAACAAAGACATTGTTGACTTCCCAGGATCCTCCGAAGTGTCTTCCATTCGCGTTTAGGATCTGGCTTCTTGTTTTGGTTCATGTAGACAGTGGTTGGGTTGTGGTCATGGTGCTGTTTCTTTATATCATTATCTCCTGTTTTCTCAAAGCATTTTTAAATCCTGACCAATCAGTTTTCTTTTTGACATCTTTCAGGCCTTGCGAGAGTTCGTCCATCTGTATGATGTCGAACATTTTCAGAATCCATTCATTTATACTTGGAGCGACTTTTTGCTTCCATACCTTGGCCAGAGTAATTCGGGCCGCGGAGGAGATTAGAGTCAATATTTTGTCTCTTTCCTTTTCCAAGCTAAATGTGGTTATATTAAATAGGTATGTCTCAGGGTTGAGTGGGAACTTTATCTTCAGGACCTGCTGCATGTATTTGTGAATTTGTGTCCAGAAGTCTTTGACTAGTCGGCAGGACCACCAAAGGTGGAGGAAAGTACCGACTTCCTTATCACATTTCCAGCATTTGTTGGAGCATTGTGGGTTAAACTTTGCTAGTTTCTCTGGGGTATAGTACCATCTGAAAAAGAGTTTATACCAGTTTTCCCTTATATCTATGGCTACAGTGTATTTTAACTTGCTGTTCCAAACTTCTTCCCATTGATGTGCTAACACATTGTGTCCCAGGTCCTGTGCCCATCGGATTTGACAGTCTTTGACCTGTTCCTCTTCTGTGTTCCATTTTACCAATTGTTTATACACCATGATTAGTTTTTTCTTCTTTTTCATTATCCCCTCCCAGAAGCCAGATTGTTGTTGAAAACCCTTCTTGTTGTCCTCCTTATACCCTGAGAATACTTGATGATACTGAAGCCATGTTATTTTGGGTTGTAGTTTTTGGATTTCTTCTATTGTTTTTAGTGAGAGTTCTTTGGTATTTGGGTCTTTTTTTAGGACATCCTGATATGTTAGCCAATTCTTGCTGGTAATTTCTCGTTTATGTCTGGCTTCTATTGGGGAAAGCCATAGTGGTGTTTTAATATATATTCTCTTTATATTTTCCCCATGTTTTCACTAAGGCCGCTCTGATATAATGGTTGCTAAAATTCTTTTCTACCTTCCTTTTGTCGTTCCAGAGATACCCATGCCACCCTGTGCGCAGGTCGTGGCCTTCCAGTGCTAATAGTTTGTGATTTCTGAGGGTACACCATTCTTTTAATGCTATAAGGTTACACGCATCATAGTAGAGCTTTAGGTCAGGGAGACCTAATCCTCCTCTTCGTTTGTCATCTATTAATATTTTGTTTTTTATCCTTGGTTTTTTGTACTGCCAAATAAATTTGGAGATATCCGAGGCCCATTTTTTGAATAAAAAGTTTGCACGGAGCACCGGTAGTGTCTGAAATATGTAAAGCATTTTGGGCAGGACTGACATTTTGATTAAAGCAATTCTTCCCATTAAAGAGAGGTGTAAGTTTTTCCATTTTTCCAAAGATTTCTGGATTTTACTCCAGACCAACTCATAGTTGTTTTTTACCAATTTGCTGTTGGATGAGGTTATTATAACTCCCAAGTATTTAACCTTTTGCACAGTCTTGATACCTGTCACGATGCACAGACTTGGCGGGCCCCTTAATCACACACACAGAGACGTACTGAAGGCTAACTACTTTATTGAGTATAAAAACAGTTCCAAAGAATATAGTCCAATATAAGTGATATAGTCCAAAAGGCTAGAAGTAAGAATGTCCAAAATAACGTAGCAAATAAGCCAAAAGCTTGATAAGGCTCCGCAGCCAATGCGGATCAGGAAACAGGGCAAGGCTCCGCAAACCAATGCGGATCAGGAAACAAGGCAAGGCAAAACAAGGCAAGGCTTGATGACCACGGCGTAGCTTGTGGTCCCACTCCGCTTCACGCCTATTCAGGTAAGACGTGGCCGGAGAACTGAGGATTCGTTCCCACGGATCCTATACTTAATCCTTCGGCCGAGGTCCTCGACGCTCTAGGGCTTCTTCGTCTCCAATCCCTGCTGACGGACCTCGGCCGGTCTAGGCCCGGGACCAATCCCTCCTACTAGCCTCGATGTTCCGTCTCCTATCAAAGGTTCGACCTTGTCTCTCGGCAGCTGTGTTGCTATCTCCTGAGAGCTTTTCTCCTAGCCATTTCCCATGCGCTTTGTTCCATATCTTCCTCAGGGGCTCCTGGGAAGATCTCCCTCCCGGGTGTTCATAACTCCCTGGATCGCTATCAGACTGCACCTGGTGATCTGAATCATCCCTTGGACCAAAAACACATTTCTTCCCAGGCCAAGCTCTCTGTGGGCGAAAGAGGCCCTTGCGGGGAAAGCTGCCCTTCACCCCAGTCATCTAGCTCATCCTCAGAATCCTGTTCTAGCACGGCCGGTTCTAATGCTAATGGGACCCCAGGCCCTGTCCCCTGCCCTCCAGGCACAAACGAGAACTGCTGTGCTACACTATCCCCCCCCCTCAGGGCCCCTCCGAGGCCGCCCCGAGGCTTGGGTTTGTCAGGATACTTGCGATGGAACCGAGCAACAAGGTCCGGGGCATGGACGCCACGAGCCCGCTGGCCCAAGAACGCTCTTCCGGGCCAAAGCCTTTCCAGTCAAGGAGATACTCCACCTTTCCGGTAGCGGATACGCGCATCCAGGATGTCCTGCACCTCCAACTCCTCCTCGCCGTCACGCATCACAGGGGGAGGGGGAGGCTGCGTCACATCAGGCCGCACCCCCTTCGCTGGGCGGAGCAAAGAACGGTGAAACACAGGGTGGATCTTCATGTCCGCTGGGAGTTGCAGTTTGAAAGAAACAGGCCCCACCTTCTCCAACACTGTGTAAGGCCCCAAAATCGAGCATCCAACTTGCGGCTAGGCCTCTGCGTGGGCAGATTCTTGGTAGACAACCAAACTTTATCCCCCACCAGAATCGCAGGGCCCTCCAGGCGCCGCCTATCAGCCCTCCGCTTATAATCCGCTTTAGCCTGGTCCAATTGAGTGCTCAGCAAGTCTTGCAAGGCAGTGAGCTCCTGAAGCCAATCTTTCGCTTCCGACACCCCTCCGGACGGGTCCACCGGAGGGTAGAAGCGAGGATGGTGTCCATAGTTGGCAAAGAAAGGAGTCTCCTTGATGGATTCGTGCGTCGCATTGTTGTAGGCGAACTCCGCCAGAGACAACAAGGACGCCCAGTTGGTTTGCTGGTAGTTGACATAGCACCGTAGGTACTGTTCCAAGGTGGCATTGACCCTTTCGGTCTGGCCGTCAGACTGGGGGTGATGGGCCGTGGACATCCGCACATCAATCCCCAGCAACTTCTGGACAGCCTTCCAGAACTGGGAAGTGAACTGGGTGCCGCGGTCGGTCACCAAACTCTGAGGCAGGCCATGCAGCCGAAACACATGTTGCACAAACATATCAGCAGTCTCTTTGGCAGTAGGCACCCCCATACAGGGGATGAAGTGTCCCATCTTGGTAAAACAGTCCACCACGACCAGGATCGTGGTGAAACCCTTGGACTTGGGCAAATCTGTGATGAAGTCCGCCGAAATCATCTTCCAGGGAGCGGAGGGGGTGGGAAGCAGCTGAAGCAACCCAGCCGGCTTGCCCCCCCGGGTTCTTGGCCCGCTGACACACAGGGCAAGAGCCCACATAGTCCTCCACATCCCTCCGCACCTTAAGCCACCAGAAATCCCGGAGGACCAATTGCAGGGTCTTGAACAACCCGAAATGGCCAGCGGCCCGACTATCGTGGCAAAGTTTGAGAATGTCCTCCCTCTCGGGCCCGGGGGAGACATAAACAGAGTCGCGGTGGTAGAGTACCCCGTTCTGTACCTGGAAAGGGGCTTGCACCCCCTTGGTCAGCTGTTCTTGCACCCAGGGATCAGTCCGTTGGCGCGCCTGGACCCGCTCACTCAAATGCCTCTTGTCCTTAGGGGCCGGCGGAGCCAACGGAGGGTGCACAGGAGCCGCCCGGGCAGCAGCAAAGTTCTCCGCTTTCAGGAGACGGGCCTCAGAAAGCCCCTCCCGCCACGAACATACTGCGGCTTCCGAGACAGAGCATCAGCTTGCTTGGTCTGCTTGGGGGTCACATAGTGGATGCAGAAATTGAATCTCTCAAAGAACAGGGACCATCTCTGTTGCCTCTGGTTCAATTTGCGCTGGGACTTCAAGTGTTCCAAGTTCCGGTGGTCAGTGTGCACCTCCACCGGAAACTTAGCCCCTTCAAGCAGATGTCTCCACACTTCAAAAGCCACCTTGATGGCCAGGAGCTCCTTCTCCCAAATGGTATAGTTCTTTTCCGGAGCCGTGAGCTGCCTGGAGTAGTAGGCGCAGGGCAACAAGTCCGTTCCCTGCGGTTGTAGCAGGATCGCTCCCACCGCCACATCCGACGCGTCGGCCTGCACGATGAAAGGGGTGCGGGATTGGGGTGCTGGAGAAGCGGCTGTGTGGTGAACAGCTGCTTCAGCTTCCGGAACCCCGTCCGCCTCCGGCGTCCACGGAACGGCACCTTTCCCCGCAGGCACTGAGTGATAGGATCGGCCCACTTGGCAAAGTCCGGGATGAACTTTCTGTAGTAGTTGGCAAAGCCCAGGAATCTTTGAATGTCCTTCTTGCTGGCTGGAGCTGCCCAGTCAGCCACAGCTTGGACCTTGGTGTCATCCATGGCAATGCCCGTTGGGGAGATGCGGTAGCCCAGAAAGTCTACCTCCCGCAGATCAAAAGCACATTTCTCCAGCTTAGCATAGAGCCCGTGGGCTCTCAGTCTCAGGAGCACTTCCTTGACATGGCGGTCATGGGTCGCCTGATCCGGAGAAAAAATCAGCAGATCGTCCAGGTAGACCACCAGATAACGATCTAGCAGGTCCCGGAAAATGTCATTCATGAAATGTTGGAAACAGGCTGGAGCATTGCACAAACCGAATCCCATCACCAGGTATTCGAAACTGCCCCACTTGGTCTGGAAGGCCGTCTTCCATTCGTCGCCCTGGCGAATCCGGACCAGGTTGTAAGCACCCCTCAGGTCCAGTTTAGTGAACACCTTGGCTCCCGCATCCGCTCCAGAAGCTCGGGGATCAGGGGAGGGGTAGCGGTTCGAACCGTGATCTTGTTAAGTTCCCGATAGTCATTGCAGAACCGCATCTCCCCCGATTTCTTTTTGACAAAAAGAATGGGCGCCCCCGCTGGAAACTGGGAGGGCCGAATGAAGCCCTTCCGCAGGTTCTCATCCAGGAAATCCCGGAGAGCCTGTTGCTCTGGTTCCAAGAGAGGGTAGAGTCTTCCCTGCGGGATAGGGGCTCCGGGTTCAAGTTCAATGGCACAATCGTAGGGCCGGTGGGGAGGCAAACGCTCTGCCTCCTTCTCGCTGAAAACGTCCCAGAATCCAGCATATTTCTTGGGCAGTGTGGCCACCGTCTCAACTTCCTGGGCCTGACAAGCCCGGGCCGTCAAACAGTGACTCTGGCAATGGTCGGAGGCAAAAATGAGCTGTCTCTTGGTCCAAGAAATCTGGGGATCATGAAGGGCGAGCCACACAATGCCCAGGACAATGGGAAAATCAGGGAGCTTGGTCACAAGAAAAGAAATGTCCTCTTTATGAGAGCTGGTCCACATCTTGATAGGGGCAGTATACTGAGTCACCGCCCCCGTTTTCAGGGTTCTGCCATCAATAGTCTGTACCCCCTTGGGCTCTTGGAGATCAAGAAATTGTAATCCGGCAGACTTGGCATAGTCTGCATCGATGAAGTTGTTGGTGGCCCCCGAGTCAATCATGGCATGAACCATCATCGGCCCCTTCTCGGGCGACCACAGGCCAACCATTACAAGGAACAATTGTCCAGTCTTGGGTTCAGGGGGAAGAGAAGCGACGTCGGCCGAGTGAGCGAACCCTCTTACACTCGACCGGCCCCTTCCCCCGTCGCCTGGATGGCTTCTTCAGCCTCCGGGACCCCTCCAACTGCGGCGGAGGCTCGAGGAGTCTTTCCACGCGGCTTTTGGGGGCATTCCTTGGAAAAATGTCCAGCCCCCCCACAGTACCAACACAGGTTCAAACGCTGCCGCCGAGCTTTTTCGGCCTGGTCCACCTTGGGCCGCACCGTGCCGAGTTGCATGGGTTCCGGGTCATCCAGGCCCGGTGGTGGCGGGGCGAGCTGTCGGGGCACGAACTGTCCAGTCCCAGGCTCCCTTCGCGCCGTCGGCTTCTCCACCACACTTTTGTCCCATCGCCGCCGGGTTTGAAGTCCCGCTTCGACACGTAAACTCAAGGTGATCGCCGCCTCCAAATCCTCGGGGCGGGGTTTTTTCAACATTTCTTGCTGTAGCTCCGCGGTCAGCCCCGCGGTGTAGTGGTAACGCAACGCCGACACGTTCCACTGCACCTGGGCGGCCAGCACTCGAAAACGAGAAATGTATTGAGACAGGGACAGGTCCTTCATCATCAGCCGGGCTAAGTCGCTCGGCCAGCTCTTCATTCACGGGTGGCCCCAGGTCGCCGGATGGCATCTCTGAAAGCCCGGAGCGTTTGAGTATGGAGAGACTGGGCCCGGATCAACGACGTAGCCCACGTCGCAGCCGTTCCCTCCATGAGATTAAAAACAAACCCCACTTTGGCACGGTCAGTCGCAAATTCGGTGGGTCGCAGCTCCAGGTACAGGTCCACTTGGCAGAGAAACACTTCAACTTGAGCAGGGTTGCCCCCAAAGCGGCTAGGCGTAGCCACTCCCGGGTGGCGCCCGGCTCTGGTCCTCAGCTCTCCCACCTCCTGTTGTAGGGCTACCACCTCTGCGTCCGTCAGGCCTGCCATGGCCGCTACCGCCGTGGGTCGCTTCCTTCGGCGTCCCATGATGTGATAAGGGGTTCGTAGGTTCTCCGGCCAACTGTCACGATGCACAGACTTGGCGGGCCCCTTAATCACACACACAGAGACGTACTGAAGGCTAACTACTTTATTGAGTATAAAAACAGTTCCAAAGAATATAGTCCAATATAAGTGATATAGTCCAAAAGGCTAGAAGTAAGAATGTCCAAAATAACGTAGCAAATAAGCCAAAAGCTTGATAAGGCTCCGCAGCCAATGCGGATCAGGAAACCGGGCAAGGCTCCGCAAACCAATGCGGATCAGGAAACAAGGCAAGGCAAAACAAGGCAAGGCTTGATGACCACGGCGTAGCTTGTGGTCCCACTCCGCTTCACGCCTATTCAGGTAAGACGTGGCCGGAGAACTGAGGATTCGTTCCCACGGATCCTATACTTAATCCTTCGGCCGAGGTCCTCGACGCTCTAGGCTTCTTCGTCTCCAATCCCTGCTGACAGACCTCGGCCGGTCTAGGGCCCGGGACCAATCCCTCCTACTAGCCTCGATGTTCCGTCTCCTATCAAAGGTTCGACCTTGTCTCTCGGCAGCTGTGTTGCTATCTCCCTGAGAGCTTTTCTCCCTAGCCATTTCCCATGCGCTTTGTTCCATATCTTCCTCAGGGGGCTCCTGGGAAGATCTCCCTCCCGGGTGTTCATAACTCCCTGGATCGCTATCAGACTGCACCTGGTGATCTGAATCATCTCTTGGACCAAACACATTTCTTCCCAGGCCAAGCTCTCTGTGGGCGAAAGAGGCCCTTGCGGGGAAAGCTGCCCTTCACCCCAGTCATCTAGCTCATCCTCAGAATCCTGTTCTAGCACGGCCGGTTCTAATGCTAATGGGACCCCAGGCCCTGTCCCCTGCCCTCCAGGCACAAACGAGAACTGCTGTGCTACAATACCCATTGCTTTTTCTAGCCTTTCCTTTTCTGCCCCTTTAATGTTTTTGGTTATGATCTTCGTTTTTTGTTTATTTAATTTCAAGCCTGCTACTCTACCGAAATCCTCGATTTTCCTTAGCCAGAGCTGACCCAGTTCAATGGGGTTTTCTATAGTTCAAACGATATCATCCGCATAAACCCTTAGCTTGTAGTCATGTTTGAGGATTCTTGTGCCTTTGAGGGTTGGGTCTTTGTTAATTACTCTTACCAAGATCTCTATTACAAGAATAAAAAGTAGGGGGGAGAGTGGGCATCCCTGTCGGGTGCCCCTTGAGATTTCTATTGTCCTTGGGCATTCACCACCATTTATTATCAGTGTGGCCTGCTGTTTAGAGTATATAGCGTTTATTGCGTTTTGGAATTGTGCTCCTGTGTCCAATTCTTTAATTAAAAATTTGATAAAGTTCCAATTAATTTTATCAAACGCTTTTTCGCCGTCTATAAAAAGTAAGGCCAGCTGTTTCTCATTATGAGCCTCGTAATACTCTATTGTATTTATTATGCTTCTTATGTTCTCTTTAATTTGCCTGTTTGGCATAAAGCCCGTCTGCTCCTCTGAAATCCAATCCCCAAGAAAGCCTTTTAATCTTTCCGCCATGATAGTGGCGAAGATCTTATAGTCTTGGTTCAATAATGATATTGGGCGGTAATTTTTAACTTCTGCCTCGTCTGTCTCCTCTTTGTGTATGAGCGTGATGTTAGCCTTTTCCCAGGTTGGGGGGCTTTCTTTATTTGTTAATATGTTATTGAAGACATCCTTCAATAGTGGGGTTATCTCATCTTTAAATGTCTTGTAGCAGCCGGCTGTGTACCCGTCTGGTCCGGGGGCCTTATTTTTCTTTAAACCCCTTATGGCATGGTCGATCTCCTGTGTTGTAATGTTCCCATTCAGGTTGTTTCTTTGTTCCTCCGACAGCTTTGGGAGTCTTAAGTTTTCTATGTACTGCATGATGTCTTCTTCTGCTATGTTTTCCCCTTTGTATAGGTTTGCAAAGAACTTGTTGAATTGTTCCGCAATTGCTTCACCCTCGGTATACGTGTGCCCTTCATGAAAGATTTTTGAGATACATTGTTTTTGTTTACGTTTTTTGACCTTATTTGCAAGCCATTTGCCTATTTTGTTAGCATGTTGAAAGTGGTATAATTTTAGATATTTTAATTGATTCTCCATTTTCGCAGTTTGGAGAGCCTGGAATTGTTTTTTCAGCACCTTTAATCTCAAAGCTACTTTTTTGTTACTGGGATCTCTCTTTAGGGTTTTTTCCCCAGCCTGTATCTTCTCTGTCAAGTTCTCTATTTCCTTATTCCTATTCTTATTTTTAATATTATTTTGCTGTATAAAGTATCCTCTCATGACCGCTTTTAGAGCCTCCCACTAAGTTGTTTTGGTGGTCTCAGGGCCCTTGTTAAGTTCTAGGTACTCCTTCAGTAGGCGCCTATTCATTTCTATGTCCTGATCTTCCTTAATGAGACTCTCTTTGAGCCTCCATCTAAATTGTTTTCTTTCCCCTTTTAATGTTATTGTTAGAGCGCAGTGATCTGAGAGGATTCTTGCTAGTATTTTAACTTCTTTGATGTTTAAGTTTATATTCTCCGTGGCCCAGCACATATCAATTCTGGACCATGAGTTATGACGTCCCGAATAGTAGGTGTATTCTCTGAATGTACCCTTATGTTGCCTCCATGTATCCTTCAGGTGTAAGGACCCTAGGTGTTGCATAAAATTTTTTGGTAGCTGAGAGGCTTTCCCAGCCATTTTTGATTTACCCTTATTATTACAGAGTTTATCCAAGCTGCAATCCACTATACCGTTAAAGTCACCCAATATTATTAGTTCTTCAAATTCGTGTTTTCGAATGATCGAGAATAGTTCCTTGGAGAATTTTTGTTTCGAACCATTTGGGCAATATATATTACAAATTAAAGTTTTTTGATTATTTATTTCAGCAAAGATTCCCACATATCTCCAATTAAAATCTTTGAAGGCCAGAGTGGTTTTAATTGCAGTGTCCACGTAGATCACGACTCCACACTTCTTTTCATTGCCAGAGGCTATATAGGCCTTTCCCAATTTCTCGTGCTCCAGTAACCTCGTGTGTTTGCTTGAGATGTATGTTTCTTGTAATGCGATGACCAAGTATTTCTTTTGTTTAAGGTAATTATACATCTTCCTTCTCTTATTTGGTATGTTGATTCCGTTCACGTTATTGCTATATATCGTTATTGTTCTATCCATTAAGGTCTTTGGTGTCGTCCCATGTCATCAGCTCCCGTGATTGTACCAACTGGTAGTTTTCAGGTGAAAACCTCCTCAACCTGCTCTCAGATGGGTCTGCGTTCTTTTCCGGCGGGAGCGTTCCTTCCAGAAGAACTGCTTCTAGCATATTGTCTGCCTCTTCTACTTCCTCAACCTGTAGACTGTCTCTGTCACGTTGGGCTGAGGCTGAGGCTGCTGATTCTTTGTTTTGTCTCGGCTCCTCCTTTCCCTTGGGAGGTGGCTCCCTCTTTTCCTGGGGGGGGGGTCTTAAACTGTTTCTCTTTGATATATGTCATGTGGAATGTCCTGGCTTTTTCTACCGTATCTAGTAAGTGCCGTCTGTCGTTGAGGGTTACTAGAATTCCATCCATTTTTTCCCAGCGAAATCTTATTTTGTTTTTCTTCAGATCTTCAGTTAAGAAAGCATAATTCCTCCGTTTCCTTAGGCTCGTCTGAGAGACTTCCTTCATAATTATCACTCTTTTATCGTTGAAAATTATTGGTTTGTTTGAGTTCTCCTTAGAATGGTGTCCCTGGCACATTTCTTGCTGAAGGTCACAATCGTGTCTCTGGGAGTGTTATTTCTTTTTGAGTATCCAGTCGTGATTCTAAAAACGCGGTCTAGATCCTGTTCTATGAATTCTTCGCTCAGGTCCATTAGCTGGGAGAGAATATCAGTTATCACTTGTCTCAAATTTTCATTCTTGGATTCATACAGATTCCTGAATCTAAGCTGGTATTCCAGCTCTTTATTCTCCATTATCTCTAATTGTTGTTGTAATTTCACATTGTCAGCCTCAAGCTTCCCCACTTTATACTCAAATGTCCCGAATTGCTTGACAATCTTTTGGTTTTCCTTCTTGATTTGGTCCACCTCTTCTCTTAATTTGTTTATGTCCACTTTGATATCCTTGACGTCTGCCCTTAGATTTCTAAGCTCTTCTTGCATTTCAGCATGCTGATTGTCTTGTTTTTGGGAATGTTTTTGGATTTCTAATAGAATATCCTTGTTTCCTGCTTCCTCCCGTAGTGAGTCTCTTTTGTTTTGTAGTCTGGCCGCCTGCCCTGTCTTTCCTCTGGTGTTCATTCTGTACTGCTGTTATCTGTTGCCTGTTTCTCTAAGTCCCTTTACCCTTTACCTGGGTGTGATGAATGTACAGTTGTCAAGTTTAGGGGAGATCCCCAGTTGTGTTTAAGTCAGTCTTAATAGGTCCCTACCTTGTGGTCTGTCCTGTTTGCTCCTTGAGGTTATCGCTCTTCCGCCCTTCCTCTGATTTCGCGGGGCTTCCTAGGGTTCGTCGGGGTTCACTTTCTCTTTTTGTGATGTCCGCTTCCGCTTCTGCTGCTGTGTGCACTACTGTAGCTTTAAATCCTTCTTTGCATCGTTACGTCAGAGCTGCGCGTCGCCGCGTCCCAGCGTCGCCTCGTCGTTGCTTCACTGCGTCACTGCGGGACTCCGCCTCTCCGCCGCACGCCCTCCTTAAGCCCTCTCTCCTGCTCGCAGATACTCCTCCTACCCGTTGCAGCCAGTCCTGAGCTTCCCTGACTCTCCACAAGGTCGGCTTTTGTTTTGTTTTGACTGTGACTGTATCAGACGGGGGAGTTTGTGGCTATCTCTCTCGGGGCTTTTTCAAGGTCGGCTTTGATTCAGCTTTGACTCGGTGTGATTCAGAGTAAACAAAATATGAGGGAAAATGGGGATTCTCTCCTCCGCCAAAGCAGCCACCCGCCGTGCCTTAACCCTCTGGTTAGTGGCTTCGCTGTCCCCGGACCTTTGTCCTTTGGGGAGGGAGCTGTTGCTCTACCCGGTTGCCACTTGGTTTTTTGGGGAGATTGAGACACCTGTGTACCTCAGCCAGGATTCAGATGAGTCGGATGATCCTCAATGCAGTGATGAATCTTGCACATCAGAGGAAATAGGTTTACCAGAGGTCACAAAGAAAAGAAAAGTTAGCTCAGATGATGAGATGAAGAAATTCTCTAATATTGTGTAGCACAGCAGTTCTCGTTCGTGCCTGGGGGGCAGGGGACAGGACCAGGGGTCCCATTGGCATTGGGGCCTGTAGCAGCGGAGACAGATTCTGAAGAGGATTTAGAAGGGTTAGCTGAAGGAGAGTTTCCCATCACTGGGCCTCCTTCTCCCACAGAAAGCTTGGCTTGGGATGAAGGTTGGCCTGACCCGTATGATGAGATAGAGCACCAGGTGCAAATGGAAAGCAGCGATAGTGAAAGTTATGAACGGCCGGGGGGGAGGGGGTCACAGGATCCTTTAAGTGAAAACATGGAAGAAAGCGGCTGGGAAGAATCTAGGGAGGAGAGTTCTCACGAAGATAGCTCAGCAGATGCTGGGAGACAAGGCCGTACTTTCGATAGGAGGCGAGACATCGAGACTAGCAGGAGGGGTTGGTTTCGTAGCCTAGACAGACCGAGGTCCCGCACCACAGATTGGAGAAGGAGAAGCCTAGAGCGTAGGGGACCTCGGCCGAAAGATTAAGTATAGGATCCGTGGGAACGGATCCTCAGTGCTTCGGCCACGTCTCATCTGAGCAGACGTGCTAGCGAAGCGACCATGGAGCCAAGTCTGGCTAGTGGCCTACTCAAGCCTTGCTTTGTTCCTTGAACTGCTTTGCTGAGCGGAGCCTTGCCTAGCCTTTGGAAACTTACAAAGAGTTTTGGACTATTGATCACCCTTTGCTTTGGATTTGCTTTTGCTATTTTTATGGACAATACCTTTTGAACTGTTTATATATTCAATAAAGTAGTTAGCCTTCAGTCCGTCTCTGTGTGTGTGATTAAGGGGCCGGTCAAGTCCGTGCATCGTGACATATTGTGGCTCACATGTTACGGGGGTTCAATCTTCCAGCCCCAAAACCACCGGAAGCAGTGGATGATCTCATGTTTCCAGCGGAACAACAGGATGTTGTGTCTAATTCAGCACTACCAGCCTTATATTACTTATTAAAGCTGGCAAATCATAGGACTTACCACCTCTGGCCACACCAGCTGTTTCAAGGAAGGTGGACAGTATGTACAGAGTCGATCTATCATCAGCAGAATGGGCAGCTCGCCCTTCTAAACCAAATACAGTTATCATGGAAGTTTGCCAGGGCAAAAAGCCTAAAAGATCAAATATGACTCCCACAGATAAAGAAGGGAAAAAGTTAGACAACATAAGTAAAAAAGCACATATGGCAGCAGGCATGGTGGTGAGAATAGCTCACTATGCAGCGTATATGAGTGCGTATCAAACGTATCTCTGGGAACGGATGTCCCCATTCATAAGTATGCTGTCTAAAGACTGCACCACTGCTACACGGACAATTCAGAGTGAAGCAATAATCCTCTCGCTGTTTCAGAAGGACAGGGCAAAACATCTTGCAGATTCGGCAGGAAAGTTTTTAACCATAGCAACTTCTATTAGGAGGCATGCTTGGTTGCGGGCCTCCACTCTGTCAGAGGAGAACTGTTCGCTGGCTGAGGACCTCCCAATGTATGAGGAGGGCCTCTTTAACCTGGCGACGGAAGAGAAGATAAAACATATTCATGAAATGAAAAAATCCATTCAGGCCATTGATAATCCACGCCAAGGATATGGTCAACAGAGACTAAGGTGGCAATCCTCACCATCATTCTACAAGAGAAATAATGGTAACTACTATGGAAACCAACGCCAAAGGTTTGCACAGCCCTATAGACAGCCATACCAGCAGCAAAGGAAGCAGCAGTTTGGCATGAGGAGCAGATATCAGCCCTATCAAAATAAGAATAACAGGGCAGGAGGTGGCAAACAGCGTTTTTGACAATGGAGGGGAGGGAGTCCTCACATGGGCATGAGAGGTGCCTGAGCCTGACATTTCATTCGGGCATAATTGTTGTTTTTATGTTATGGATACAGTTCAACCAAAGTTTGGTGAACGTTTACGCCCATTTTTTGAAAATTGGTTTAACATAACCACAGATAAGTGGGTTTTGGAAATTGTTAAAAATGGTTACAGTTTGGGGATGTAGCACAGCAGTTCTCGTTTGTGCCTGGGGGGCAAGGACCAGGGCCTGGGGTCCCACTAGCATTAGAACCAGCAGGGCCAGAATTGGATTCAGAGGATGAGCTAGATGACTGGGGCGAAGGGCAGCTTTCCCCTGCTGGGCCTCTTTCGCCCACAGAGAGCTTGGCATGGGAAGAAATGTGTTTTGGTCCAAGGGATGATTCAGATCACCAGGTGCAGTCTGATAGCGATCCAGGGAGTTATGAACACCCGGGAGGGAGATCTTCCCAGGAGCCCTTGGAGGAAGATATGGCAGAAGGCGAATGGGAAATGGATAGGGAGGAAAGCTCTCAGGGAGATAGTGACACAGCTGCCGAGAGACAAGGTCGAACTTTCGATAGGAGACGGAACATCGAGTCTAGGAGGAGGGATTGGTCCCGGGCCCTAGACCGGCCGAGGTCCGTCAGCAGGGATTGGAGACGAAGAAGCCTAGAGCGTCGAGGACCTCGGCCGAAGGATTAAGTATAGGATCCGTGGGAACGCATCCTCAGTTCTCCGGCCACGTCTTACCTGTATAGGCGTGAAGCGGAGTAGGACCACAAGCTAAGCCGTGGTCATCAAGCCTTGCCTTGTTTTGCCGTGCCTTGTTTCCTGATTCGCATCGGTTTGCGAAGCCTTGCTCTGTTTCCTGATCCGCATTGGCTGCGGAGCCCTGCCAAGCCTTTTGCCTATTTGCTACGCTTTGGACATTCTTACTTCAAGCCTTTTGGACATTCTTCATATTGAACTATATTCTTTGGAACTGTTTTTATATTCAATAAAGTAGTTAGCCTTTTTTAAATATTTGTGAGTTCTTTGGGGTTAACGTCACTCCCAGATATTTGATCTTATTTGAGATTTCCATCCCCATCTTGGTCTGGAGTTCCTGTTTATTTTTTTCCGACATATTTTTGACGAGTACCTGCGTTTTATCTTTATTTATGGAGAACCCCGCTAATCTTCCAAATTCTTCTATTTTTTCGGTCCACTGCCTGATAGAATTTCTGGGGTCTTCAATAATCAACACCAGATCATCCGCATATGCTAGGCACTTGATTTTTTCCTTTTTAATTTTTATTCCCTTCAGTCTGTCGTCTTTTCTAATGTCTTCTAATAGCGTCTCTAGTATTAATATAAATAGCAGGGGGGATAGAGGGCAACCTTGTCTTACGCCTTTTTGGATATGTACTCTCTTTGTTTTCCCTTGATTTACTATAAAGTTGGCATATTGTTCCCTATAGATTGCCTGGAACGCATTAGTCATGTGGAATCCAATGTCTAGTTCTCTTAGGAGTGCTTCCGCAAACTCCCAGTTGGTTCTATCAAAAGCCTTTTCGGCGTCCACGAATATAAAGGCCACCTCCCTATCAATGTTTTTATCGTAGTACTCTATTGCGTCTAATATGATTCTTACATTAGTCTTTAATTGCCTATTCGGTAAGAATCCGTTTTGATCTTCCTTAATCCATTTCCCTAAAAAAATTTTTAGTCTTTCAGCCAATATACTAGTAAATAATTTGTAATCAGTATTTAATAGGGAGATTGGCCTATAATTCGCGGGGTTTTCCAGGTCTTTACCTGGTTTGCCGATAAGAGTGACATTGGATTCCTTCCACGACTCTGGCGTGATTCCCTTTTCTAATACCCCGTTAAATATCTTTTCCAATATATCCATTACCTCTTCTTGGAATTCCCTATAGTATTCCCCTATAAAGCCATCTGGCCCGGCTGCTTTCCCCGGTTTAATCCTTTTTATACTCTCCCTTATTTCTTCTTTTGTTATCCTTTTGTTTAACGCTTCCCTTTCTTCCTCCGTTATTTTGTTTATTTTCTTTTCTCCAATATACTTATGTATCTCTGTTCTGTCTATATTATCTTTACTATATAATTTCTTATAAAAATGTTCAATGGCCTTTTTAATTTCTATGTCTGTGATATATTCCTTGTTGTCTATTTTCAATTTTGTTATGAGGTTCCTTTTCCTTTTTTCTTTCAGTTGCCACGCCAGTAGTTTCCCTGGTTTATTTGCGTGTTCAAATTTCTTTTGATTTAGGTATCTTAAGTTCTTTTCTACATTTTCCGTTTCATAGATCTCTAACTGCTTCCTTAAGTAGATTAAGTCCCTTTTTATATTTTTTCCTTTGGGGTTTCTTTTCAACTCTTTCTCTCCCTCTTCAATTTTTTTATTCACCTCTTGGATTTTGGCCTGTCTGTTTCTCTTCCATTTTGCTTGTTGTTTAATAAAAATCCCTCTCATGAAGGCCTTTCCCGTGTCCCAAATGAGATTATAATTGTTGTTATTTTGACTGTTAATTTCCAGGAATTCTTTCCATAATTTTTTACTTTCAGCTCGATCTTTGGGGTCATTTAGTATTCTTAACGGTAATTTCCAATAAAAGTCTCTTTTAGTGTTACCTAGTTCTAATTCTATCCGGCAGTGGTCCGAAATATCTCTAGCCCAAATCTTGGCTTCATTTACTTGAGGGAGTAGCGTACTAGATATTAAAATTTGATCTATCCTAGACCATGAGTCATGTCTATCTGAGAAGAATGTAAAATCTTTCACCTGGGAGTGTGTTTCCCTCCAAGCATCTTTCAGGTTGAACTCTTGTAATATTTCAAAATAACTCTTCGGTAATTTACCTCCTTGGCCTCCTTTTTTTGGCTTTGGGCTTCTATCTATTTCTGGGTCAGTCACCCCATTGAAATCTCCCATTAGGATGATACTTTCATATTTGAGCTGGTATTTTGCCATTGTCTTTCTCAACATACTGTAAAAATTTGTCTTCGTATCATTGGGTGCATAAATATTACAAATTAATGTTTTTTCCTGCCCCCTCTGTATTACCACTCCCACGTATCTCCCCTCCCTATCTTCAAATAGCAATTTTGGTTTCAGGATTGGATCGACATATATCACAACTCCTCTTTTCTTTTTGCCTGCCGAGGCGATAAAAGGTTCCCCCAGGTCATCTCTCTTTAAATATTTAATATCGGTTTTTTTGATATGTGTCTCCTGTAGGCTTACTATACCAGCTCTACCTTTCTTAAGCTTATTAAATACCCTTTTCCTCTTAATCGGATTGTTTAGTCTGTTGACATTCCATGAAACACACCTCAGCTGCATTTAGTCCGAGTCTAGGGTCCGAGTCTTCTTGTTCTCCTTCTTCCTGATCTTTTTGAGGCAATTGTCCTTCTTCTTCGTCGTCTTCCTCCTCGGCTCCGCTGTCTTCTCTATCCGCATTGTCTATTTTATCCTCTATCTCCATTTCAGGGGGTGGTTTCTGGTTTGGACTTCCTTTGGGTGGACCTGCTTTCTCCAGATCATTTCCGTAGGTCTTCAGGAACTCCTCCGCTCTTTCTACCGAAGTCAGCCAGTGCTGCTTATCTTTGAAGGTGGCCATAAGGCCCTCAATCTTCTGCCAGCGAAATTTGATGTGATGCCGTTTTAGGAGATCAGTCAGGAAGAAGTAATTCTTTCTCTTGTCTAATATCTCTCTAGGGAGTTCTTTGAGGATTGTGACTTTTTTTCCCTTGTACATTCCCTGTCTGTTAGCTTGCCAGCTGAGAACCTGGTCTCTTATGCATCTTTTTGTGTAATGAACAATAACATCCCTAGGTGTTTTGTTCCTTTTAGAAAAGGCAGAGTTTACCCTATAAACTCTGTCCACTTTATCGAGGATGTATGGTTCCGGGATGTCTAATATTTTAGCCGTTATTGCTACTATAATTTCTTTTGTTTTTTGGTTCTCTTCTTCTTCTAAATTACGGAAACGTAATTGAAATTCCGATTGTGCATAGTCCATCTTTAGATGTTTATCTTCTAAGGCAGCATTCCTTAATTCTAAGTCTCTTATTCTCTCTAGATTCTTTTTTTGTTGGGCTTTCAGGGCGTGATTTTCTTTTTTTAGCTCCGTAACTTCTTCTTTCATCTCTGATAGCTTGTCGTCTAGGCCTTTCATGTTCTTTTTTACTTCCTTGAAGTCCACCTTCATCTCTCCTTTCAGTTCTTTCAGGTTGTCATTCATCTTTTTCCTGTCTTCATCTCCTCCTTGGATCATTTTGTAACTACAAAACAAAATGGGAGGAAATCAAAAAGGATATGAATAGATGGGCCAGGCTGAATTTGTCTTTTCTGGGGAGAATAGCCACCTTAAAAATGAACATACTCCCAAGGATGATATTTTTGTTTACAACGATCCCGGTCGTACCCAAGACCTCCCACTTTGACCAATGGAATAGGGATCTGTCTAAATTTATATGGGAAGGGAAAAAGCCCAGGGTCAAGATGAAAATTTTACAAGCCTCGAAAGAGAGGGGAGGTCTGGGGGCTCCAAACCTAAGATTATATTTCGAGGCCAGTTGCCTGATGTGGTTAAGAGAATGGTGTACGCTGGAAGGGGACAGAATCTTGGCCATTGAAGGACAAGGATTGAGTTTTGGTCTTCATGGCTATTTAATATATGGGAGGGTTAAAATGGATAAGAAAGTGAACGATCATTATATTAGAAAAACGCTAATTAAGGTCTGGGAGAAATATAAAGACCAACGAAGTGATAAGATCCCTCTCTGGGCGTCACCGAATGAAGCATTTCAGATTAGGCACCTCGAAAATGAGAAATGGATAAAATATAAAGACCTTTTAATGAAAAATGGATCAGAATGGGCCGTGAAGACCAGAACTCAACTCCAGGAAGAGGGTTATGGAATGAACTGGTTCCCATATTTTCAATTAAGAGAAAGAATGAAAGTAGATGAAAAAAGGGGGTGGGTGACTAAGAAAAGCGAACTGGAAGAAGCCATCATGGGAGAAGAGACCAAGCAGCTATCCAAAATATATAAAATTCTATTAAAAAAGGAAAAAGACTACTCTGGAGATCTTATGAAGGAATGGTCAAGAAATATAGGCTATAAAATAAATACAGATACCTGGATAGCAATCTGGAAAAGAAACGCAAATATCTCCCTATGTTATAAATATAGGGAGAACTGGGTAAAGATACTCTATAGATGGTATCTTACACCAACAAAACTGGCCAAAATCTATAAAAAAACAAAACCAAACTGTTGGAACTGCAATAGCCGATGCGGGACATTCTTTCATATGATCTGGCTTTGCCCCAAGGCAAGGAAATATTGGAGTATGGTACACAGAGAAGTGGAGAAATTAATGGGGGGAAAATAAAAAGAGTGCAGATAAGTTCCTATTAGGAATTACAGATGATGAATTAGATAAAAATGAGAATAGAATTTTCATGCTTGCCATGACAGCTGCTAAGACTCTCCTGGCGACCTACTGGAGATCAGACTACACCCCCACAAAGGAGGAATGGAGGCAAAAACTCCTGGAAATTAGTATAATGGAGAAACTAACGGAAGCAATTAGGGAAAGAAACACCAATCAGAAATATAATCACAAATGGAATTGGTCCCTTCTCCAAGAATATTGTAAGAGGGAATGTAAGGTGGAAATAGAAATGTGATGGGATCTCCGGTCAAAACAATATGTATAGTGAAATGTAACTGATACAAGTTAATTCCTAATCATAGGTCGGTGAAAGATAGGTCGGGAAACACAGAGACGCGGAAAATTTCTCCTAAACACACAAAGTGAAACAATATCCAATCAAGATGGAAACAATTCTGTCGGATCTCAAACCCTGTTTTTCTCTTTTTCAAGTGCACATCTGTTCTTTCTTTCCTAATTCTCATTACTCTGTACACGCCGTGGATGGTCAATCTAAACCACCTGGCGTGTGTCACTTAATTTCATTGTTTCAGCTATATCACAATTACTTTGCTATCTGTTTTTATTACGACTTTTGAAAATTTAATAAAGATTTATTTAAAAAAAAAATAAAGTAGTTAGCCTTCAGTACGTCTCTGTGTGTGTGATTAAGGGGCCCGCCAAGTCCGTGCATTGTGACAGGGGAAATGCCTCCAGTAGGCTATTTAAAGGTAACTTCCCCTTCCCCTCCATTGTTGGAAGAGATTGCTAAGCTGTTATTAAAAGGTGCAATTTCACCCATACTGCCTGAGTCATATAGTGGGTGTTTTTTCTCTAAATACTTCCTAATTTCAAAGAAAGGGGGTGGACAAAGGCAAATCTTAGACCTTAGATCCATCAATAGCTACATCATCACGAGAAGGTTTAGGATGATATCCCTAAACTCAATTGTGCCGTTACTGGATAAGAATGTCTGGTTTGTTACAGTAGATTTGAAGGATGCCTACTTCCATATTTCTATACATAAGGACCACCGCAGATACCTTGCCTTTATGGTAGGAGATCAGGCATACCAATTTAATGTCCTTCCATTTGGCCTATCAGCGGCTCCTAGAGTTTTCACAAAATGTATGGTGGTGGTAGCGGCATATTTAAGAACACAAGGGATCACCGTTTATCCATACATTGATGACTGGTTAGTGGTGGGTAGATCTGAACATGAAATAAGGTCACACTTAGATTACATGTTATCCTTTCTCCAGTCCCTAGGTCTGATAGTAAACTGGGAGAAATCCAACCTCACTCCAGCCAGAAGAATGCAATTTATCGGTGCAATTCTGGATTCAAAAGAACAAAGGACATTTCTACCACAGGACAGATTCGAAAAGCTGTCAGCTCTCATCTTAAAGGTGTTAAGGAAAGGAGTAGTAAAAGCAAGAGACATCCAAGTGGTTCTAGGTCACATGGCTTCCACCACGTCAGTAACACCAAATACCAGATTACATCTGAGACCACTACAATCGTGGTTTCTATCTGTGTTCGACCCAATGAATCAGAGTTCTTCGGTGTTCCTTCGGGTCCTGAAGGAGGTGTGCGACTCCCTCAGGTGGTGGATGAACCTGGACAATGTATGTGTTGGTCAACCCTTCCATCAACCCAGGCCTACGAAGGTAGTGACGACAGACTCTTCCATGAGAGGTTGGGGTGCTCATGTAGAGGACTTAGTGACTCAAGGGACTTGGTCGATAGAAGAGAGTTCATGTCACATAAACTACCTGGAGTTATTGGCAGTAGAGAAAGCACTGAAGTCCTTCGAAATGCTTATTTCTGGTCATGTGATTTAGATAGTTACGGACAATACAACAGTAATGTTTTATTTAAACAAACAGGGAGGGACCCACTCACCACAGCTAAATGTACTAACAAGCAGGATTTGGCATTGGTGCATAGACAGGCAGATCACCCTGTCAGCTATACATCTACCAGGGAAGCAGAATGTGTTAGCAGACTTCCTCAGCAGAACTCCGTTGTCGCACTACGAGTAGTCCTTGCACGGGGAAGTGGTGTCGCTGATCTTTGCGGCTTGGGGTCAGCCGAAGATAGACCTGTTTGCATCACCACACAATACAAAATGTCATCAGTTCTGTGCCAGGATGGCCCACAATGCAGGGACGAACTGTCTGGGGGATGCCTTCCTTCTACATTGGGGTCAACAGGAAGTGTACGCATTCCCTCCATTTCCACTACTGCTGAAGGTGAGGTCGAAATGGTATCAGGACAGAGCAAGGGGGGTACTGATATCCCCATGGTGGCCGAGGCAACCGTGGTTCTCCCTGTTGCTACAGATGTCACGAAAGACTTACCTGCGGTTGCCGAGGAGAACAGACCTCCTAGCATCACAGAACAGTCTAATCCTCTACCCAGACGTTCAGTCCTTGAGACTGACGGCATGGAGGATAATGTAGAACCTTCAGAAACTTATAGTTTGCTGCCAAGTCCTATCAGACATATCCTAGAGGCAGCTCAAAAGTCCAGTACGAGACGTTCATATCTGTACAAGTGGAGAAGGTTTACAAAATTCACTCTGGAAAAGGGTGTTCAACCTATTAAGGCAAATATGCAGATCATTTTAGATTTCCTACTACACCTTTCACAGTTAGGCTTATCTTACTCTTCGCTCAAGTGTTATCTGGCAGCGATCACATGGTTTCTAAGGAAGGCTGGTAGATCGTCGTGCTTCACAGATCCTCTAATATCTACATTCTTGAGGGGCTTCAAGAACTTGAAACCAGAGGTCGTTCCTGATACACCATCATGGGACTTAGAGTTGGTACTCAATGTTTTAATGGGACCACCATTTGAGCTGAGACGATTGGTTTTAATCCAAGAGTTTAAAAGTAACAAAGTCTTTCAGGATCGCGTCTAGGACCTCGACGACGAGCTGGAACAGGGTGGTAAGCAGGGACAAGGCAGCCCGATGATGGCTGGCTGGCAAAGGCTCACTGCAGTGGTTATCAACCTTTCTAATGCCGTGACCCCTAAATCCAGTTCCTTATGTTGTGGTGACCCCCCAACCATAAAATTATTTTCGTTGCTACTTATTTTATCACTAATTATTTAATTATTTAATATTAAATTCAATTATTTATCAAGTGCACTGCTATGGCTGAGTTCTCTAGCTCAGGGCTGTCCAACTTTTACCGGCCCAAGGGCCGGAATTCCGGTCACTGATCACCTGGGGGGCCAAGCCCCCGGCTCCGCCCCCTCCCCGCCCTTCCTCTGGCTCTGCCCCCCCCCATACTCAATATGCCCAAATGTGAACACTGGTGGATTTGGGGGAAAATAGACCTTGACATTTGGGAGTTGTAGTTGCTGGGATTGGTAGTTCGCCTACAATCAAAGAGCATTCTAAACCCCACCAATGATGGAATTAACCAATATTGGCACACAGAACTCCCATGACCAACAGGAAATACTGGAAGGCTTTGGTGGGCATTGACCTTGAGTTGTGGAGTTGTAGTTCACCTCCATCCAGAGAGCACTGTGGACTCAAATAATGATGGATCTGGACCAAACTTGGTATGAATACTCAATATGCCCAAATCTGAACACAGATGGAGTTGTGGGAAAATAGAGCTTGACATTTCAGAGTTACAGTTTCTGGGATTTATAGTTAACACACAATCAAAGAGCATCCTGAACTCTTGCAACAATGGAATTGAACCAAACTTGGCATATTGAACTCTCATTACCAACAGAAAGTACTGAAAGGGTTTGCTTGGGAATTGACCTTGAGTTTTGGAGTTGTAGTTCACCTACATCCAGAGAGCACAATGTTGGATCAGGACCAAACTTGGCATGAATACTCAATATGCCCAAATGTGAACACAGATGGAGTTTGGGGAAAATAGACCTTGCCATTTGGGAGTTACAGTTTCTGGGATTTATAGTTAACACACAATCAAAGAGCATCCTGAACTCTTGCAACAATGGAATTGAACCAAACTTGGCATCCCTCCACAGCCGCCCGGCTCGGCCTCACCTCAGTCTCCGCGTCCTCCTCGGTCCCCTTCCCTGCTATCTTCGCCTCAGGAGGGCGACGAGGCGGGAGGAACAAAGCAGCGGCCTCAGCGCTTCCCTTCGTCACCGAGGCCGGAGAGCGAGGGCCAGGCCGAGCCCGGCGCTGAGGGTTGCGCAGCCGTTGCAGACCAACCGCAAAAAGGGCTCTTCCCGAAGTCGGCGGGGCTTGGGGCTTGGCCGCGAGGGAGGAGGAGGCGCGCGCCCAGACCGGCCGCAAATCCTGCGGGACCCGAGATTTCAGCAGCTATCGCAAGACTACGCAGCCACAGATGAGATTTCGACCTCCCTCGAAATCCCATCTGTGGATGGCGTAGTCTCACGATGCTTGCCTAAACCCGGAAATAGGTATTTTATTTATTTATTTTTATTTTGTATTTTTTAAAATTAAAACAAGTTAGGGGGCCGTAGGGAAGGGGCTCGAGGACCGTATCCCCCCCCCCCCCAGGTCACCTGTTGGACAGCCCTGCTCTAGCTGAATCAGTCTGCAGTGCCTTTCATGTTCCTTGATTCAGAGAACTTGATGAACCAACTTCGACACAGAATATTATTTGAGAATACAGAAATGCTGGACCACTTTAACAACCACCATGTCAGACAACACAGAGAAGCCACATGAAGCACATGGAAAGGAGGAAACCATGAACATGAACATACTCTGGCTACCAGTATTAAAAACTGTAAAATCAGGACAGTAAAAAAAGAAAGAAAGACTCTGAAAACAGTGGAATTCCAGGCATGAAAAATCAAGGCCAGCTAACATATCCCCCAGGCAGGAATCAGCCAGGCCTTGAAGCTGCAAAGCTTTGCAATGCTAATCAAGCTGATTAATTACAACATTCACACTTGCTTCTGACAGACAAGAGTTTTTTCCCACCCTGGACACCATTCCACAGATATATAAATCTCCCTTGTCTAGTTTCCAATAGATCCCAACAACCTCTGAGAATAGCTGCCACAGGTGTGAGCAGAATGTCAGGAGAGAATGCTTCTGGAATATGGCCAGACAGCCTGGAGAACTCACAGCAACCCAGTAATATAAATATCTGGTATATATGGTGTATTTTCATTGTTACAAATTGAATATAATTAAAGCATAGTGATAAATCACAAAAACTATACTTAGGCCTTCCAGGTGTCTGGACTTCAACTCCCACAATTCCTAACTGCCTACCGGTAGGCAGTTAGGAATTGTGGGAGTTGAAGTCCAAAACACCTGGAGGGCCCAAGTTTGCCCAGGCCTGGGCTAAGGTCACCTGGAGAGGCACCCCTTCCTCTTTCAACTCTGGGGGCACCACAGAAGACTGCAGCGCCAGGCGGCTTCGCTACCTTCCTCATTACTTCCTCCCAAAAACAAAAGCACAACACGAAGGAGAAAGAGGAAGAAGAGGAGGGGGCAGCAAAAGCAGCTTGCGTCCCCTGCAGCTAGTGCAGGCTGGGTGCTGCTCTACTCCACGAATGCGACTGGCAGCACAGAGCCTACAGCAGCAGCCTCCCTCCTTCCCTCCCTTTCTCTCCCTCCTCCCAATGCACGGGTGGATGGATGGATGGCTGCAGAGTACACACAAGGGCTGCAACCTGGATTTAGGCAGCCTGGGGAGGGAAGGGGCAGAAAGATGGAAGCAAGGTAGGAAGGAAGCAAGTAGAAATGGGGGAGAGAAGAAAGGGAAGGAATAGAATGGGGGAAGGAAGGAAATCCTGTGCCCTGGGGGAAAACAACAAGGGGCATTTGTCATCGGGGGATATTGGTAAGGAAGGGAGGGCAATGTTCAAAGAAAACTTTGTCCAAACCCTGCAGCCCCCCGCCTTAAACACAAAACAAACCCATCTGGGAAGCAGAATGAGACTCAACTGAGGCGCCACTGACCGGCAACTCTTTCCTTCATACACAAAAACCGACAGAACATAATGATACTAAACCATGGCCATACAGCCTGAAAAACTCACAGCATCCCAGCCAGGTCTCTGCCCCGAGTTTCAAGGAAAGGGGAGCAGGGAGGAAGTCAAAAGGACTCGAGAGAAAAGGGGCACAGTGCATTAGCACCTTCACCCTCTCCCTCCTCCTCCTGGGGAGACCCTCCATTGTTGCATGTGGCCTGCAGGGAAGAACCCTTCACTCATCCCCCCCCCCCCCCACACACACAGGTCGCCTGTTGGACAAGGCCTTTTCGCGCCTTTTTTTTGGGTGCTCTGCCTGCTCTGCAGCCTGCAGGGAAGGTAGGGAGGAGGGCAGCGGGGGGCTCCTTTGCTCCCTCCCTCTGCACCTAAAGGCCACCTAGCCTGACCTCCTCCTGCCCATGCAAGCTCCAACATCTCTCTGTCGGCCTGGCTTCTTCCTTTGTTGCCTTCGCCTCCCACACGCTCTTGCCAGCCGGCGGGAGCGCGAGGGAGCAGTGCACAACAAGGCCTTGTGTGAAGGAGCCCTGCTGAGCTCGGCAGGGGGCGAGGGCCTTTGCTTTCAAGCTCCTCTTCCTCCTGATTCCCTGCAGCCCTGTGGGAACAGAAGGTGGAGGAGCTGACCTGGACTGCCTGGCTGTTTCCCTGGCACAGGGGCCAGCAGCCATTTTGAGAAGGCAAAAGGGGCGGGGCCAACCGAGGCACCTTCGTGACCCCCCGAAAATGACCCTGCAACCCCCCTGGGGGTCGCAACCCCCAGGTTGAGAACCACTGGCTTACTGGAAAGGCCCGACGGCCTCTTCCCACAGTAGCGTCTCCTGGACACGACGTTGGTACGAGATACTGGGAATCAGTATCCCTTGGTAATTATACCTTTCCCTGGCTCTGATGTAAGTGCGTCGCATGTCAAAGTTGGGTGATGGATTATCAACTATATGCTTATGTTACCTCAGACTCAATGGAATTCGCAGCTCATTAGGGACGACCATCTGGTCAGCAGGGAGTCAGTTTCCCGGGTCTCTCTATCAGGGAGTTTAGGATGGTACGGCCTTGAGCCGCTTGGTATGCATTCATCCCTTGCTTTCTCACGGGAAAGGCTCGGAGGCCCAAAGCAAGGTCTGCAAGCAACAGGACCTGGCTTGGAAAACAGCTTTACTTGAACTTGGCCAAAGTGTTGCTCAGGCAGAAGTGATGTCTGAGGCTCTTGACCAAAGTCTCGTTGAAGCAAAAGTGATGCCCGAGGACCTTGAGGTGTGAAACTACCCCTCCTCTTACGCAAGGCCCCCCGGCCGGCAAGTGGACCGGGCTTAGCAGGGTAGGACCTATGAAACTCTTCCAACAGTTCATCGGCATGGATGTCTGTGGCCGGAATCCAACACCGCTCCTCCGGGCCAAATCCCTCCCAGTCAATCAAATACTGTAGTTGGCGGTGGAACACATGTGAGTCTAAGATCTCCGCCACCTCGCATTCCTCCTCCTCATTGATCAGGACTGGCGGGGGGGCCAACTTACCCCCTTCCGGCCGGACTTCATTGGCCAAGCGCAGGAGGGCGCGATGAAAGACTGGATGGATTTTCATCCCTCTGGGAAGTTGGAGTCGGAAGGCAACCGGCGAGATCTGGGCCGTTATTTTGTAAGGGCCCAGGTACTCGGCGCTAAGCTTGCGGCAGGGGCGCTGGGAGGGCAAGTGGCGGGTGGACAACATCACCTGGTCCCCCACTTTCAGTTCTGACGCCTCCCGGCGATGGCGGTCGGCCATCCGCTTGTAATCCGCCTTGGCTTGGTCCAACTGAGTCTTTAGTACTTGTTGCACTGCGGCCAGTTCTTTGAGCTGCTCCTCTGCGGCAGGAACATTCCCAGGTTCAATCAAAGCTAGGTAGAAACGGGGGTGGTATCCCGCGTTGGCAAAGAACGGGGTCTTGCATAAGCATTACGATGCACATGCATCTAAACAAAAGCATAACAAGGTGTAATCCTCTCACTATACAATGAATAATAGACCATTGCGTTACTCACAGTTCCCCCGTTCCATATAATAACAAAATAAATGAGGCAGTACTGGGAAATCCCAGTGATGGTGTCCATAAATCAATGTTGCTGCAGGACGCTAAATGAATCCCAACACAAAGTAAAAAGCCCCCCGAGTGACTTATGGCTACAAAGCTGCCGAACCCAGAACTCTGGGCAGAAGTGCGTCAAGCAGTAGCGTCAGGCAGGACGTGGCTCCGCCCTCCGGAAGGTGGGGGCCGGAGGAGAATGCTCTGTAAACAGGGATGCTGGTGAGCGTTGCAAAGCGGCCTAGGCAAATGCGATGTAGAGAGGTCCCCAAACGTAAAATAAACCCCACAATGGGCAAGGCGTGTCGTCAACAGGATGAAGTACTGAGATCTTTCCTGTTTCGGGTGCTTCCTCAGGACGACTCACGACCGGGAAAAGTACACAACTACATGAAATAAACACAACATAAGTCCCCCATAGGCATAGAAGGGTTGACAGGCAGGGTAGGAAAATGTGCTTACCAAGTGTTGTCTTCAAAAGTCCCCCCGGTGGGAGAAAACCGCCAATGCGGTGGAAAATAATATGCCAAATGTCTAGTAATGACCGAAGATCCGGTCCAGGCTAAGGCCTCACCGAAGGCTATATCCTAACCGGCAGAAGGGGCACAGCTGAGGCTAATGCGGAGGAGTCTTGACACAGTAAGTTAATTCAGTAGGGCATTTAAACTGACAGGCTCTTTTAATCCATGGGGTTGCTCACAGGCACATTGTACAATGTGTTTCAATTCAGTCTTAAGTAAGGTAGATTGTAAGTCGGTGTGGGGTTGCGTCTCCACTTTTTCTAATCCTACGAACTTGAAATCCGGGATGGATTTGTGAACTTCTTTGAAGTGTCTATACAAGTATACATCTTCATTACCAGAAAGGATTTTCAATCTGTGTTCCCTAATCCTTGCCCTCAGCTGGCGTTTGGTAACCCCAACATAGAGTAACGGGCACGAGCAATAAAGGAGGTACACACATTTTTCAGTGGCACACGTGCAGAATTGATGGAGTTTGATAGTATTCGACGTGCCAGGGATTTGAATCTGCTTCAGCGGGCTCACAAAGTCACAGCAAATGCAGTGCCCACACTTAAAATTCCCCGCTTGGAAGCTACTCGTAGTTTTCTTCCTGGCCCCCAAATCTGAGTGGGTGAGCCAGTCCCCAATGTTGTTGGTGCGTTTGTATGCTGGCATTGGAGGTCCCACCGGGGCTACTGCTTGACGCACTCCTGCCCAGAGTTCTGGGTTCGGCGGCTTTGTAGCCTTAAGTCACTCGGGGGGCTTTTTACTTTGTGTTGGGATTCATTTAGCGTCCTGCAGCAACATTGATTTATGGACACCATCACTGGGATTTCCCAGTACTGCCTCATTTATTTTGTTATTATATGGAACGGGGGAACTGTGAGTAACGCAACGGTCTATTATTCATTGTATAGTGAGAGGATTACACCTTGTTATGCTTTTGTTTAGATGCATGTGCATCGTAATGCTTATGCATGAAATATAATTTTGATTGATGTGTATAAACTACTGCATTGCATTGCCTCTTTGTTGCTTTTTAATACTGATTCATAGAGGGTCTGACTGTATTATACACTGATTGAGTAAAGAACGGGGTCTGTTGAATGCTCTCATGTACAGAGTTATTGTAGGCAAACTCGGCCAGGGACAGCAGGGCGGCCCAGTTGTCGTGCTGATAATTTACATAGCACCGCAAATATTGCTCTAAAGTCCCGTTTGTGCGCTCGGTCTGACCGTTTGTCTCCGGGTGTCGCGCCGAGGACATCCGGGCCTCTATCCCAAGCATCCGCTGGGTCTCCTTCCAGAACTGGGAGGTAAACTGACTTCCGCGGTCTGTAACCAAACTCTTGGGCAGGCCGTGGAACTTGAACACATGATGCAGGAATAAGTCCGCAGTTTCCTTGGCAGTGGGCAGTACCGGACAAGCAATGAAGTGTGCCATCTTGGTGAGGCAGTCCATCACCACTAGCACCGTAGTGTTCCCTCGAGATTCTGGCAAATCAGTGATGAAGTCTGCAGACAACATTTCCCATGGGCCCCTGGGAGTGGGCAGGGGCTGTAGCAGGCCTTGGGGCTTGCCCCCCACTTGCTTGGATCTATGGCACACGGGACAGGTGGCTATGTATTTTTCAATCTCTCTGCGCATCCTGGGCCACCAAAAGTCTCTGGATATCAGCTGAATAGTCTTAAACAGGCCAAAATGTCCAGCAGCCTTGCTATCATGACACATCTTGAGGATTTTTTGCCTCTCGGGGCCCTGGGGGACGTAGACTTGGTCGCGGTGTCACAAAAGTTCACTCCGGAGGCTAAATGGGTAGCTTACCTCCTTGACCAGTTGCTCCTTTGCCCACGGGTCCTCCTGTTGCCTGGCGCAAATCTGCGCATCTAGGGAAGAGCGTCCGGGGGGGCGGGAAGGTGCACTGCGCTCCGCTGGCGGCGGAGCGGGGAGGGGCGCGGGTTCCGTAGCCACTGCAAAGTTTTCAAGCTGGAGCAACCGGCCGTCATCGCTGTCAGTACAACCCCGCGTGTACTCCGGCTTCCTGGACAAGGCGTCTGCCTGCTTCATCTGGGCCGAGTTTTTGTGCCCAGACTGGTTGAGTATTTGTGCTGTCTTGAGATGTTCCAGGTTACGGTGGTCCGTATGAACCTGGATCTCTTGCTGCGATCCCTCCAGCCAGTATCGCCAAAACTGGAAGGCCGCCTTGATCGCTAGCAGTTCCTTTTCCCAGATTGTATAGTTTTTTTCAGGGGCCGTCAGTTGCCTGGGGAAAAAGGCGCAGGGCAGCCAGTCCTCCCCCCGGGGTTGAAACAGGATTGCTCCGACTGCCACATTGGAGGCGTCGGCCTGCACCCGGAAGGGCTTGGCGGGATCAGGGTGCTGTAGAATTGGCTGTGAAACAAACAGCCGCTTTAGCTGCTGGAAACCCCCCTCCGCCTCTGCAGTCCAGCGGAACGGGGTCTTTCCCAGCAAACATTGCGTGATTGGTTCGGAGCACTTGGCGAAGCCGGGGATAAACTTTCGGTAGTAGTTGGCAAAGCCCATGAAGCGCTGAATATCTTTTCAGCTGTTTGGAGACTCCCATTGTACTACCGCCTCCACCTTTACAGGGTCCATAGAGATTCCTTGGGCCGAAATATAATGTCCCAGAAAGTCTATTTTTTCAACTTCAAACTTGCACTTTTCCAACTTGGCATATAGACCGTGGTCCCGGAGTCTCTGGAGTACAGCCCTCACATGGCGTTCATGGGATTCTAGGTCCGAACTAAAGATCAACAGATCGTCCAGGTAGCACAGCAAAAACCGGTCTAGATAGTCTCTAAAGATGTCATTCATTAAATGCTGGAATGTCGATGGAGTGTTGCATAAACCAAAATTCATTACTAGGGTTTCGTAGGCTCCATATTTAGTCTGGAACACGGTTTTCCACTCATCTCCGGCCCAGATCCGCACAAGGTTGTAGGCCCGCCTCAAGTCCAACTTAGTGAACACCTTGGCGCCTTGCACCTGTTCCAACATCTCTGAGATCAGGGGAAGGGGGTAGCGGTTATGAATCGTGATACTGTTCAGGGCCCGGTAATCGTGGCACAGGCGCAGCTCGCCCGATTTCTTTTTTACGAACAGGACTGGGGCTCGGGCGGGGGATTGGCTCGGGCGGATGAATCCCTTTCACAGGTTTGTATCCAAAAACTCTCGGAGCGCCTTCTGTTCCGGTTCAGAGAGGGAATACAGCCTTCCGCGCGGGATCGGGGCATCCTTGACCAAGTCAATCGCACAGTCATAGGGTCTATGGGGTGGGAGCTTGTCGGCTTCTTTCTCGCTGAACACCTCCCAAAACTCCTGGTATTTGCCAGGGAGGGTGGTTACGGTCCCGGCCTCAGTGGCGGTGCCGGCCTGGCTTTTCCTGCCGTGTCGCTGGCAATAGTCGGTGAGGAAGTGCACCTCCAGGCGGGCCCAGGAGATCTGGGGGTTGTGCTGGGTGAGCCATCCCACCCCCAAGATCACCGGAAAGTGTGGCAATGGGGAAACTAGGAAGGAAATGTCCTCTTGGTGGTTTGCCACACACATCTTGGCGGGCTTGGTCCGTTGTTCAATGGGGCCTGACTTTAGCACCCGGCCATCCACCATTTGCACGGGCTGAGGTTCCTTTAGGTCCAAGCATTCTAATCCCAGATGCTTCGCCAGGCCCGTATCAATGAAGTTGTTGGTGGCCCCGGAATCTATCATGGCGTGGATCGTGGTGGCGCCCTTTTTTACGGACCACAGGGTAATCAATAGCAGGAACAGAACTCCCGTACGTGGCTCTGAGGGGGGGCTTCCGACCGAGCTGGTGAGCCTCTCTACACCCGGTCGGCGGCTTCCCCCTGTTGCTCCGGGGTTTGCTCCAAGTTCCCGGGCTTCTCCTTCGCTGCGGCCAGGCAGGGGGTCAACTTGGGCTTAGAAGGGCAGTCTTTAGAAAAGTGGCCGGAAATGCCGCAGTACCAACACAGTTGCAGGCGCTGTCGCCGGGACTTCTCGGCTTCATCCAGCCGTGGGCGGGCATGCCCCAGCTGCATGGGCTCATCATCCAACCTGGGCACAAGGTGGTGGGGTGGCGGACGGGGCCCCGGCGGGCCTCGCCTCTCTGGGCTCATCTTCTTGGCGGGCAGCGGTCCCGCCGGCTTTCGGGCCCACACCTGTTGGGCTCGCAGGTGCGCATCCAGGCGCAGTGCCAATGCAATCACCCCATCCAAGGTGAGAGGAACATCAGCAGTACGGGACACCTCCGTCTGGATCTCTGGGCACAGTCCCTCCAGGAACTGTGAACGTAGGGCGTCCGCATTCCAGGTCACTTGGTTAGCCAACACACGGAACTCGGCAATGTACTGTCCTAAGGGAAGGTTTCTCTGGAAGTGACGCCTCATCTTTTTCTCGGCCAAATCCCGGTTCACTGGGTGCCCCCATGTCTCGAGGATGTGGTCCAGGAACCCTTGCACCATGTTAACTTGGGGCACGTTGGCGTCGACCAGGGTAGTGGCCCATGACGCTGCTGGGCCATCCAACAGGGTGTACACAAACGCCACTCGTTCCTCCTCCGCCGCGAAGTCGGCCGCTCGGGCCACCAGGTATGCTTGGCATTGCCCGCGGAATGTGCGTGCAGCGGCGGCTTCCCCGGCAAAATGCACCGGGAGGGCCACCGGAACATGCCGCTGCAGTGGCCTCTGTGCCTGGAGCACCGCTGCAAACTGTTGCTGGAGGGCCGCCATGTCGGCTTGGAGGCGCTGGTAATCTGCGGCGGTGGGGGTCCTGGCCATGGCGGGTGCACCTCTGGCAGCTCCTGGCAGCGTCTACATCCGGGCTTCGGTTTACCAGGGAGTAAGAGATCTCATACCAAGCTGTCGCCCCCCTGGGCCCTTGGAACCTGACCTCCCTGGATAAACCACACAGCAGCTGAGGTACAACGGGTTTTATTGAGTATAAGTAAAGACAGGAGAGTGGTTGAAGGCAATCTTTATAGTGCCCTCAACTAGCAGCATGCATCAAGGCTTAGCAAGGGTTAGATTGTCTCGTATCAACACAGGGTTAAGCTGGAAGCAAACTGGAGCAATGCTGGGCTGATTATAAGGCAGTCTCTAGTAAATCCAAGCCGGATTGGCACAAACAGCAAGCCGGCTGCAAAAGTAACGTCTTTCTTTGAGTCCCAGCCGAGGAAACCGAGGCTGAGACGATTGGTTTTAATCCAAGAGTTTAAAAGTAACAAAGTCTTTCAGGATCGCGTCTAGGACCTCGACGACGAGCTGGAACAGGGTGGTAAGCAGGGACAAGGCAGCCCGATGATGGCTGGCTGGCAAAGGCTTACTGGAAAGGCCGGACGGCCTCTTCCCACAGTAGCGTCTCCTGGACACGACGTTGGTACGAGATCCTGGGAATCAGTATCCCTTGGTAATTATACCTTTCCCTGGCTTTGATGTAAGTGCGTCGCACGTCAAAGTTGGGTGATGGATTATCACCTATATGTTTATGTTACCTCAGACTCAATGGAATTCGCAGCTCGTTAGGGACGTCCATCTGGTCAGCAGGGAGTCAGTTTCCCGGGTCTCTATCAGGGAGTTTAGGATGGTACGGCCTTGAGCCGCTTGTTATGCATTCATCCCTTGCTTTCTCATGGGAAAGGCTCGGAGGCCCAAAGCAAGGTCTGCAAGCAACAGGACCTGGCTTGGAAGACAGCTTTACTTGAACTTGGCCAAAGTGTTGCTCAGGCGGAAGTTATGTCTGAGGCTCTTGACCAAAATCTCGTTGAAGCAAAAGTGATGCCCGAGGGCCTTGAGGTGTGACAACCAGTGAGTATTGAGGGCCTACTGTATAAGAGTTTAGAATTAGACTGTGCTTAGTCTAGAATTAAAGCTTTCCCCTATCAATCGACATAGATGCTCCACTAATGATTGAGACACAAAGCAGCAACAGGGGAGGCAAGATGTTGTTTGATAAATACCAGGGAAATAAACTACTATCCTGCTGTAATTGCGATTTAGCAGTCTTGTGTGATAAAGTCCTCAAGGATAGTCATTTCATCAGGCAGAGCGAGACAGTCACCAAGATTGCAGATCTGGAGTGGGTGTGAGGAGCGTTAAATGATAGCAAGCTCTTTGAAGACAGAACTGCTGCATGTGCCATGTGGTTTGCCTTGTGAGGCCTACGCTAGCCTGCTGCCTTCAGGTGCTCTCCAGTCATCAGTTTTTGATATAAAATCCAACAATTTCTGTATAAGGAATGGAATAGCAGTAGTATCTCACCATTCAGTTTTGACAACAAAGTATTTTGAGCGATTCCTATTATGACTGTTAGTTTTGAACCATAGCTAAACACATTTTAATGACCACTTGTTTCTTTTGCAGCTGAAAGATATGAAATCAAAATGAGTGAAAACCCTTTGGAATTAAAAGATGCTACTTTTAGTAGTGCCACCTCTGTGAACATGTCTGGCCTGGTACCTGAAGCTTCTGGGACCCATCAATCCTTTCAATATAAGCCAGATACTTTCTCCAAAGAAAATGGCACCTCCGTCTACTTTGCTATCCGAGCCATTGATGTGGGAGAAGCATCTAATATTGCTAGAGCAGTTCTGCTACTTGCTGCATTGCCACGTACTCCTAGCCCAGCTGAAACTACACACAGTACTTCCCACAGTCCATCTGATGGTAACACTACGCATTCTAATCATGAAAACAATAACACACTGTTAAATACGGCTATCATAATTACGATCACTGTTTGTGCTGCTGTAGTTATTATCTGTGTCATTATAGGCATAACAATATGTGTTATAAAAAAGAAGAAAAACAGACATCCTGAGACTGGAATGTAATGAAATCCTTCTGGGTGATTTCCAATTTTATTGATGAGTATTGAGAAGTGTTTTCCTGTTTGGTGATTTTCCACATGCTTTTGGTTCAAAGTAGGTGTGACAACATCAGAATGTAATCAAGAAAAAAAAGGCGGGGGGATGACTGGTTCTTTTTGAATAATTCAGTTTTTGGAACATATCTATTTTTAAAACTAAATAAATAACGCTAATCCCACAACTTCTCTGGCCTCTAGTTTTTATTTATTGAAACTGCAGATTTTCTGAGCAACCATGATTTTGTTTATTAATTCCAAAAATGACACCTCTGTGTTGACTTCTTCTAATTTGTCCACTAGGATGTGTAGTAACTAGGCCTGGGTAGGTTCGGTCAGAATCTTCTTAATTCGTAATAAATTCGGATCAAATTCCTTTTCTAAGTGATTTCGAAGCGATTTGGGAACCCAGAAGTATTCTTGCCATTTCGAAGCTTTTTCTGCCATTTCTCTTACGAATCAGTAAGTGAGTCGGAAATTATTCAGCTTTTCAAACCAGTGTGGATGGATTCTGTTCGTTTCCTTTCCCTCTTGTGTCAGACCTGGGGCGAAGAGCCGTGTTTAACTCGGTTTGGATGCGGATGTCCTTCTCTCCTGTGTCAGACCTGGGGCGAGAGCCATGTTTACTGTATAACCCAGTTTTTATGCAACTCTCACCCCAGGTCTGATGCAGGAGGGAAGGACATCTGCATCCAAACTGGGTTAAACATGGCTCTCGCCCCAGGTCTGACATGGGAGAGAAGGACATCCGCATCCAAACTGCGTGTCCTTCCCTCCCATGTCAGACCTGGGGCAAGAGTCGTGTTTAACCCAGTTTGGCTGCAGCTGTCCTTCTCTCCCGCATCACACCTGGGGCGTGAGCCATGTTTAACCCAATTTGAATGTGAATTTCCTTCTCTCCCGCGTCAATCCTGGGAGAGAGCCATATTTAACCCAGTTTGGATGTGGAATTCTTCACTTTGCCCCTCCCTTTTTTCTGGAATAAAACAACTACTTTCAAAGTAAAGACCACTCAATGAAACAGGAAATAACACTTTGAAACCATTAATAAAGAATTTGGAAGTCTCAGAAGTTTTGAACTGTTTTGAACTTTTTTTTCTGTGAAAATCGGAATTGACTTTAGATCCGAACCACCAGTGCCCCCTATATCCGAAATGAGTTTTGAACCGGAGTAGTAACCTTACCTCTGTCCCTATATTCTGATATATAGTACAGTACGTAAATGTGTTTTGATTAGGAAAACTGTTTTTCTTCAAGAATAAAAACATTGAGGACTTCATAGTAAATACACCATATTGACATATATTCCTCACATTTGCATGCTGTAGCCTGGACCTGCGCGACTGGTGGCCCGCAGCCCGCACGCGGCCCGCCAGCCCCTTGGATGCGGCCCGCCCTCCTGCAAGAAATCAGCTGTTTATAAAAAAAATTCCAAAAAATTCGATCTCGGGGGGGGGATCGCGGGGGTGGGTCCGATCGTGGGGGTGGGGCCCCGGCACTCTCCTTAGGCCCTCCCTCCTTTCCTTCGTTGAAGGTCAGTCCCGGAAGGGGAGGGCCCGGCGTTGGAAAGCAGCTGGTCGAGTCCCGTGTGGAGGCTGTGAGAGGAAGAGGAAGGTAAGTCTGAGGCGGGCGGGCAGGCAGGCGGACGGGCGGATGCACGAGGCACTGGGTCTCCCTGCTGCCCTGGCGTGCGACCCATACACTCTTGGTGCAAGCCTCGGGCTTGCACCAAGAGTGTATGGGTCGCGCGCCAGGGCAGCAGGGGAGACCAGTGCCTCGCGCGTCCGCCCGCTCAGACTACCTTCCTCTCCCTTCCATGGCCTCCACAAGGGACTCGGCCGACTGCTTTCCAGTGCCAGCCGAGTCCCGTGGAGGCTGTGGGAGGAAGAGGAAGGTAAGTCTGAGGCGGGTGGACGCACGAGGTACTGGGCCTCCCTGCTGCCCTGGCGCGTGACTCATACACTCTTGGTGCAAGCCTTGCACCAAGAGTGTATGGGTCGTGCACCAGGGCAGCAGGGAGGCCCAGTACCTCGCGTGCCCGCCCGCCTCAGACTTACCTTCCTCTTCCTCCCACAGCCTCCACGAAGGACTCCGCTGGCACTGGAAAGCAGTCGGCCGAGTCCCTTGTGGAGGCCGTGGAAAGGAGAGGAGGGTAAGTCTGAGGCGGGCGGGCAGGCAGGCGGGCAGGCACGTTAGGCACTGGGCCTCCCTGCTGCCCTGGCGCGTGACCCATACACTCTTGGTGCAAGCCTTGCACCAATAGTGTATGGGTCATGCGCCAGGGCAGCAGGGAGGCCCAGTGCCTCGCGCCTGCCCGCCCGCCTCAGACTTACCTTCCTCTTCCTCCCACGGCCTACACGCGGGACTCGGCCAGCTGCTTTCCAGCGCTGGCTGAGTCCCGTGTGGAGGCTGTGGAAGGAAGAGGAAGGTAAGTCTGAGGCAGGCGGCAGGCGGGCGCGTGAGGCACTGGGCCCCCCTGCTGCCCTGGCACGCGACCCATACACACTTTGTGCAAGCCTTGCACCAAGAGTGTATGGGCCGTGCGCCAGGGCAGCAGGGAGGCCCAGTGCCTCGCGTGCCCGCCCGCCCGCCCGCCTCAGACTTACCTTCCTTTTCCTCCCACGGCCTCCACGGGCTTGCACCAATAGTGTATGGGTATGCCAGGGCAGCAGGGAGGCCCAGTGCCTCATGCGCCCACCTGCCCGCCTCAGACTTACCTTTCTCTTCCTCCCACAGCTTCCACATGGGACTCGGCCGGCGCTGGAAAGCAGCCGGCCAAGTCCCACGTGGAGGCCTTGGGAGAAAGAGGAAGGTAAGTCTGAGGCGGGCGGGTGCGCGAGGCACTGGGCCTCCCTGCTGACCCATACACTCCTTTGGGCATATTGAGTATTCATGCCAAGTTTGGTCCAGATCCATCATTATTTGAGTCCACAGTGCTCTCTGGATGTAAGTGAACTACAACTCGACAACTCAAGGTCAATGCCCACCAAACTCAAGGGCTTGGCCCCCCAGGTGATCAGTGACTGGAATTCCGGTCCTTGGGCCGGTAGAAGTTGGACAGCCCTGCTGTAGCCCAGTGGTCCTCCAACTTTTTAAACAGAGGTCCAGGTCACAGTCCCTCAAACTGTTGGAGGGCCAGATTATAATTTGAAAAAAGCATGAATGAATTCCTATGAATTCCTATGCACACTGCACATATATAATTTGTAATGCAAAAAAACCCACTTAAAAACAATGCAATAATGCAATAATTAAAATGAAGAACAATTTAAACAAATATAGACTTATTAATATTTCAATGGGAAGTGTGGGCCTGCTTTTGGCTGATGGAATAGAATTGTTGTTGTTGTTGTTGTTGTGTGCTTTCACGTCATTTCAGACTTAGGCAAGGGCCAGGTAAATGACCTTGGAGAGCCGTATCGAGGCCTCGGGCCTTAGTTTGAGGACCCCTGCTGTAGCTAGCCATAATATGGAATTACAGAGAAAAATAAAACAGAGAGCAATTATTACAAATATTATAGGGAGAAAGAAACTGTACAGTGGACACCAAATTCAGTAGCAGATCCATCTCATTTGTGACATTTCAATGCTATTCCTAATAGCTCCTCAAATCATGAATTTTTGGTCTGCAAAATAATTGTTTCAGATGCACTGAAACAGCATAATTGTGATGTCATCAAGAATATCATACCAAAGCAGGAAGTTGAGTTAGCTGGTGTAATTGTTTCTACTATGGTAATCCATACAGATTTAATTGCTCCCACCACCACACCTAGAAGCACTTTGAGAGGCCATTATCCTTTTGGACACTGTAAATGCTGTCCACAAGCATGGAAAACTAAGGAGATACATAACTACAGAAATAATGTGGGCACTACACTTAAACAATTCTCCACCTGTAATAGCAGTAATCTTATTTACCTTTTATCTTTTGACTGTGGCTTATGGTATATTGGGAAAACAACCAGACCTCTAAGAATTAGAATATCTGAACATAAATCCAGAATAAAATGTTTATCATCAGAATCTCTCCTATATTCTCATGTCACACGATTCAAACATTCATCCTTTTCCTTTAAATTTTGTGCTCTGGAATGCATCAATTTAAAACCTCATGGATAAATTACTATCGCAAAGAGAAGTATTCTGGATCTTTAAGTTGAAAACCTTTCCCCCTCATGTACTTAATGAATCATTGAACTGTAGCTGTTTCATTTAAGTATCCAATTACTCTTTATAAACCTGTGGAGAAACTGGCTAAATTACTCGCAGTTTGAATTTACTATTAGCAGAGTCAACTTATGTAAAAGCTATCTGGCATTAAGTGTATGTATTTGATGTAAGGATTATCTTTACTGTTGTAATTATGTAAATTTGTAATATTGCTGGAAAATACTTGTTATTCTATGTGTTGTTATGGTTTTTGTTTTTTTAGTAGAGTCAACTTATGTAAAAGCTATCTGGCATTAATTAAGAGTCCAGAGTTATCTACTCCTGAAGAAGGGGATTACCTAACCGAAACAGGGTGTAAAAATACCTGGGCACCCCTGTTGGACTTTGCCTTCAGAGACTTCCTTTGAGAAGCAGTGGACTTTATGCTCAATTGGATTGATACCTGAAGCCTACACACAGTGGAATTGAGAACTGTTATATTTTACAGTGATTGCTCCTTCTAATTCTCTTATGCCACTGATTTGAGCTACATTTTAGTATTTTGATTGATTGCATAATATGTGCTCTTTGGATATTACTTTCATACCACATACAGTAGATTGTTTTCTATTTGTGTTCATAATTGTTTCTACCCAAAATCCATATTCTGGGTTTGGGGTATGGTACAGATGTCAGAGTTATATGTGGAAGTGCAGTACATTATTAAGCAGCAAAGACAGTTGAAAGGAAAGGAAAATAAACTTTATTATAGGAAATCCTCTTAGGACTTTTATCACTCAAGCCTTTTTTAGTTATAAAAAGTTATAAGAAGTTGTTTAGTAATAAGTTGTTCCCAAAAGGTATATGTAGCCAGAAGAATAGCAGGGAGTTTAGCATTCTAACAGCAAAAATCTATACAGTTCTATGAGTGCCCAGAAGCTTGAATAGTTAACCAGACAGGTTTTGGACACAAGATAATTGACATATGAAGCAAGGACATTGTATATAACAAACAAACTAGTTGGAATCTTGGTTAGGCATAAGTATATTTTATGTAAACCATCTTGCAAACCATCATCTCTAAACCATCTTACTTATGCCATGTTGCCTTAGCTTTCTAATTACTATGTTTTAGATCTCTAAAAAGGCCAATAAACTTCCCTTTCTTTGCTTGAAAGTAGGGGCTCACTTTTCACAGGAAAAAATGAATTTTAGACCTTGGACACTTTATAACCAGGAAATAAAAGCAGTTAAAAATGTAACTTAGGTGAATTTGGAACTGATTTGGCAGAATGTTCCCTGTGCAGATGATTAGACTGACATGTCTGGAACAGGTTTGAAGCTAAGGAGGTGATTATATTAACCGCGGAAGGTGGCCTCAAACTGGTTCTTTCCAGATGTTGGAGAATGTGTTTTCCCTTCATTTCTCTGCCCAGATATGCTCCAGTGCTTTGGAGGCATACGAGATGTGGGAGGGGGGAAGTGACAGTTTGCAATGGAGGTAATAAATTACCTGCTCCTGGGGTTTCGTTGGCTCCCAGCTACTCAGCTATGGACATGAAGTGTATTTCAGAAGCTTCCTTCCATCTCATTCTAAAAGCACTCCAGCATGGGCAGGTATCTCTAATTCACATTTCACAGTGCAATGTGGTTTAGATTAAGGGCTCACTGAAATACAATAAAAGGCTTGTTTCGGACTTTCCCCCTGACTTTGCTTTATGCCATTTTAAAGACCTTAATCTGCGCAGCAGCACACTTCAGTGCTGTCCATTTTGCAGCCTCTACAGTTTGAAGCTAGCTTCTTAATGCCTCTCAATGCGCTTCAGCGAGCCCTTGATCGAAACCACTTTCAAACTGCAATATACCTTCAAACTGCATTATATAGTCACTGTAGCTGAGCCCCCTGTCTTGCTGCAACATGGATGTATTGCAATCTGATGTCCTGCTTTGAGGATCTGTATGCTCAGCTGTTTTGAAGATCTGCTTTAATTAGCTAAAAGGAAAGGTAAGCTATTCATTTGGTTCTTTCTCTAGCCATGGTTTATGTGTATACTAGCTTGGGGACCCGGCGGTGCCCGGGTCATTTGAGAAGTGCAGCAGGATGTAGAGTGGGTCATGGGGGCTCTGTGTGGCAAGTTTGGTCTTGATCCATCATTATTGGGAGTTGCAGTGGTATCATGAAATTACTGAAGGTAGTGGAAGTCCCATCATCTCTGGTCCACCCTCCCCCAAAGTGTAGTAGGATGTAGATTGGGTCATGGGGGCTCTGTGTGCTAAGTTTGGTCTGTATTGGTGAATGGATGAGGGTTGCATTGTTTTTAGGAAGTGAGTGAAGGTACTTCAAGTCCCATCATCCGTGGTCCGTCTCACACAAAACAGCACCAGGATGTAGAGTGGGTCATGAGGGCTCTGTGTGCCAGGTTTGGTGTTGATCAGTCATAGGATTAGGTTTGTAGCAGGATTTGGAAGTGAGGGAAGGTACTGCAAGTCCCATCATCCATGTTCTGGCCCCCTCCAAACTTCAGTAGGATGTAGAGTGGGTCACTGGGGCTCTGTGTGCCAAGTGTGGTCTTTCTCGGTGTTTGTTGGGGGCCGCAGTTGTCTGTGGGAACAGAGGGGTGTTAAAGTACTACAAATCCCATCATACATTGTCAGTCCTCCCCCGAACCTCACCAGGACATGAAGGCAGTCACAGGGGTTATGTGTGCCAAGTGTGGTCTCGATCAGTAATTGGATGAGGGTCGCAGCGGACTTGGGAAGTGAGTAGAGATACTTAAAGTCCCATCATCCATGGTACACCCTCCTCCAATCTGCACCAGGATGTAGAGTGGGTCATGAGGGCTCTGTGTGGCAGGTTTCATGTTGATCAGTCATAGGATTAGGTTTGTAGCAGTCTTGGAAAGTGAGGGAAGGTACTGCAAGTCCCATCATCCATGTCCTGGCCCCCTCCAAACTTCAGTAGTATGTAGAGTGGGTCACTGGGGCTCTGTGTGCCAAGTGTGGTCTTTATCAGTGTTTGTTGGGGGCCACAGTGGTCTGTGGGAACAGAGGGGTGTGAAAGTACTACAAATCCCATCATCCATTGTCAGTCCTCCCCCAAACCTCACCAGGATGTGAAGGCAGTCATAGGGGTTATGTATGCCAAGTTTGGTCTCGATCAGTGATTGGATGAGGGTTGCAGCGAACTTGGAAAGTTAGTAGAGGTACTTAAAGTCCCATCATCCATGGTCCACCCTCCTCCAAACTGCACCAGGACGTAGAGTGGATCATGGGGGCTGTGTGTGCTAAGTGTGGTCTGTATTGGTCCTTTTTGGTGGCCTCAGTGGTCTGTGGGAACCAAAGTGTTTGAAAGTACTACAAATCCCATAATCCGTGGGTCATGTCCCCCGAACCGCACCAGGACGTAAAGGGGGTTAGGGGGGTTATGTGTACCAAGTTTGGTGCAGGTCCATTACCCGCGCTGGTCGCTGTGGCCTGTGAAAGTGGCTGCCACATATCCGCCCTCCCGCCCTTCCGCCCTCCGCACACATAATACATACATACATACAAACATTCCGCTTTATAAAGGTATACAGATAACAAACAAACTAGATTGAATCTTGGTTAGGCATATGTATTTTTGCTTTTGGGTGTTGAACAATAAGGTATTCACTGACTCCTCCTAAAATGTCCTCTGTAAAGGAGTTGCCGGGGCAGGGGAAAACTATTATTTTCATGGAGCTTCACACAGAAGGCATTATATTCCTTGTGGTTTGATCTAGAATCTTGACCAGAGCTTCTAAAACAATTGTCCTTATTGCATGAATTATTAACAAGTTTTAATTTACATTTTACCTTTCTCAAAGTGAGGGATAACCAGATACTTAGAACTATATTAAAATAGCCAAAACATATTGCTATCATAGTTCTTTTTAAATGTAACAATTAAAGCATCAATTATATTATAGAAACTACATTTAAAACAGTTGAAAACAATATAAAATATAGAAAATCTCTACGTAAGAGCACTCCAACTTAAGAGTGTTTTGAGATAAGAGCTGTCACTTGGCCCAGGTTTCACTTTGGCATAAGACCAGCATTTTGAGTTAAGAGCTAGTGCCAGATGGAGCACTAGCGCAAGAGCACAGGATTTTAGGGCTTCAAGGGAGCAACCTTCATGCCTCCATGTCTTGTGCTCTTGTCTGCTTTGAGGAACTTTGGGTTAGTTAATATTGTGTGGTTTTTATTCCTGATATGTTTGGCTTCATGAAGAGAGAGAGAGAGAGCAAGAGAGGGAGGAAGGCTGGAATAAGTACAGTATGAAGAAAACGATGCTTCTGCCTCTTCACTTTGTGCTTTGTACTTCCTTGCAATTCTGCCATTTTAAAGCTCATCTTTCTTTTTTATTGTTCGATGTAAATGTGCATTTATACATTATTTGTAATTTGTAAAGCATATTTTCTTATTTAAAACATGTAACAAAAACTAAGAGGGGGCAAGTTTTCAGGTTGCCAGAACAGGAGCAAGCATGTAGTCTCAGCCCGGTACTCTTGGGGCCTCATCACATGGGGCAATTGAAGCGTTCTAGGAACTTCTGCCCCATTCCCCCATGGAGCCCCACACCACCCATCAAATGATGTATGGTCTTCTGGTGGGGCTCCATGGACAGAGCACAGTCTGAGAACCGCTGGTTTAAAGGAATGCCTCTCTCTCTATATATATGCCAGTCCAAGATTTGAGATCTATTGGAGGGGCCCTTGCCCATGTTCCATCAGTAAGGGAAAGACATTGTGGGATGACAGGTCTGAGGTCTATAGTGGCACCTTGTCTGAACATTTCCTTCTCTCATAATAACTAATTGACAACAATTTGGAATCATCTTGGTGCCTGGTTAAATAAGGGCAAACTAATTGTATTCAGGTTATATCCGTGTTTTATGGTTATATGATTCAAGAGCGTTTTAACCAGTTTTGAATTCTGAACTGAGAAACTATTGAATATAGTTTTTTAAAACTTCTGTGATTATTTATAGTTTTACATTGATTTCATTGTAAACCAGTCTGAGAACTCTGAGCAAAAGGAAGGATGTAAATATTTTCAGAAACAAAGAGAGAAACGTAATTCCTCCAGCCTGACAATCCTGTGCCTTTAAATCATCTTTAAACTGAAAACTTTGGCAATTTTTGTACATAGAGATGGCTGTTGCCAAAACATTTCTGTAAGCTACTCAGATAATAACAATGAAAAAGAGACCTCTCATGACTCCTTTCATCACCGCCACTTGCGTTCATTCTTCTGGGGGAACTCAAGGAGAACATGAAATTCAATGGGTGACAGAAGCAGAATTTTCTTGCAAAATCAAGAACAACTGTTTTACACAATAAAAGCTAAAGTGTTCGGCATGATCCAAACCTTGACTTCTTTTCCTGGAATTCAGGGTGGGGTGCTGGAAAGCCAAGGCCTGCAAGGGAGCATTTCCTCAAGCAAGCAACCTCAAGTATTTCTCAAATCAGACAATCCAAAAGACACACATTTAAAATCACAACCTGCAACCACACCTTGTTCCTTCTGAGACAAATCCACTGGCTTGGAAGCAACACATCTGTCCATGCCTGCCCAGGAATCTTTGGAGAAATTGTTGCATGCCAGGAATGAATCCTACCTATGGGCTGCAAGCAAAGAAGTTATAGCCATCCAAAAAACTGAAACATCATCTAGCTGTGATCAATCTAGAATGCTGGAAGCTGCAAGGAGAAAGCAAAGTGATTTGATGAAATTATTGAAGTCCTTCAAGGGAAGATGAGCAGGAAGCGCATTTTGATCCCAAGGATACCATACGATAAAGGGAACACGAATAGCTAAAAAGTTGTGTTTTCTGGACCAGCAAGAGATATAAAAAAGAAAAAAATAATAATCACATACCATGAATATTTATTATTATTTATTTCCAGCATGTCTACCCCATCCTTCTCAGCCCCCAAAGGGGAACTCAGGATGGCTTACACTTGGCAATAATTTGATGCCACTACATGTAATAGGGAAGAAGCAGCTGCTAAAGGGGGAATCTGTAAAGAACATGGGCATAAAAGGCAGTCTCTCAAAATAAAGTCCAAGCTCCATAAATAATGTCGTGGTACTGCTTCATGTGTGATTTAGTATTGGAATGAGTCTCATCATACATGTGACATGGAAGCTTCGGCCCCCATGATTAGACTTTCATTTCTAATAGGTAGATAAAGGATATTTAACAAATATATTCTCCTTGACCAAAAGAAATAGAGTATAGTTTATTGTTTTCAGATTTGATTAAAATATTTTTTTCAAGAAATTTCAGTTGCTTGTCACCTAGAGTGATGTTGGCTGGCATGAGAAAGCAATTGGAAAAGCGAAAGGGGAAAGGGGAGATGATTCCTCCTCTTCACTTCTCATTCTGGTGCACTGGCTGACATCACAATGAGAGACTGATACTAGCCATGTCATGCTGTTGGCTTCCCCAACAATAAGAACAGAGGGAACAGTCAGCATGGTTGACTGGTGCCACCGAACTGGATGTTAAGGACTCCCTCCTGCCACTGTGGCAGCTGGGGTTGTGGTAATCTAAACCACTACTCTGGATCAGTCCCAAAATACGTGGTCAATGGATATCTGCCCCGACTCCATTTTCTTTTTTTTTTATCAAAGCTTTATTAAGTTTCAGCTTAAAAACACACAAAACAGAGACATAGGGACAACAACATTTGCAGTTCCGACGCGGTACTGTTGTATATTAACCTGCGTTTAAACAGGTATAGGGAAGGGCTTGGCGTTCCCTTCCCCATTCCTTCGTCGGGACACATGGCAACAAAAAAAGTTAGGGTGAAGGAAAGGGAGGGGGGGAAGGTGAGGGGAAAAGGTGGGAAGAGGGGCAATAGACAGTAGGGAAGAAATTAAAAGAGTGGTAGGGCAGACCTTACTTGAGACCTTTGTTGGTCACGGCAATTTTCCTTTTAGGTATATTTGGACATTTATATAAGGGACTCGAAATGGGGGGGGGGGGGGGAGAGAAGAAGGTAGTTTGTTTCTTAGTTTCTACCATCCACAACATGCCAACCTGATTATTCACAATTTAGAATTTCTACATCCAACCTTATATATTTAACTCAAAATCTAACTCATATTCGTTTTTACAATATTGAACAAACAATTCATAACTTTTCAATTGTGTATTGTCTTTTTTAGGATTTGCTTTTAGGCTGGCTGTCATCCTTTCCATTTGGATGGTGTCCATTACTTTAAAAATCCATTCCTCTTTTGTTGGAGTTTCTTCGGCTTTCCAGTGTTTCGCGAGGGTCATTTTCGCGGCTGTCGTGGTTAAAATAAAAATATTTTGTTCTATTTTGTCCAACTTAGAATCAAGTATTCCTAACAGAAAACTTTCCAGTTTTTTATTTATTGGTTTTTTCAGCACCTTTATGATCTCCCTATGTATCATGGACCAAAATTTTCGGGCTCTCCTACACGTCCACCACATATGGAAGTATGTTCCGTTATTCCCCATGCATTGCCAACAGTGTGGACTAGCTGTCTTATAAATTCTCGCTATCTTTTCTGGGGCCAAATGCCAGCGATAGAGTATCGTCACCCAATTTTCTTTATAGCTCTGACTGTAAGATATGTTAACGTTCTTTCTCCATATGGTCTTCCATACCTCAGGTTTTATTTTGTAACCAATGTTTCTCGACCATTTTATTACATGGTCCTTTACTTGGTTTTGGTTTTCTCCCCTGTTTTGAAGAATTTTATAGATTTTGCTAACCAATTTTTGATTTTTGTTTAATAAGATCTCTTCTAACTCATTATTTTGACTACCAAAACCCATTTTTTTGTCTTCTTTGTAGATATTTTTAATCTGGAGGTATGGAAACCAACTCAAACATATATTTTCCTCTTCTAATTTTTGTCTTGATTTTAACCTAAACTCCATCCCATCCCAGTACAGCAGATTATTATATGTTACCCACTGTTTGTTGTCCAGCTGTCTAATCCGGAAGGCCTCTACTAGGGATGTCCACCTGGGAATCTTTGCCCCTTCAGTTTTATGATATTTTTCCCATACTTTTATGAGAACACTTCTAATATAATGGTCCTTGAAACAAGAATCTGATTTTATTTTATTATAACAAGTATAAGCGTGTATACCGAACTTTAGATTAAACCCCTCAAGGTTAAGGAGCCTGTCATCTTTTAAACTGAGCCATTCCTTTAACCATTGCAGGCAATTCGCATAAAAATATAATTTCAAATTTGGGACCCCCAACCCCCCATTTTCACTTCGTTCTTGAATGTATTTGAGTCTTACTCTGGGTTTTTTCCCAGACCATATAAATTTTGATAGGTCTTTGTTCCACGTATCTAATTGTTTGTCATTTTTTATAATGGGTATTGTATTAAATAAAAAATTTATTTTAGGGAGAATAGTCATTTTTATAGCAGCGATTCTCCCGAGCAGAGATAAATTTAGTTTCTCCCATTTTTTAAAAATATTTTGAATCTCGGCCCATTTCGAAACATAATTATTTTTGTAAAGTTGTGAATTTTTTGAGGTTAACTGCACCCCTAAATACTTCACTTTATTAGTAACTGAAATACCCGAAATTTTTTGCAAGTCCTGTTTGTCATGTTCTTTTAGATTCTTTACTAATATTTGTGTTTTCTCTCTATTTATTTTGAATCCTGAACACTGACCGAATCTTTCGATTATTTTCAGCCATTGACTTATCTTGTTTTTTGGATCCTCCAGAATCTGGACTAAATCATCCGCGAAAGCTTGGATTTTTACGCTTTCATTTTTGATCTGGAGGCCTTTAATTTCTTCCGCTTGTCTGATCTCGTCCAAAAGTAATTCTAAAATCATAATAAACAGTAGAGGGGACAAGGGACACCCTTGTCTGACCCCTTTCTGTATAGTTATCTTTTCAGTTTTTTTATTATTTACTATAATTCGGGTATATTGTTCAGTATATATGGCTGAAATAATATTCCTAAACTGAAATCCAATGTCCATCTCATTTAACAACGAAGAAAGAAAATACCAATTAACCCGGTCGAACGCTTTTTCGGCGTCGACGAATATAAAAGCGACACTTCTATCAATATTTTTGTCATAGTACTCTATGGCATTTAATAATAACCTGACATTTGTATATAGGTGTCTTCCTGGGAGAAAACCGTTTTGGTCCCTCTTGATCCAGTCATTCAAAAATAATTTTAATCTCTCTGAAATAATTAACGCAAAAATTTTGTAATCAATATTTAATAAAGATATAGGTCTGTAGTTTGCTGGATCAAGAGGGTCTTTTCCCGGCTTCTCAATTAGAACTGTATTAGAGTCTTTCCATGACTCTGGAAGTATAGCTTTATTGAGAATGTCATTGAACACCTTCAAAAGAATATCTATTATTTCATCCATAAAAGTTTTGTAGTATTCCGCTGAATATCCATCAGGGCCTGATGATTTACCGATTTTTAAATTGATTACTGCTTTTTTTATCTCATTTTTAGTTATAGGGGAGTTTAATTTCTCTCTATCTAATTCGGAAATTTTTCCTATTTTCTTTTCGGAAAGATATGTTGCTACTTCCGATGTATTTATATCATCCCTTTTGTAAAGTTTAGAAAAAAAATTTCGAAGATTTTCCTGATTTCTCCTTCTTTTGAATATATATTATCACCCTGCTTTAATTTAGTTATCAATGATCGTTTTCTTTTTTCTTTTAATTGCCACGAAAGTAATTTTCCTATTTTATTCGCCGATTCAAAGTATCTCTGTTTTACCGCTTTCAGATTCCTCTCGATTATTTCCATTTCATATATTTCTAGTTGTTTATTATAAGCTTTTAGTTCCTTTTTCTTCTTATCGTTATTCGGTTCTGATTTTAGTATCTTCTCTATATTATTCTTTTGTGTAATTCATTAGTTTTCCTGAGCATACGTTTTTTCCTAATAGACTGTTGTTTAAGGAAATAACCTCTCAGAAAGGCTTTACTTGTATCCCAAATAATATTATATTTTTGATTATCTTGGCAGTTTATTTCGAAAAACTCTTTTAGTAATTTTTTACTCTCTTCCAAGATTTTTTTATCCTTCAACAAAACCTGTGGAAATCTCCAGTGGAATTCTCTGTCTTCATTATAGAGTTCCATCTCTATCTGGCAATGATCTGAGAAAAACCTAGGCAATATCTTTGTTTTTTTAAGTTGTAACGTAAGATCTTTAGAAATCATAAAAAAATCTATTCTGGACCATGTCTGGTGTCTATTAGAGAAAAATGTAAAATCTTTCTCTCTACGATTTAAATATCTTCAGGCGTCCTTTAACTCCAGATTATCCACCAAGTCAAAAAAAGATTTGGGTAGTTTACCACTCTGCTCTCTACAATTTATTTTTCCTGTTTTTTTTATCTATTTGGGGGTCTATAGTCCCATTAAAGTCACCCAGTAAAATATAGCTGTCGACCTCACATATATTTATTTTTCTTTCAATTTCTTTAAAGAATTTCGTTTTAGTATTGTTAGGTACGTATATATTACATAAAAGAATATTTTTTTGGTCCTTACTTATGCTGACACCTATATACCTTCCGTCCGCATCTGTAAATAATAATTTGGGCTTTAAATTTGGGTCTATATATAGGACTACCCCCCTCTTTTTTTCTTTGGCCACGGCAACAAATTCTATCCCTAATTTTTCGTGTCTTAAGTAATGAATATCTGATTCTTTAATGTGGGTCTCTTGTAGGGCTATTATATTGGCCTTTTTTTCCAAAATATTATGGAAAGTTCTTTTTCTCTTAGCCCCACTATTCAGTCCATTTATATTCCATGATAGGCACCTTAATGACTTCATCATTCATTCTCCCCTTCGCTCTCCTCCACTTCTACTTCCTCGTTATCCTGGTCTCTTTTTCCGTAGTCATCTATTAAATCATCTTCTGTTTCTCCTTCTTCTTTCTCAGAAGCATTCTCGCCATTTGACTTTTGTTTTGGTTCTTTGTCCTCAAAGAACCTTCTTTGCCTGTCTTCTTTATTCCCTCGGGGGCTACTTTCGAGCTCTTCTCCAAATTTATGTAGAAAGTGATTTGCTTTTTCTTCTGATGTAACCCAGTGTTGTCTACCTTTGTAGGTTATCATGAGCCCTTCTAGTTTTTCCCATCTGTATCTAATCTTATTCATTTTCAATATATCCGTTAAAAAGAAATACTTTTTTCTTCTCTCCATAATTTCCGGTGGAGTCTCCTTCAGAATAATTACTTCCTTGCCTTTATATTGTCCATTCCTATTTTTCTTCCAGCGTAACAGCTCATCCCTAATACTTTTCAACGTATAGTTTGCTATTACGTCTCTGGGCGTCTTGTTTCTCCTAGAGTATGCAGAATTAATTCTGTATACCCTATCAATCTTTCCCTCTAAATATGTCTCGGGGGTATCTAAAATCTTTGCTGTTATTACTGTTATTATTTCCTTAAGTTTTTCTTGTTCCTCTTCTTCTATTCCTCTAAAGGGAATCTGATATTCTCTTTGTGAATATTCCATCTGCAAATGTCTTTCCTCCATTTCGTTTATTTTTATCTCCGCTTGTTTTGTTTTCTCCATGCTGACTCTCTGTTTTTTCTTCAAATCATTATAATCTTTCTTTAGGTCCCCTATTTCCTCTTTCATTTCTTGCATTTTTGTATTCATCTCTTGTACATCCTTTTTCATATCTTTCATTTCTCCTTTTATGTCTTTCAAATCTCCTTTCAACTCCTCTTTCATTTTTTTCCTATCGTCATCTCCTCTTTTTATCAATTTTCTAATGTCTTTCATCTCTGTCAACAGCTCTTTTAGGACACTCTCCCCATATCCTCCTATCCCTGCTCCAGAGTTCCTACGTACCGGTTCATTCTTCTTTTCTTTCTCTTGGCGGCCTCTTGTAGACATGGTTATCATTTATTCAATGTCTTTACTTGGCAATCTTTTATCTCAGCAGTATACTTTATAGCGGTCTTTTTGGTTGACTCCTTTAGATGGATTTATTGTTTGTTGAGTTTATTTTGTCCTTGTTCTCACTTTTAACACCCAATACCACTTGTTTAGGGCTACTAATCTAATTCCAGCAAGGGCGTGATGGGATGCCCCGACTCTATTTTCAATATAACATTTGCCCCCATGAAGGAAGCAAGAAGGGAATCATTCTCGCCTCCTGTGGAAAAAGTCCTAAAACTTGGGATCAGCTAAGGAGAAGCAAGATACCTGCTTTTGGACAGCCTGAACACAAGTTCGGCATGTTCAAAAACATATTTCCATGGGAAGAAGAGTGAATAGTAAAGTGATATACACTCAGTCCTCTGGGTGCACAAATACAATCATCCATGGCTTTACATTTTTTTAAAAAAATCCTTAAAAATTGATTTTGTTTCTTTATATAGAGGATACCATTTTACTACACTATTGTATGTAACAGAAATTGAGTATCCATGGGGAGAAAGAAATGGGCAACACAATATTGTTTAGGTTTTATCTGGGGTGTACAATAAGGAGGAGTCATTTCTAGTTTCATGAGTCCAAAGAAAGATCACAACATTAGAAAGAGAAATTGTCATGGCCAAATAAATAGAACAAAGGAAGTTCCTATAAGTATTAAAGGGCAAAAGAAACAGAAGGACTGACATTTAAAAGGGAAAGAAGGGATTATGGGTTATTAGATAGACTTTAGTATATGTTTGCTAGCAACAGTATGTTTGCTAATGAGAAAGTAAACAAATAGTTCAAAGTGTCGTACTATCAAGCTGGATATCCGTCTGGCAATTGGGCTGAATAAGATGCATTGTAGGGTTAGCTGAAAGAAATGGCTTTTTTGTATTGTTTAGTTTGCTGATGATGCTTATCTGTGCTCCATTCATTTCTATTTTAATTACTATTACTACTACACACACATTGCTCATCGTCTATGATGAGGTTCTTGTAGAGACAATCATGTTAATCCATTTCACGCCATCGCTATATTGGCATGTTTTGCATTTATGATATTCTGTTTCTGTTCTATATTACTTATTTTTCATATGTGTATAATTATTGGCTATGGTTCACAAAGGCCTGGCTGAAATAACTAAATAAATCTGCCCCAAACTCTTTCTTTTTCAAATATTATTTTGCATCAACAGTAGATGAATCTCAGGTAACAGATTTTTTTTCGTGTCAGGATCAACTTGAGATACGACTTGCAGGGATCAGATGACTATCTGTGTTTAAACTAGAGATGGGAAGGCCTGGAAAAAAAACCCTGGAAAAATGGAGTGGGGGACACAGTTTTTTTCCTGTTTTTATCTGTCTGTCCCCTCCATTTTTCTGTTTTTTCAATTTTTCCATTTCCCTCTCCATTTTTCCTAAACCCCCCCCCCCCCCAGCCTTCCCATCTCTAGTTTAAAAACTGAAGAAAGTTCTGTTTATAATGTTCTTGGAATTGTCAGGAAAACAGGGACCGCATAGTGAAATAAATTAGGTATTCCTGTACAACAGTGTTTCTCAACCTTCCTAATGCCGTGACTCCTTAATACAGGTCATAATGTTGTGGTGACCTCCAACCATGAAATTATTTTCATTGCTACTTCATAACTGTGATTTTGTTACTGTTATGAATTGTAATATAAATATCTGATATGCAGGATGTATTTTTATTCACTGGACCAAATTTGGCACAAATATCTGATATGCCCAAATTTGAATACTGGTGGGGTTGGTGGGGATTGATTTTGTCATTTGGGAGTTGTAGTTGCTGGGATTTACAGTTCACCTACAATCAAAGAGCATTCTGAACTCCACGAACGATTATTTTTGTGTGTGTCAGGAGTAACTTGAAAAATTGCAGGTCACTTCTGGTGTGAGAGAATTGGCCCTCTTCAAAGACGCTGCCCAGGGGACGCTGGATATTTTGATGTTTTCCATCCTTTTGGGAGGCTTCTCTCATGTCCCCGCATGGGGAGCTGTAACGGACATGTGCTGTCGCTCCCGGGCTATCAATGCCTTGTGAAAGGGCAAGGACGTGGTCTATCTGTCCCGAGGGATTGCTTTTTTGCCTCCCTATAAAGGCTCAGGGCTCCAAGGACCAAACAGAACACTTTAGTTAACTCAAAACGCTTTATTGTCCATTACATGAGTTAACTTCACTCAGGCATTTTGCTTAATTTCCCCAAAATAACAAGTAGTGATGTCATCTCCAAAATAAGGTACAAAAGTTCTTACTTTAAAGTTCCTTTAACTATCTTTGGTCCTCAAAGCTGTAGCTGAAAAGCTCTCTGAGTCCTTTCTCTTCCGATGGCTTTGAGGTAGGAACACTCGCAGCCCCAGTCAGATGGCCGAACTTGAAGTCACCAAGTCTTCCTCTTGAGGCCAGATTACTCGTTTGGAGGTGCTTGAAACTCCTCAGAGTTACTCAATCTTCTGATATGCTGAGCCTTCTGCTTGAATTCCAAGGAAATCAGACTGGTATTGAAGGATGGCCTGACCAAGGGACTGGTCTGGCGATCCTTCAGACACATCCTTACAGGAGAGGTCCTGGTAGTCTACTGAATGTAAAGTAGTATGTTCCCCAGATCCCTGGAAAAAGGGGCGGAACAAACTCAACTGGGCCCTGCTAATGATGATTGGCAGGTGCTAAGGACCAATCAATGCAACTGGATATCTTGCAAACTGTGCAGGCTGTAAAAAGACACTTTAACAATGCAAACCTTGAAGAACTCAAGGTTTTATATGCAGGTGGAGCTCACTGCCCCAACTTTTCGGTCTTCAGTCCTGTCTGCAGAAGGTTTTCACCTACTGCGCCACTGGAGGCTCCTCCACCAATGATGGAGTTGAACCAAATTTGGCACATAGAAATCCCATGACCAATAGAAAACACTGGAAAGGTTTGGTGGGCACTGACTTTGAATTTTGTAGTTGTAGTTCACCTACATCTAGAGAGCACTATGGCCTCAAACAATGATGGATCTGGACCAAACTTGGCACAAATACTCATTATGCCCGCATATGGAGTTTGGGGAAAATAGACCTTGACATCTGTAGTTGCTAGGATTTATAGTTCATCTACAATCAAAGAGAATTCTGAACCCCACCAATGATAGAATTGAGCCAAGAATTCCACACAGAATCCCCATGACTTGAAGGGATTTGCTGGCGTGAGTCTCCCTCCCACTGCGCACACTCTCCCTCATCCACATTTGTGCATCATGCTGCCATGCACCAAGCACACTGCTCTCCCATTCCTGCTTGGAGTCTCAGAAACAGCCCTCCCCTTGGCTGAGAGACCGACTGAGGGGCTGGCCAATCTCAGCGGAGGACGGTTTTGGTGGGAGGATTCACCATCTGTTTCCAAAAAAGAAGAGAAGGACAGGTGGAGAAATCTTCAGCCTTCTCTGCCAAAGGGGTTCCTAAGACAATCAGAAACATACTATGTTTTCTGATGGTCTTTGGCAACTGCTCTGAAACCTCCTCATGACCCCCCCCCCCAGGGGTCCCGACCCCCAGGTTGCAAAACGCTGCTGTACAACATATGCCAGCACTAATTTATTTTTTCTGTGGTGAAAAATTATTTTTTTTGAAATTTCATTTAACATGGTTGATAACCACATTCATTAAAGCAGAAACTGACTTGCACTCCTGTTTGCTTTTGGTACAATGAACACGTCAATCTCCTTGACCAAAGTTTATAAAAGTTGATGTGTGTGTGTGTGTCACAACTCCTAGACTGAAGAATTATGACTCAAACAACAACTCTGTCCTAAGCCTATTATGCATTTCATTCCTTATATTACTACATGGAACGGGGTTTGACAGCCCTTATAGACTCTTATATGATCATATCTGATCTAAGCTGTCTATATTTGATTTTACAATCCTTAGATGCAGTTTCAGACTTTTTATGACATAGTAACTTTTCTGTTTACAAAATGGACAATTGCTCTAATTCACTTATTTCAGGTACTTCAGAAATGCATTGTTTGTAGGGCAAGATTAGAGTATACAAATGCATGTTTGATTTATTTATAACCTTCTTTAAAGATTTCCTTGGCTTAATAACATGTTTACCTGCCAGAGCAATAACCCCTGTCACCGTAAAACACAGAGAGTGAAGGTGTAGTAGATTCTCTCTCTCTCTCTCTCTCTCTCTCTCTCTCTGTCTGTGTGTGTGTGTGTGTGTCTGTGTGCAGTTGTATAAATAGCCCTCTGTGCTATAATTTCTGTCAAGATGAGAATGGCAGAAGGAAATATGCTGCTAAATCAATGGCAACTTGTAACGGTTGTGCTGCTACTGCATGGGTTGAAGGGGACCCAGGTAAAACTCAACAATGGTGGGTTTGAAGACATTGTCCTTGCAATTAACCCCGGATTATTGGAAAACACCAAAATGATTGACAATATAAAGGTAAGATTACTAAATGCGTTTCCTCTACAAGTTGAGTATCTCTTGGGTCCAGAAGTGTTCCCCATTTTGGATTGTTTTCTGAGTTTGGAAAACATGCGTGTATATTAATGAAATATCTGAAAGATCGGATCCCAGTCTAAACATGAAATTAATGTATGTTCCGTACACATTTCATACACATCTCCTAAACATAATTTTATGCACAGTATTTTAAAAATAATTTTACGCATGAAGCAAGGACCATCAGAAAGCAAAGTTTTGACTGTCTCAGCTACCCATGCAGACAATTTTGAAGTATTTCGGGTTTTGGAATTCTGAATAAGGGAAGCTCAATCTGTGTTAATGTGGCAATTTAGTTATGATTAAATTATAACATGCTAGAAGAAAAATTAGGCATTCTGTAACCATATATGCCCGCTTTAGTGGGATACTGGAAATCCTCTACTAAAACGAAGTCCCTAAACTGCTTTCCCCCTATTTTCTAAGGAATTGACTCTAGGTCCGCCTGCCTCCAGGATTCTGTTTTTCATTCTCCCTCCCCTTTTTATTTTTCTTCTGTTGTTTATTTCATTATGTTTCTGACATTCATTCCATGATTTATTAAAATGACTGCTGTTCATATTTTATTTGAGGAGTGGAGAGGGAGTCCTATCTCCTTATGATTTTAGTACTAACGTTTATTTTGATTTCTGTAAACTTGAGCCACTTATCAACCCAGATCCAGCTCATAATGAAAGAGCCAGAGAATCAAGATCATCTCAAAGTAGAAGAGACTGAGGACCTCAACATACACATGCGTCCTACCTCCGTTTCACCAGCAATCACCAGAAAAATGGCAGGCATGCAGGGTGCCTTGCAGCACCCCACACACCCTCTCTCCTTCCCCAATCACATGTGAGGAATGGGACAGGGCACGTAGCCTCCCTGTCCCCATCAGATGTGGAAAAGGGCAAAAATGCACATTGCTGCATTGCCCTTTCCCCATCAGATAGGGAAAAGGGGAGAAAAATGCGGGTAGCTCTGTTGGAGCTACCTGAAAAAACAATTTACCTCTCATCATTGATGAGGAAACATCTTGTGATGCTTCCTCGCCAATTATGGAATCAATGAGGTGGGGCCAAGCTAGCGTTATGCGACGGTGCTTGGCAGTCCCCGTCCCCATATGACAAGGTCCAAAAAGTAGCAAGGGACCAAAAGCCCCAAGTGTGATAAGGTGGTAAAATGAGAGATTAAATACCTCACAATTAAAACAAAGGCATTTCTGTTTTTTTAAAAAAATAAATATGCAGTTTTTCTCCCAGTGCAGGAACTATTGTGGCTAAGAAAAAAAATGTCCCCCAAAAGATTATTAAACAATTAAATTAAGCATCGTAGTAATATATCATTAAATTGATAAAGAGCAAATTAGTTGTTTAAAGGCACAACATTAATGTTCAAAAATAGTCTTTCTGTAATCAACTAATCATTGAACTCATTTTTTTAGTTTAGTAATTTTATTGATTATCCCTTAGGCCATATCACCATATCAAACAAAACAACAAAGCTTGATAAGACTTGAACGCATTTGAATGAAAAGGACTTTGCCTCCCGGCAAAGGGAGACCAAATATGGGGTCAGCTTAGCCTCACAAGGAAAGGAATTGGGATTGGTAAACAGTAACTGAGAATCCTCTCTCCAGTGTCTCCCCAAATGTGCCTATGTTCATTGGACCTCATCATATGAGGCATAGGCTCCATCCTAGGATGCTTCCAGGAAGGAACCAGGACGGAGCCCACCAGAGCCCATGCCACAGGGCTACTTCTGGCGGGGCTCTGTCCTGGAAGCACCTTAGAATTGAGCCCAGCAAACACATGAGACCTTCCATGTTCTCTTTACTTAGAAAAAGACCAGCACTTTGTGGGGGGGGGGGCGCTTGATGGTGACACTTTCCCCCATGTGATGGGGAAAGGGATGATGTGGCGATGCAGGGTGCAAGACGATGGTTTCTCCTACCGCCCCACAGATTCATCATGCTGCCCAGTGAATTCCCTCTTTTGTGCCTGTGTTTGGGACCTCCATATGATGAGGTCCTATAGTATGACCAAGATAAAGCTTTCCCATGAAAATCTCAAAACTTAAGACACAATTAAATATAATTATTTTTAGATAGTCTGACTACAAGCTGTATAGGGTTTTATAGATCTCGAACATTTAAAAAATAATAATCTAGGTCCATGTGTATGCGCATTTGTCAGAAATATTTCTGAGTTTTTGCAAACTGTAGCATTGGGTTGCTCAGTGCACAGTTTGCAGCAATAGAGCTGGTCACTTCCAGCTGCCTCTTTGTTTAAAATCAATTCTGTTGCTAGAGAGGACATAGAAACATTTAGTATGTGTGTGTATGTGTGTGTGTTTGTATGCAAAAACAATTTCTTTAAGTGGGAAGTCAGTCAGATACTTTTTCACTTAGATACACATACGCACCAGTGCTTTAAAGGCAGCATGCAGGATTTCCAGCCAAACAAAGGATGGAAGGGAGAAATTATCTACCACTTACCTAAACATGAAATACAAATCCAAGCTACATACCTACTTGAGCACGTATCTAAACCCCATAATTTGTGTTTTCTTTTCTTTTTTTCTGTTAGAATATGGTTGAAGAGGCTTCTTCTTATCTCTTCAATGCTACAAAGCAAAGATTCTATTTCAAGAGTGTAAAAGTTGTCGTTCCTATAACATGGACACCCAAACCTGAATACCAAAGAGTAACCAAAGAATCCTATGAGAAAGTGAGTGTAAATGCACTGGTGCTATTTTTAAAAGTGTGGTTGTTTCCAGAGTCACTTAACTAAATATTTCACAATCTGTTGTGGCCCGGAAAATCAGTTTAACCTCAAAGATACATATCATTTCTTTGTGATCTTTAAAACATCTCCTGCTTTATTTTAGGCTGATGTGATTGTAGCAGAGTCTTTTGTGAAATATGGCGATGAACCCTACACTTTGCAGTATGGCGGATGTGGGGAAAAGGGACGGTACATCCACTTCACACCTAAATTCCTGACAAATGACAATTTGCTCAATGTTTATGGACCACGAGGTAATACCTCTTATTTAAAATTTCTACTTAAGGCTTTGAATGCAACTTTAATTTGAAGTAAGGAAAAGCTGAGAAACTATTTACTGACTTCATTTTATCCAGTACTCTCTTTGAAGCGTCCTAAAGGAATGGGCAATATTTCCATATTATGGCAATTGTTACTTTTTAAAGCCATAACGGAATTTTTTTAAAAAAAATATATCTTTATTGAGTTTTCAGCAAAAAATATAGTACAAAACAAAGATAGGTCGAGCCCTAATTGGCTCGGGAATAAAAAGGGTAGAGATACAGCAGTGAAGGAAAAAGGTGTGAGAAATAGACATGTGCATATTGAGGAGTAGAAATAATGTTTCTTGCTTCCCGTCATTCATAACAGTTTCTTATCTGCCTGTAAGGAGACATAGAACAGTTTCCCGTGATTAATCTAGAAATACATCTATATTATATTCCGTTCTGCAATATATTCTTATTGCCCCCGAATCAGATTTCGCCTTCCCTTCCTTGTTTTTATTTCTTAATCTTTCAGTTAACCAATCCATTTGGATTGTTTCTATAACCTTGGTAAACCACTCCTCCTGTGTTGGTGCAGTATTTCTGGGGATTTCCAGTTCTTGGCATATAATATCCTGGCCGCAGTTATTGCTAGTATGATTATTTTCTTCTCCATTGGAGGGATCATATCTTTCAGCACGCCCAGAAGGAAGACCTCTGGCCTATTTTCTAACTTGTATGTTATTATTTTCCTGAGTTCTTTGTATATCATCGTCCAATATTTAAATGCCTTATCGCATGTCCACCAAAGATGGAAGAAGGTGCCGTTACTGTTGCCACACTTCCAGCATTTGGGGTTAGAATTTTATAAATTCTTGTTATTTTTGCGGGGGGGAGGTACCATTGATATATTATTTTTATCCAGTTTTCTTTAAAGGAGTTGCATAGGGATTTTTTAACGTTGTTATTCCAAATATTGCGCCATGTTTTTGTGTTTATCTTACAGCCTAAATTCCTTGACCACTTCTCCATGTACTCTCTTTTTTGGTTATTCTCTGTATCCTTTCTTAACAAGACTTTATAAATTTTCCCTTGAAGTTTCTCTTCTTCTCTTAAGATTGTACTTTCTAGTTCAGTCTCATCTCCTATGAAACCCCTCTTCTGGTCCTCCTTAAATTTCTCTCTCATTTGTAAAAATGAGAACCAACTTATTTGTGTCTCCTCTCTCTCCAACTCCTCTTTTGACTTTAAAACAAAATTCCTTCCATCCAGCCTTAGTGACTTCTGATATGGAATCCAACTGTTACCTTTTAGTTCCCTTATCCTATACGCCTCGTTAACGAAAGTCCAGCGTGGTATTTAAAGCCATAACAGAATTTTTACATACTCATGACTGGCTGCCATGAGACAAACTGGTCTCAGATGGCTGGTTCTGGGAAATGACAGCAAAGAGATAGAGCTGCACCTATACCCCTTTTGCACTTGCTAAGCCAATCTATACATGGAAAGCACAATGAATGCCATATTTTCCTTCAGTGCAGGTGGAAATGTGTCTTCATTTGACCCTGACCAGGGTGAAAGTCTAATGCATTCATCAAGTACCACTAACAATATGATTTGCTTTTCTTGACTGTATCCAAGTTAACTTTCAAAGCAGAGTCTCACTTATCCAACATAAATGGGCTGGCAAATCATTAGATAAGCAAAAATTTTGGATAATAAAGAGGGATTAAGGAAAAGTCCACGAAACGTCAAATTACGTTATGATTTTACAAATTAAGCACCAAAACATCATGTTTTACAACAAATCGACAGAAAAAGCAGTTCAATACATGGTAATATTGTGTAAAAAACATAAGCAAGCAGTTAACACGATTAAAACTTGATTAAGTTAAAAAATAGTTTAAAATATCAGCATTAAAATGCCAAGGTAAAATTACACACTACAAAAGTTTAAAATGAAGGTTAAAACAAAGTTTAAAATAGACCAGCTATTGCACAATCTCAATCTCGTTGAAATATCTGCGTCACCCCTACAGTTTACCCCAATCGCCTCCAAATACGCAGTACTCAGTTGTATTGCTTTATGTAAAAAAAAGGGCTGTTTGGTGTGTTATCTTGGCATTCTGGCCAGCCATTAAGAATGAAGTTTTAATATGGGGGTCCCAGTGAGTCTTCTGTGTAATGAATGGTCCGAGATATTGATTTCTCTCTTGTACAAAATACAACTAAACAGTGCATGTGTAATATCCTTACCTCTGTCGCCCCACAGATACAAAAACGTTCGTTATATGGAACCTGGTTGAATCTTCCATGTTTAATAACCATTGTATCTGTCTGTTCAAATCTGGTTCTAGTGAATACCCTCCTGAGATGTTTAGGCATTTCTGTCTTTAGGTATTCGGCTGTTTAAAAAGTGTGTTTGAAGCAACTTAGCCATTTCAGTGAGCTGGCTTTACTGAGGGTAGAAATATCTTTCTGAGCCTCTATATCCTGTATTCGTTGTGTCACTATTTTTGGATCTAGTTCTTTTAGGAGATTTGGATATAGAATTGGAAGTCCACAGCTCCTTATGTATTTTGTCAGTTGAGCTAGCCAAGAGGACTGATGTTGATTTTTGGTCTGCTCTAACAGGAACAGTTTTGGTAGTCTATCATTTGCCATGGCATTTAGTTTTAACCAATATTTATATGCCCTAATTTTGCATAAACCATCAACTGTGTATACTCCCATTTCTGCTCTCACTGCTGCAGCGGGGGTCCTTTTATCTACTCCCAGAACGTTACGGAGGTGCTGTGCTTGAGATTGCTCTAATAATGATACCTGGTTTAAGGCCCCAGACTTCCGCTCCGTACAAGAGCATGGGGGTGACCTTAGCCTTATATACTTTAAGAAATAGGTCTAAGGGCCCTGGTTGACTATGATTTGTTAATTTAAGCAGTTGGTTTGCCCTTACTCTCACTCTGGCTGAATTCCTTTGATGGTGTGGGACCCAGGAACCGGTCTCAGAAAAAACGACTCCTAGGTACATTAAAGTGCGAACTTGCTTTATTGGTTCTCCATCCAGAAGCCATCTATGACTATTATGTCGTTTGCCAAATACCATTATTTTTTACTTCGATTTGTTGATAGTTAGGGAGTTCTTATGACAATAGGAGCTAAATCTTCTCAGCAACCTACGTAGCCCAACTTGCGAGTATGACAACAATATCATGTCATCAGCATATAACAGGATGTTAATGTGTGTTTTAAACACCTGAGGCATATGTACCTCTGGGTCCTTTAACTGTTCTGGTAGATCATTTACATATAAACTAAATAGCAGTGGTGCTAATATACAGCCTTGTCTGATCCCTTTGTGTGTTATAACACAGTTTGTCATGGCTCCCTGCAACCCAAATCTCACTTTCAGATAGGTGTTTGTGTAAAGTGCTTTAATCAGTGCCAGCAGTCTAGGTTCCATATTGAGATCAGTTAATTTCATCCATAACATCTCTCTATTTACAGTATCGAATGCTGCACTAAGGTCTATAAAGGCAGCATACAGTTGTTTCCCTTTGTTGGTATAGTTTGTAGTTAGGTGTTTTAATACAAAGCAATTATCAATGGTTAATCTACTCTGCCTGAAGCCGGCCTGTTCTTCAACGAGAATGCATTTCTCTTTTTCCCAGTCCTCAACTCTGCTCAGGAGGTATCTGGTATATATTTTGGCCACAATATCAATTAGACTAATCAGCCGATAAGAACCAGGATCTTTTTTGTTTCCTTTTTTGAATATGGGGACAACTATTGCCATCTTCCATCCAACTGGGATCTGGCAGGTGTTATTTATGTGTGTAAATAGGCCTGCTAATAGAGGTGCCCACCAGTTCAGGTATTTTTGGAATAGCTCAACAGGTAGACAGTCTTCCCCTACACTTACATTGTGTAGTAATTACTGTATTTACGAATTTAGCACCAAAACATCACAATGTATTGAAACAGCCGTGGATCTGGGAGGGAGGCAAACAGCATTGGATAATACAGAATGTTGGATGAGCAAAGGTTGGGTAAGCGAGACTCTACTGTATGTGCCAAACAAAGTATAGCTCCACCTTCCAAAATGACATAAACATAATAATAAACTTTATTTGTACCCCGCCACCATCTCCCCAATGGGGACTTGGGGTGGCTTACATGAGGCCAAGCCCAACAATGCAATACAATAAATGAAATCAAAACACAAACCACATCATGATAAATTACATAAAACATAAAACATAAGCAAACAATATAAAATTACAATAAATCAGTCATAACACAGGACAGGTAGCAGGCCTCGTGTACAGAATAAAATACTAAGGCTAAAAACATGGGGTGAGATAGCAATGGAGCAGATTATTTGTGAAGGAGAAACTATTCCGACATGGGGTCGAAAAGGACCTTCATACAGAGGGGAGGAGGTGTGCACTAAGGACAAATGTGGAGGGATAACAGCAGTATGAGATTATATGGTTAATCTCCAAAAGTGCAGTGGAAGAGCCAGGTTTTGAGATTCTTCTTAAAACTTTCTAAAGTGGGGGCTTGCCTAATCTCTCTGGGCAATGTATTCAATAGTCTGGGAGCAACTGAGGAAAAGGTTCTCTCCTTTGTTCCCACAAACCAGGCCTGAGATAATGGTAGGGGTGAAAGGAGAGCCTCCCCCGAGGATCCGAGGGACTGGGCAGGTTCATGGAGGGAGATACAGTCATGAAGGTAGGCGGGTCCCAAACATTTAGGGCTTTATAGGTGATGACCTGTACCTTGAATTCTGTCGCCTCCTAGGGCCTGGGCACACTTGATCTCCCTGAACAAACCACACAGCTTTGAGGTACAACACAGTTTTATTGTGCAGGAAAGAAAGGAAAGTGTGAAGGCCAATACAAAGCCTTATAGTAGCAATCAGGGACAGCAGGTAAGTATAGTCCTGCAGCGGGGATTCCAAGCCGGATGCACAGGAAGAGTCTCGAAACAGATTCCCTCCGAATTCACGACCGGGCGGCTTGGGAAGCAAGGAAGTTTAGCAACAGAGTCTTAGCAGCAACAAGGCTTGAGCAGGACGCACACAGAGTTCAATGGATCAAGGCAGCCTGGTGGAAAGGGCGGAAGCAGCTTAAGTCAGGCCGTCCGCGGCCGGGACTTCAGAGTAGCATCCTTCGGTGGCAAAAGTTGATCCAAGATGTCCCCTATGGTGCGGGGTTCTCTGATATAGGGTTCTGTGGCCAGTTCCGGTGCGTCGAACATCAAGCCCAATGATTGATGAGAAAACTATATGTTTATTGTTACCTAAGGTTCTCCGGAATGTTTGCCAATTACCGGGCACAGATGTTCCAGGGAGGAGTAGTTTATGGCTCCTCTGCAGCGCCTGGCCAAAAGGGAGTCTCACTTTGGTAACCTTGGATGTAGTTATCTGTGCATTCCGTGCCACTTTCACACGAGAATGCAGAGAGGCCCCGATGGGGCCTGGGAAGCATCAAACTGACGGTTTAACCACTTCCTAGTCCTGATGGCCCTGCGTAGACCCAAGCAAATGGGCAACCTGGAGACGTTGTGGTGTGACACCACCCCTCCTCTTACGCAAGCCCCCCCCCCTCGCTGCAGGGCCTGGTCTCCCTGGGTAGTCCTGATGGAATTGTCTTACCAATTCGTCGGCATGGAGGTCTGTCGCTGGGACCCAACACCTCTCGTCCTGGCCAAAGCCCTCCCAGTCGATCAAATACTGTAGCTGGCGGCGATGTATTCTCGAGTCCAAAATCTCCGCCACTTCATATTCTTCCTCCCCATCGATGATGACCGGCGGGGGGGCCTTTCCCCCTTCGGCCCGAACATCGTTTGCCAAGCGTAGCAGGGCACAGTGGAACACGGGATGAATCCTCATTCCCTTGGGGAGTTGTAGCTTGAACGCCACGGGGGAAATCTTGGCGATGATCTTGTATGGGCCCACATACCTGGCGCTGAGTTTGCGGCAGGGGCGGCGGGAGGGCAGATGGCGTGTGGACAACATCACCTGATACCCCACCTTCAGTTCCGGACCCTCCCAACGGTGGCGGTCGGCTGACCGCTTGTAGTCTGCTTTGGCCTGGTCCAGCTGCACTTTCAAAGTCTGTTGAACCGCGGCCTGCTCCTGTAAACGCTCTTCGGCGGCAGGAACGTTGCCGGGCTCGAACACAGCAGGGTAGAACCGGGGGTGGTAGCCCAGGTTTGCAAAGAACGGGGTCTGCCGGGTGCTTTCATGCACCGAATTATTGTAGGCGAATTCGGCCAGGGAGAGCAACGAGGCCCAGTTGTCCTGCTGGTAGTTAGTATAACAGCGCAGGTACTGCTCCAGGGTCCCGTTAACCCTTTCCGTTTGCCCGTCTGTCTCCGGATGGTGCGCGGTGGACATCCGGGCCTGAATTCCCAACAATCGTTGGGTCTCCTTTCAGAACTGGGATGTGAACTGACTGCCCCGGTCGGTGACCAAGCTTCTGGGCAGGCCGTGGAGCTTGAACACATGGTGGTGGAACAAATCCGCCGTCTCTTTGGCAGAGGGCAACCCGGGGCATGCAATAAAGTGTCCCATCTTTGTGAGGCAGTCCACCACCACTAGCACCGCGGTGTTTCCCTGCGACGCTGGCAAATCTGTGATGAAATCCGCAGAAATCATTTCCCAGGGGCCCCGGGGGGTGGCAAGCGGCTGTAGCAGTCCCTGCGGCTTGCCCACCCCATGCTTGGCCTTTTGACACACCGGGCAGGTGGCTACGTATTTTTCGATTTCCCTTTGCATCTTGGGCCACCAAAACTCCCTGGATACCAGCTGAATGGTTTTAAACAGGCCAAAATGTCCCGCGGCCTTGCTGTCATGGCACAGCTTCAGGATCCCCTGCCTCTCCGGGCCAGGGGCTACGTAAACCTGGTTTCGGTGACACAAAAGTCTGTTTTGCACACTAAACGGGTACTGTACCTCCTTCACCAGCTGCTCCTTGGCCCACGGGTCTTCCTGTTGCCTGGCGCGCATCTGTGCCTCTAGGGGAAGTTTCTCTGCGGGTGCGGGGGCATCGCTCTCCGGTCCAGGCGGAGCGGGGCAGGGGACGGTGTCCGTGGCCACTGCAAAGTTCTCCAGCTGTAACAACTGGCAGTCGGGGCTGTCCTTGCAGTCCCGGGTGTACTCCGGCTTTCTTGACAGAGCATCGACCTGCTTGGTCTGGGCAGGCGTGACATAGTGGATCTTGAAGTGGAAACGCTCAAAGAACGGGGCCCAGCGCTGCTGGCGCTGGTTTAGCTTCTGCGCGGTCTTCAGGTGCTCGAGGTTCCGGTGGTCAGTGTGGACCTGAACCTCATGCTGCGCGCCTTCCAGTAAGTGACACCAAAACTGGAACGCAGCCTTGATGGCAAGCAGCTCCTTCTGAACACTAATACAAGAACAGTATGGACAATAGTCATCAAATAAACAATGGTCAAAATCACGTGTTGTCTTTATCATTCATATATGTCAATAAACAGGTGAGTATTCACACACAATATACACAGGGGAGGAAACCACTGTGAGGACTCGTGAAAGGCAAATTCAAACCTGTAAATCAGGTGTGTAAAGTCACAGTTCTCAAAGGTAGGTCTTCCACAGAGTACAAAGTGGTAAGAATAGATATGCTCACAGTTAGGGGCAAGGATTCCCCAATAAAAGCCTCCAAGGTGCCAAAGAGTTCTTGAAGCCGCTGCAGCCCGGGAATGCCGCTTTGTAGAATGTAAACAAACGCGGCTGGGGCTGCTGGAGCGGGAAGCCGCTGCTCAGTTGCAAACTGCAAATAGGAGTCCCAATGGAGATTAGTCGCAGTAAGAGAGATAGTTCCACACAATTTAGGCCGACGAGGGGGCAGGTGCCCAGGCCAAATCTCGTTTCGACCTCCCAGGTCTTTCTCAAGGCCAGGTGGAGATCCAAAAGATACAGTGTAACATACACATCAATGGCGGCTGTCATACAAAGTCTGGATGCTAAGGCTCAATAGTGCAGACAGAAAGGCGTCTAATGGCAAGAGCCACTTCCTAGTCCTTTAACCACTTCCTAGTCCTGATGGCCCTGTGTAGACCCAAGCAAATGGGCAGCCTGGAGACGCTGTGGTGTGACAATTTGGGACCGGAAAATAAACTGTAGCCAATGGAGCTCCTTAAACAGAGGGGATTGACCGCTTCCTGTGATTCGCCCCCGTTATTAATCTGGCCACCAAAAGTTGGACAAGTTGTAGTTTCCAGGCCATCTTCAAGGGTAGCTCCACATAGAGCGCAACTGTTCACAGCCTAGGAAAGAACCTTTTGTTCTCAAATATTAACTGCTTCCTAAATGATATGTTTTCTGATGTGATGATACAGCAAGTCCATCTATTACATTTATGTGATGCTGTAAATGTAAATTGTGATGGTAAGAGTTGTGGTTTTTCTTTTGTTGTTTTTTTTACAGGCAGAGTCTTAGTCCATGAGTGGGCTCATCTCAGATGGGGTCTCTTTGATGAATACAACAATGATGCACCTTTCTATTACCTTGACAAAAATGAGGCGGAAGCGACAAGGTATAAGCCTAACGGTGTATCTTCAAATGACATTTTTTTAGGTGATATTTGCTGAGGCATGTTAAAAAAAGCAGCCAGTGGATTAACAATTAATTTAGTATGGATATTAATTTAGTATGACTATGTTTTGACACAATGAGTAATCTGGATACTTCTGTGTAATTTGGCTACTTCTATAGCTTCATGTTTTGGAATAAAACAGGACATTGAATGTGCCAGAAATAGAATAAATTGGTATCCATGTCAGAAAAATGTCATTTTAGGAACAAAGTTTACACTATAATGAGTGTATGTAGAATGAAGGAGTACCTAATTTGCATACCTAACAACAAGCAAACCCTGATTTCAAAGAATATACTTCCACATAACTTCTATCTGTTAACTCACAGTTCTGTAATTTAGCATTGTTGGAGAGTTTGGGTACAAGTGTTTGGGTTGTTGTAGGTTTTTCGGGGTGTATGGCCATGTTCTACAAGCAGTCTCTCCTGACGTTTCGCCTACATCTATGGCAGGCATCCTCAGAGGTTGGATGAACAAGGGTTTATTTATCCATCTTGTCCATGTGTGTGGGATTCCACACTAGCTGTACCAACAAAGCTATTCCATATTCTTGCACTCACACGATTAACCGTCTGTTACTAATGTCTTTCCTCTACTTTGAAACTATCTTTTTTAAGCTAAAGCAACACAGTACTAAGTAATATCAAGAGTATCATAATGTTTTGATCTCTCACTGCCTAATTATTTTTTTCCAATACATTATAGATGTTCATCTGATTTCACTGGTAAATATATTTTTCGGACTAATGAAGGACAAATCAGAGCATGCAAGATTGGAGACCGTACTCAACTTTTTGAGGCTGGATGTCAATTTATTCCAGAGAAAATGCAAACTACTCCAGCATCCATAATGTACATGCAAGGTCTCCATTCAGTAAGTAGGATAAATATCCTATGAAAGCTACTGGATTGATTTAGTCCAGTATTACTTCACAAGAATACAAGATAACTGTTATTTTCCCCCAAGTTCAATATACTTCTAGGCAAGTTTGTATTTCTGCAAATTGTTCCATTTGGCTTTGAGACCATGAACTTCATTAGATGACTGGGAGGGGAGCTGGGGAAAGCGGGGAGAAGTGTTGGGAAGAGTGGGGACCTGTCTTATCCCTGGCAAGCATCACTATGCCAGGGCTCTGCCCGTACCCAGGCAGAGATGAACCAAACAAACACCAAACTTGTATCAAACAGTTCAACTAAAACAGCACTTACTTTCTGGCTGTTTTAATAATCCAAAATACAAAACAAAGATAGCACTCAGCCACAGAATATAAAACAAAAACCCATAGCAAAAACTACACCGTAGTCAAAGGGTCCAGTCCAGTGGTCAAATGTCAAGAGTTCAATGAGTAAAGTCCAGGGATCAAGAGTCTATAGTCCAAAGCCAGTTCAGAGATTCAAAGTTCCATGGTTCCAAGAGTTCAGGAGACAGGTCAGGATACCAAAAATCCAGAGACCTGGGGGGAAACCAGCAGCATCTACTACCAAAATAAGACTAATACTTTTCTCCCAAAATCAGCCCCAAGGTTAGCTCTTTAAATCCAGTAACACCCAGCTGCAACCTATCCCCTGCATACCTCCACCCTTAATTGCTTTTACCTGTAAACTGCTATGTACAAATTACTCATCCCTTTAGAACTAAGACTTACACTAACCCTTCCATCACCAACTGCTAGGTCTGCCACCACCAACCACCATCAACTGCGGGACATGATACATGACAGCAAGTTCCATCTTCAGGGATGGCCAGTCATCTCATATCCTTTCCCCAACTTCTCCCTGCTCTCTTGAATCAGGAGTTGGGTAACACCAGGCTCCTGAAAATAAAGTATTTCCTCCGTTTTCATGCACTGGCAAGACAGATTTCTACAGGCGGCCACATGCAGTGGATGTGTATTGTGGGATGGCCTCAATGGGACTCTGTTTTGCCAATGTGCTAAAACAGAAAGAAAACGGAGGAAAAGTTCCATGTGATGAAGTCTTTTGTCTCCAAGTGCATTGTGATGAAGTGATGGGAAGGTGGAGAATGGGAGGTGGATTTTGCACAGTGGCCACTCTAGTTCCTAATTCAAGGAAAAGTCTTAGCAATCTCCATTAACTGTACTTCAGGGGAAGAAAGGTATGAGGCCACTCAAATATGTATCATCAGCCTCTTGCATGTATGTGCTCTTTTGCTGGATTGAACTTGTAACAGCAGATCTTAGCCTGCCTGACTGTACAGGTTTGCTAGATTTCGATATAAAAATATCTATTACATATTCATATGATACACAGCATTGGGGTATACAAATATATCAATTCATACATCGAACATGCCACATATTTTGGTCATCAGCAGGAGGCGCAACATCCACAATAGGTAAATATCCGTAAATTATAATAGTCCAAAAAGACGCAACTCCCAGAAAACATATAAGGCAGTCCGAAAGATAAAGGGATAGACTCCCAAATGCCGTGAAGTCCAAACAGCAGACGATACAAGGACTCAGGAGGCTAACATATGCTCCCAGTAATAAGTTCAAAGGTTGGCCGACGGGCTGGCGATGCCAAACTTTTCGGGGCCACTCCCCCGTTTCGCCCCCGGGCGGGGCTTTCTCAAGGCCATGAATGGTATTTCCGTAGTCCAAATATCTAGAGAGAGGTATACATAAACATAATATACAATACTATAGTCTATAAACAAAACCCAGAGCAATATACATAATCAAGGCTTACATACCGATCAGCGAAGCGTTCAGGCTTAACCTTACAGCAGCGGTAAGGTGACCATAAAGGTAAGAAAGGAAGGATCAGGAGAGTATTATCAAGTAATTCAGGTGGAGCATTAGGCAATTAGTGATTGAACGCTAATTACCTCGTTTAACCCATTCGGAATCTCTGAATTTAATCGGATAATCCAGAGTCTTTCAAGTTTACACAGGGCCTTAAAGGGGTCAGTATGTGAATGTGGTTCTAATCATAATTAAAAGAGGAGTTGCGGTACATCGTCTATGTACCGATAATAATGGGAAATGGCTTCAGAGAAGGCATTATGTGTTTCTGGGAAGATAAAAGTATCCTCCAGATGTGACATATACAGTATGGCTAATGATGGAGAGGCTGCTTGGCCCATACTGACCCCGGAAATTTGTAAATAAATATCTTTCTCAAATGCAAAATAATTATAATCCAAAATAATATCAAGGATCTGTATAAGGAAACCCACCATCTCTAGTTCCTGCACATTAGCCATCAAATAATCCCTAACAAAGGCCTTGGTCTTACGTACTATAGGTTGTAAATAGGAATCAAGAAAGTTAGATAGAGTTTCCAAAATTCCACCACATCCGCTGACAATGGGCCTCCCCGGGGGGGGGGGGGGGATTAATTTATGCACTTTTGGGAGGACGTAGAAAACGGGCGTCCTAGGATGTTTTACATACAGGTATTCCCCAGTTTTCTCGTTAATACTGGGGAATACCTGTATGTAAAACATCCTATGATGCCCGTAAGACCAAGGCCTTTGTTAGGGATACCACGGACATCATCCAAAAATTGGAAAATCAACCCATTGCATCTAATCAGACCATTGTGGTTGCGGATATTGTTTCATTGTACACCTGCATACCATTGCCAGAGTTAAGAGCTGTAATATATGATTATTTGATGGCTAATGTGCAGGAACTAGAGATGGTGGGTTTCCTTATACAGATCCTTGACATTATTTTGGATTATAATTATTTTGCATTTGAGAAAGATATTTATTTACAAATTTCCGGGGTCAGTATGGGCCAAGCAGCCTCTCCATCATTAGCCATACTGTATATGTCACATCTGGAGGATACTTTTATCTTCCCAGAAACACATAATGCCTTCTCTGAAGCCATTTCCCATTATTATCGGTACATAGACTATGTCATATTCCTGATCAATGATGCCATTAATTTAAGTGACCTGGAAAAATGGTTGAACACCTGGGACACCAACATCCAATTTACATTGAATGTGAATCAAGAGAAAGTAAATTTCCTTGACCTAACGATTTTCACAGACAGAGGCCTCCTTAAAACTAAAAACTATAGGAAAACCGTGAAAAGAAACTCATATTTACACTTCAAGAGTTTCCACTCACACCCTTTGAAATTTAATTTACCTTACACTCAATTCTCTAGACTCAAACGCAACTCCTCTTTTAATTATGATTTTGAGAGGGAGGGAAGACTATGAAAAAGGAATTCCTTCAAAGAGGCTATCCGGAACACATAGTCTCTAAAGCACTTGTTAAAGCTAGACACTCAGATAGAAATAGCCTACTCATGTGTAGACCTAAAGTGCAATCGGACAATTTGGTGTGGCCTTTAACACTCACACCTCATTCTAATTCAATTGTTAAGCTCATATGAACATACTGGCCGATCATCTCTCACATCAAAGGGCTAGAACATCCACCTCTTGTCGCTTATAAGCGCACACATAACTTAGGTGACACACTTACCCACTCGAATCATGCTCATATACATACTACTAGCAACCTCAGCAAGGGCACTAAGGTTTGTGGCCGGTGCTCTATTTGTAAGAATATATGTACGGATACAACCATAAGGAGTCCCTCCTTAGAAAAAAGTTTTGAAGTACGTTGTTTTGCCACCTGCGCCAGTTCATACGTCACGTATGCGATCAGTTGTTCCTGCCCGTCAGTCTATGTCGGTATGACCACTAGATCGTTACGTCAACGTTTTATTGAACATAGAAGTAGGATAAATACGGGTAACACTGATTTACCATTGTATACACACTGTCTCCACCATAAACACCATCCAGACTCATTGCGCATTAGAGTACTTGATAAAATAGAACCGCATTCACATACTGACCCCTTTAAGGCTCTGTGTAAACTTGAAAGACTCTGGATTATCCGATTAAATTCAGAGATTCCGAATGGGTTAAACGAGGTAATTAGCGTTCAATCACTAATTGCCTAATGCTCCACCTGAATTACTTGATAATACTCTCCTGATCCTTCCTTTCTTACCTTTATGGTCACCTTACCGCTGCGGTAAGGTTAAGCCTGAACGCTTCGCTGATCGGTATGTAAGCCTTGATTATGTATATTGCTCTGGGTTTTGTTTATAGACTATAGTATTGTATATTATGTTTATGTATACCTCTCTCTAGATATTTGGACTACGGAAATACCATTCATGGCCTTGAGAAAGCCCCGCCCGGGGGCGAAACGGGGAGTGGCCCCGAAAAGTTTGGCATCGCCAGCCCGTCGGCCAACCTTTGAACTTATTACTGGGAGCATATGTTAGCCTCCTGAGTCCTTGTATCGTCTGCTGTTTGGACTTCACGGCATTTGGGAGTCTATCCCTTTATCTTTCGGACTGCCTTATATGTTTTCTGGGAGTTGCGTCTTTTTGAACTATTATAATTTACGGATATTTACCTATTGTGGATGTTGCGCCTCCTGCTGATGACCAAAATATGTGGCATGTTCGATGTATGAATTGATATATTTATATACCCCAGTGCTATGTATCATATGAATATGTAATAGATATTTTTATATCGAAGTCTTGTGACTATATTTACGTTCTTGTGAACCCACTACTCGGTGATTTAGATTGTACAGGTTTGCTGCCAGCTACTGTTGCCTCCCCACCCAAAGCCCCACATCACAGTCTGCAAGTGTAGTACTCTTCTGATCATTCAGGCCTCCAGCTGTTTTTCAGCTCTGATCCTTAAGAGGCTCCAACACATTAATCATTTTTCTGTGTGAGGAAAAAAAGGATCAAAGATTTCCATCCCTCCTGTTTTGTATTCCCAATACTAGTCCATGGGTCTTCTAAAAATTCAGTTTTCCAATCTCAGTTCAGATTTGCGTTCTGAAACATATCGGATGATGTCTGAATTGGGTTCTGAAACTAAACATGTGTGATTGTGTCAGTGTGAGGAGGGAAGCTCACATAGACTTATGAAAATAATTCCAAAGCTTTCCAGAGTATTTCACTAATAATTACAATACCGGTAATTCATTCATGTGTCCCTTCTCTCACTTCTCAGGGCCCATCCACATAGCCATATAACCCAGAATATCAAGGCAGAAAATCTCACAATATCTGCTTTGAACTGGGTCGCCTGAGTCTACACTGCTGTATATTCCAGTTCAAAGCAGAAATTGCGGGATTTTATTCAGCTGTTTGGAAGGGGTCTCAGATGGTTGCTTCACTTCCTTCTTTCCCTCACCTATCTATTTCCTTCCAAATTTGTCCTTTTAATTCTCAAGTATCAACTCCATTCTCTGACATTTTAAAGCAGGGGTGGAGAGCTCTGAAAGAACAGGGAGCCGCATTTATCCCCCAAGAAACCTTGGAGCAGTGTTTTTCAACCTTTTTTTGAGCCGCGGCACATTTTTTACATTTACAAAATCCTGGGGCACACCACCAACCAAAATGACACAAAATGACACTCTAACACAGTAATACAAACAGTTAATATGTTTTTAATGTATTTATACACTGTGTGAAATGTGGACTAGTTTCGATGAACACAACATAGATATACTGGCAGGAATGGCAGAAAGACACTAACTTCCCACACAGAACTCCCATAACCAAGAGAAAACACTATAAGAGTTTGGTGGGCATTGACCTTGGGTTTTGGAGTTGTAGTTCACCTATATCCAGAGAGCACTGTGGACTCAAACAATGTTGGAACAGGATCAAACTTGGCATGAATACTCAATATGTCCAAATGTGAACACAGATGGAGTTTGGGGAAAATAGACCTTGACATTTGGGAGTTACAGTTTCTGGGATTTATAGTTAACACATAATCAAAGAGCACCCTGAACTCTTGCAACAATTGAATTGAACCAAACTTGGCATATTGAACTCTCATTACCAACAGAAAGTACTGAAAGGGTTTGCTTGGGAATTGACCTTGAGTTTGGAAGTTGTAGTTCACCTACACCCAGAGAGCACTGTGGACTCAAACAATGTTATGTTGTAGTTTGTTTTCTATCCAGAATCACAATGTTGGAAGGAGGCTCACCACTTTAAGGTCCCTAAAACAGGTATGGGAAAACTTTGGCCCTCTGGGTGCTTTGGACTTCAACTCCCACCATTCCTAACAGCCTGAGGCCCTTTCCTGCTTAAGTGGCTGAGGGGGGAAAAGGAAAAGAGCCTGAGGCTGCTAGGAATGGTGGGAGTTGGAGTCCAAAACATATGGAAGGTACAAGTTTGCCCATGCCAGCTTTCGACAAAGACCTCTTCTTCCCCCTTCCCGCCCTTTCTTCCCCCTCCTGCCGAACACTTACTTTTTCTTCTACATTCCTGCTTCTGCCACCATTTTGATCTGAGGGGGCAGCGTGAACGTGTTCAGGAGGAGAGGGGGGAGGGAGGAAGACGTGACCCGTGCGGGCACTACTGTGCAGACTCGCCCCATAGCAAAGCGAGGCAAAGCGAGCAGAGCGAGGCTGGGAAGAAGGGAGCCCGAGTGGAGAAGAAAAAGTGTTCGGCAGGAGGGGGAAGAAAGCGTATTGGAGGTTCCAATTTCCCACGGCACACCTGATGATCGCTCATGGCACACTAGTGTGCCACGGCACCCTGGTTGGGAAACACTGCCTTGGAGGACTGTACCTACTACCAAAAATGCCAGTTATGGCTCACTCCAGGTCTATACAGTGTTCCCTCACTTACTGATGGGATTAGGTTCCAGGACCTCCCACAATTAGTCGCCCTGAGCCTATGGGAAAGGGCGACTAATAAATTGAACTAATAAATAAATAAGTGAAAAACCACAATGTAGGGATGCTCCATTTATTTTTATATTTATAAATTATGTTAGTAGTTATGTTGCAGATTACCATACCCCCACAAGGCGGGCTGCTCGTGCAGACGCAGTAGAAGGGAAGACAGACAACTGGATTACTCAGAAAGCTCAGTTTACTTTGTTCCACAGCTGTGAGTCCGTCCCTGCACAACATGATGCTTCAAGGGGGGCGGCCCCTCCCCCCTCGTGAGGCACATATTTATACAAGCATCAGGGTTCAACTTATGGTTGCCCAAAATCTTATTATTGGTTAAAAGTTATGTCGCAGCTAGAATTGCAGCCTATCATAATGTAACACGGACTGTCCACGCTTCCTTATCTCTTGCATTCCTGCGCAGGCTCAGTTTGACTCTCTTAGTATAGCTCCTTCTCTGTTCTGCTGTCTCTGGGCAGATTATTGCTAACTCTGCCTTCTTCTCTGCCTATGCCTGGGTAGCATTTCTCCTGACATTTCTTCTGCAACTCAATGAGTCTCCTTCAGTTATACACTATTTTAAGTCTTTATACACTTAAAATAAAGTGAAGGAAATGAAGGAAAGGTCCTTCAAGGCTGGAGGGAGGGAGGGAGGACTGAGGAGGGAAAGCGCCTTGGAGAGCGGTGGCGGCAAAACCCCACAAAACAGCAAAAATACCATGGTATATATTTTAAATTAATATTTTTGATATCCACGAAACAGCGAGTCCGCAATAAGCGAACCGTGAAGTAGCGAGGGAACACTGTATAGGAAATGAGGGGTATTCCTGGGCTTCTAGACAGCACTCTTGGGATATTTTCAGGCACAATAGGGTGGGTCTTTCCGAATATTTGGTTTTACTCTCTAAGAGTCCAGAAGGGATCCAAACATACAGAAGTTTCCTCAGCAAACCCCAAAGTTTGTTTTTGTGCCATCATTTATAAGATAGGTATGGCTTTATCTAAGGGATTTGCAATCCTGACAAGTTTTCTTATCTTTTATTTAGGTTACTCAGTTCTGTGATGAGAGCAACCATAACATAAAGGCACCGAATATGCAGAACAAAATGTGCAACTACAGAAGCACCTGGGACGTCATTATGGACTCAACAGACTTTGCAAGTTCGTCTCCAAGAAGTGCCCCTCCACCTCGCCCCATAATCTCATTGCTCCAAACACGGGACAGAGTTGTGTGTCTTGTGCTTGATATTTCTGGGAGTATGCATGGGGTAAGCCTATCCTTCCCTCCAGTTCTAGAAGACATATTTCTGTAAGGTTAGATTTTTGCACAATGCTAGAATTAAGCTAAACAATGCAACAATGTTTTGTAATTCCACTGGATCAATTGAAACTGTTCTATTGGTGGATACTGCAGATGTGGACAAGCAGGTTTTCTTGATCCCTGCCTGTCTTGATAGGTCGTAGGAGAGGATGCAATTTGATTTCAAATACAACAAATTAGCATGCATCTCTTGGGGAAGGGAGTTTTTCATCCTGCTCCTTTGAATGAATGAATGCCTAGAGGAGGTAATGGGCTTGATGAAGGAAAACAAAGTGGAACTGAATCCAGCTAAGACAGACGCACTTACCATTAAGGTATTTACCTAGGGTTGAAGGTGTGTCAACCAGTTCTGGATGGAGTTACATTCCTCAATGTAAATGGAATTTTATCTGTTGGAAGATGAAAAGGAAATAAGTTTCACTGGGGCTGTCATAGAATTAAAAAAGCCAAATGTCAACGAAATGGAAGGCACACCCACCCCATTTTTTTTACTTTACTTGTGTACTGCTTTTCTAATCCCAGTGGGGGACTCAAAGAGGTTTCCAAAATAATTATGGCAAAATGTAATGCCTCACCTACGGAAACCTATCATAATGATAATAACATACAATTATCAATTAAATCATTTAACATTAAACCATGGAATTAAAAACATAACATTAAAATCACACAATCCAACAATCATATTCCAGGCTGTTCCAAATATTATATCTATTGCACATAATCTCTGATCATTCCTTGTACAGCTTCCATAGCTGAGGAGCCACTACTGAGAAGGCCCTGTCTCTCGTCCCCACCAATTGTACTTGAGATGGAGGTGGAACCGAGAGCAGGGCCTCCTCAGATGATCTTAATCTCCAAGGTGGTTCATAGAGGGAGAGAGGTTGGGACAGGTAAGCTGGGCCGGAACTGTTTAGGGCTTTATAGGCTAAAAAACAACAAAACACAGACGGGCCAAAAATTAAAGCCACAGGTGTAGTCAAATGTAATCTATATATATAAAATGATAAGTGTCGTGTTTCCTGGCTCCAAAACAAAGAAACCACACGAGGCAGAAACTCAAAGACATCCCACATACACCCAAAACCCTATTCGCTATGTTCTTAGCAAAAAAAAAAAACCTTAAAAAAATAATTGACAACGGCCAAAAACCCTAAAAAACCTTTGGGACTACAAGTCCCAGAAACCCCTGTGCCTGGAACCAAAAGAACTGCCCATGGCCCTGGCGCGAAACAGCGCCTACTCTTCCCCCTCCCATATGGAAAAAACCTCCCTTAAGGCTCCCCCCGCTTGCTCGCTCGCTCGGCCCCTCCCTCCTGCCTCCGCTCCAGGGAAAGAAAGAGCCCCCTTCGAGGCCCCTGCGGCCTCCACAAGCGGCGGCTGTGGCCTGCTTGCCCTGGGCGGCCATTGCCTCCGCCCCCTTGGGGCCTGACCAAGGAGGAGGAAGCGCCGCCACCGCCTGGAGCTTTGCCATCGCAACACCCAGGAGGAAGAGGAGGAAGAAGCGGGGCCCTTGGCAGCACAGGCGGGGGAAAGCGGAAAGCACCCTCCTCCCTCCCTTCTCCTCAGGCCCTCCTCCTCCTGCTAAGGGAGGAAGGGAGGAAGGAAACGACGGAGGAAAAAGGGAGGAAGCAAAGGAAGGTAGGATGGATAGACTGATGGAAAGAAGGAAGGGGGAAGGAGAAAGGAAGGGATAAAAACATGCGCACAGGGAGGGGGAGGACGGGGTGAAGGGGGAGAAAGAAAGGAAGAGGAAGGAAGGAAGAAAGGAAGAGGGAGAATGGAGGAAATAAGGAAGGGGAGATAAGGAGGGGAAACAGGAAAGGGTGAAGGGCGAGAAAGAAAGGAAGAGGAAGGAAGGAAGGAAGGAAGAGGGAGAATGGAGAAAATAAGGAAGGGGAGAGAAGGAAAGAGAGCAGGAAAAGGTGAAGGGGGAGAAAGAAGGGAAGGGGAAGGAAGAAAGGAAGAGGGAGAATGGAGGAAATAAGGAAGGGGAGATAAGGAGGGAAAAGGAAAGAAAACAGGAAAGGGTGAACGGGGAGAAAGGAAGGAAGAGGGAGAATGGAGGAAATAAGGAAGGGGAGAGAAGGAAAGAGAGCAGGAAAAGGTGAAGGGGGAGAAAGAAAGGAAGGGGAAGGAAGAAAGGAAGAGGGAGAATGGAGGAAATAAGGAAGGGGAGATAAGGAGGGAAAAGGAAAGAAAACAGGAAAGGGTGAACGGGGAGAAAGAAAGGAAGAGGGAGAATGGAGGAAATAAGGAAGGGGAGAGAAGGAAGGAAAGCAGGAAAAGGTGAAGGGGACAAAGAAAGGGTTGCACACATGCACACATATATACATGCACATATACATAAGAACACACACATACACAATATACATATACACACAAACATAAGCACACACATACACACACATATACATGCACATATACATAAGAACACACACATACACAATATACATATACACATATACACACAAGCATAAGCACACCTATACATAAAGACATGCACACATACACATATATACATGCACATATACATAAGAACACACACATACACAATATACATATACACACAAACATAAGCACACACATACACACACATATACATGCACATATACATAAGAACACACACATACACAATATACATATACACATATACACACAAACATAAGCACACACATACACACACATATACATAAAGACATACACACATATATACATGCACATATACATAAGAACACACACATACACAATATACATATACACATATACACACAAACATAAGCACACACACATATACATAAAGACATGCACACATACACACATATATACATGCACATATACATAAGAACACACACATACACAATATACACATACACATATACACACAAAATAAGCACACAAATACACACACGCACCATGTGGGTAGAAGGGGTTAGCCACAGACTATGGCACAGCAACGCGTGCACGGGTCAGCTAGTATGTGTATATACCACAAGGTGGTGCTGGCGGACTAAGGCTAAAGCCAGCATTTTGAATTGTGCTGGGTAGCAGACTGGTAGCCATTGGAGTTGGCATAACAGGGAGGTTGTATGCTCCCTGTACCCTGCTCCAGTGAGTAATCTGGCTGATGGCCATTGGACCAATTGAAGCTTCCATACAGTCTTCACAGGCAACCCCACATAGAGTGTGTTGCAGTAGTCTATATGGGATGTAACCAGAGAATGGACTACCATGGCCAAGTCTGACTTCCCAAGGTATGGGCACAACTGTCGCACAAGCTTTAGTTGTGCAAAAGCTCCCCTGCTCACTGCTGAAACCTGGGGTTCCAGGCTCAGCAAGTCAGGGTTGGGGGTGGTGTATCTAATATATTTTTACATTTCTTTCCTAGTAAGCTCTTCAGATCATATACATCTTTCATCTTTTACTGAGGATTTCTTCCTTTTCTTGTACAGTTCGATCGCATTAATCGAATGAAGCAAGCTGCAGAACTGTTCCTCCTACAGATTATTGAAACAGGTTCCTGGGCTGGAATTGTTGTATTCAATAGTCAAGCATTAACGAAGATGTTTTTGCAACAGATTACTGGTGATAGTGTCCGTCAAACCCTTTCATCTAATCTGCCAACTGAAGCAGGTGGAGGAACCAATATATGTTCTGGAATACGTGAGGGATTTCAGGTGAAGAACATTCTCCAGATCCATTTATCCTTATGTTTTTATTAGATGTATCTATTTATCCAATTGTTTTGCACTCTACCATTTGAAAGTATAAATTAGTGTGCATGTATGTACCTTTTGGGGTATGGATGAAAGATGCAGTTACCAGAGACTGCCACTTGGTGGCAGCAGTAAAAAGGGGAGTCTTGGCTCAGAATTGCTGCTGATACTAGTATACTAGGGCCCTTCCGGACAGGCCCTATATATATCCCAGGATCTGATTCCAGGTTTTTTGTTTATCCCAGATTATCTTGCAGAGCGGACTCATATAATCCAGTTGAAAGCAGAAAACCTGGGATCAGGTCCTTGGATATAGGACTTATCTGGAAGGGCCCCTAGTCATCTAGAAAAGAAGTTTCAAAAACAAGGGGAAATCTTGGAGTACCCGTTTTAATTTTGCTATGCAATATTAGCTTCCTCCTTCTTATAATCACTTCTCCCTCCATGCCTTAAGTGTTGGTCAAATATGACCCCTGGAGCTCCATATTTGTCTCAGTTTGTTTATCCTCATCCTGCCCATTACCTCCTCCAGGCATTCATTCAGGGGAGACACACTATCCTTAGCCAGAGCTGCTTGGAAGGCAAGGAGAAATATATTTGGGTATCATCAGCATAGTGATAACACCCCATCCCATGCCTATGAATAATCTTTCTCAGCAGTTTCATGTAAACGTTAAAAGCACTGGGGACTGTGTTAGATGGGGTTACACTTCCCCTGAAGACGCAGGTTCGCAGCTTGGGAGTGATCCTGGATTCATCGCTGAGCCTGGAAGGCCAGGTCTCGGCGGTGGCCAGGGGAGCTTTTGCAGTTAAGACTCGTGCTCCAGCTGCGCCTGTACCTTGGGAAGTCCACGCTCTGGTCACATCCCGAATAGATTACTGCAACGCACTCTGCGTGGGGCTGCCTTTGAAGACAGTTCGGAAATTGCAATTAGTCCAGCAGGCTGCAGCCAGATTACTAAGGGGAGCTACATTCAGGGAGCATACCACCCCCCTGTTGTGTCAACTCCACTGACTGCCTGTCCAATTCCGAGCTCAATTCAAAGTGCTGGTTTTGACCTTTAAAGCTCTATACGGTTCTGACCCAGCTTACTTGTCCGAACACATCAGCCGCTACATCCCACCTCGTAATCTAAGATCATCCGGGGAGGCCCTGCTCTCGCTCCCGCCTACTTCTCAAATGTGGCTGGTGGGGACGAGGGATAGGGCCTTCTCAGTGGTGGCTCCCCACCTGTGGAATGTGCTCCCTATCGATGTACTATCCACCTCATCCCTCCTGGCATTCAGGAAAAAAGTAAAATCCTGGCTGTGGGACCAGGCGTTTGCACACCAACACAAGGCAGCACTTTAGATGGGATTTTAATGGAAAGTGGATGAATAGGGCCAATGCTTTTATGGACAGAACATTGTTTTAATCTGGAATGAATGCGCATGATGTTTAGGTAATTGTATTTTAATGTAATGTATTTAATTGTTGAAGGGTTCTGGGGTCTTATATTGTTATTGTGTGGGCATCGAATTGCTCCTTACTGTAAGCTTCTCTGAGTCCCCCCTCGGGGGTTGAGAAGAGCGGGGTAAACTCCTGAAATAAATAAATAAATAAATAAATAAATAAATAAATAGAATGGCACCTTGTAGAATGACATTTAACAGCTCCTTTCTTGAGGAGCTGCTATCCCCAAGCACCACCATCTGGAACCTGCCTGTGAAGCATGGCCGGAATTGCCGCAGCACAATACTTCTGATTCCCAAACCCCTAGGTGTTCCAGAAGGTGTCGAAAGTCAGTGAGAGGTCTAGAAACACCAACAGAGACACACACTCCTTGTCAGTGTTAAGGGAGGAGATATCATTCACGAAGGTGACCCTAGCAGTCTCAACCCCATATCCTGCTCTGAAGCTGGTTTGAAGTGAGTCAAGCAAGAATGTGCCATCCAAGACAGCCTGGAGTTGGAGGGCAACTGCCTTCTCAATCACATTGTCCAAAGGAAGGAAGGTTGGTCTGTAACCATCACACAGAGGTCCACATCACAATAGCAAAAGAAAGAAAGAAAGAAAGACCTTCTTCCATCAACAAGCAATCCAGGAACCATTTTGTAGCTCACTTCAAAAAATAGTTTGGAAAGCATCCATAACAATTTCAGTGGCTAATGGTGTTTGTATGCTAAGTTTTTTGGAAGGTGCTGTAGCACAACACTTTAGACCTTATCGCACCACTCTATTCTGTCATATTTTTCTGTTTGAAATCTATGCCAGCCATTCTCTGTAGAGTAGCTGAGGGTTGATGCTCTCTATCATGCAGTGACACATTTACCCTTTAATAATGTAATTCACACATTTTCCCCACTGCGTTTATGGTGCAGTTACTGACTCCTGTATCCTTCCTCTCACTTCATGATCCATAATAACAATAACACGATGATGGCATAACTGAGCCCCATTCACATCACATGCATCGGTTCCCAATGTATCATTCAGGGAAGAAAATGGTATGAGAAATCCACAGTGTTAAAAAGTTTTAATGACTCTGCCCTGCAACAATGTCTGGACTGAGACATTGAGGCCCTACCACACAGCCATATAACCCAGAATATCAAGGCAGATAATCCAAAGTATCTGCTTTGAACTGGATTATTTGAGTCCACACTGCCATAAAACCTAGTTCAATGTGGATTTATTACAGCAGTGCGGAAGGGGCCTGAGACAAAAGTGGGACTAACACATCACTAGGGGCCCTTCCACACAGCCCTATATCCCAGAATATCAAGGCAGAATATCCCACAATATCTGCTTTGAACTGGGTTATTTGAGTCCACACTCAGATAATGTGGGATCTCTTACAGCTGATAAAATTTTGTCTTTTCTTGTCTATTTAGGTATTTTTACACAAATATTCAAGTACAGAAGGATGTGAAATTGTGCTCTTGACCGATGGAGAAGATTCACGTGTAAGCTCATGCTTTGCTGAAGTTGAAAGGAGTGGATCTATAATCCATACCATTGCTTTGGGGCCAAGTGCTGCAAAAGAACTAGAAATATTGGCAGACAGGACAGGTAAGGCAACAAGTGGAATAATAGGTTTTACAAAACATCTGCACCACACTTGCAGATTATCAATGAACTAACAATAACTGTAATATAATTAATGCAAAATGGATAATATTTTATTTTACATGTTTTAGGAGGTTTGACATTTTCTGCCACTGATAGTTTGGATTCCAATGGTCTCATAGATGCTTTCAGTGGGATTTCATCTGGAAGTGGAGATATCAGTCAACAAACTATTCAGGTCAGGATTTCAAGGACTTGTGAGGAAACAAGAGCTACATCTTAGTAATAGAATAGGTGCTTGATGAGCTTTTTAAAAGAAATATACACAGGGGAATGAGAACTCTATGGGAAATTTGGTGGAGCGGGGAAGGGAAAATCAAACTGCTGCTGCTGTTCAAAAATGTCAAAATGTACTAATCCAGGTTCAGTGATATATGACAAAGGCCAGTTTATACATATTTCATTTTTCACTTATAAGGCAAACAAGAAAGTTATGGAGAGGAATCACTGGAAAAAGGACAGTAATTGAATCCTCTCCTCGCAGCATCACAGTCCCAATTTCAGTTGCTGATTTTTCCTAAAATCTAAATGTAAAAGTTTTTGTTATGATCTCTTCCAGTGTAGTGCGATCACATTTTCCAAAATTAATAATAAAAATGAAACACATGGTTGATTTATGCAGAAAATAAGAAATAGATTTTTTTCTGTTTAGAAGATGTTTCTGCACATAAATATTTTCTTCCATACAGAAAAATCTGTTTTATGTACAGAAAAAGCAACTATAGCTCAAACAGATTTGTGTATGGCTAAACCAGTGTTGAGTATTCCTTATCCAAAATGCTTGAAGTGTTTTGGATTTGGGATTTTTCCCCAGACTTTGGAATACCTTTATTTGTGTGTGTGTGTATATACACACATAATGAAATATCATGGAGATGGGACCCACAAAATTAATGCATGTTTCATATATAACTTTATACCAGTGGTTCCCAAACTGTGTTCTGTGGAACAAAGATTGTAGTTCAGCACAAAAACTTTTAAATCTTTTTTTAAACTATGCAATTTTACTTTTCTCCTAAGTAGTATACATTAAATATTTTCCTAACAGCTTGAAAGTAAAGGACAACAACTAAGTCCCAATAGATGGATGGATGGAATTATATCCATTGACAAATCCGTGGGGAATGACACTTTCTTTGTAGTCACATGGAGTGAGAACACAAATCCGCCAAGAATTAGTTTGTCAGATCCCAAAGGAAAAACCTACACTGAGACAGACTTTGTAATCGATAACACCAACATCCGAACAGCTCGACTCAAGATTCCTGAGACTGCAGAGGTAGAAGTGACACTTTCTTTCAGACTTATATATCCAATCCTAAGAATGTGCCTGTTTTTTATTTTATAAAAAAGACAATACATAGATGGTTGGCTTAACTACAAGGACTACAGCTGTTCTAATAAAGGGTTGTGCCACTGATGCTTAAATAGAACAACTGCTTCTATATTTAGGGAGAAATTATTTATTTCCAGAAGTACTACATGTGCTATTTTATATTTTTATATATTCCAGACAGGAGACTGGGTTTACAAAATTCTGAATACACACACAACAGCGCAAGGGGTGTCCATAACAGTCACCACACGAGCAGCATCTGCAACTGTACCTCCAGTGGTGGTGAAGTCTTATCTGAACAGAGAGAGCAACGTGTATCCTAATGCAATAATCATTTATGTAGAAGTCAGACAAGGGTTGGCACCTGTGGTCGGTGCCAATGTCACAGTCACTATTGAATCAGCATCTGGAAAATCTGTACAACTCCAGCTCCCCGATGATGGTTTGGGTAAGTTAATTTTAAGATCATATGTTATTTCATGGTTTAGAATTTGCTTAAGTGTATTAACTGAAGATTTTTTTGGGTGGGTGGATTGGATCATTTTGCATATGCTATCCCACTGACTTGTCAATTGCTTATTCTTCTCCAAAATCAACTGCATGCGACCAATTCCACAGAAAGTACAAGAAATAATTGTTTTTGACTGATTGACATGATTGTGTTCATAGTGCTCTTACAGACCCTTAAAGTCTTTTGAGACATGGAGCTACAGTCAAGAGCCAAACTACATTACAATAATGATGTGTTTTACCCTTAAAGGTAACATTTTCTTTTAGTCACCATACCAATCTTCACCCTCCCGTACATTTAAGCTGCATCAAGACGATGGTGGTTTTGGCATTTTGCTCGCAACAGATGTCCAACCTGGTTTGCATGGCAGATTTGAAACTCTCTTGACAAACTAGGTTAATCTCTCCTTGTCTGGAGCATTTCCTATAAAAACAGGGATAGATAGTTTGGCATGAACATTTCTTACATGTAGATGTTGTCAACAACAAAATATTTGTTTTAGATTGTCATTTCAACATTTGTGTACTAAGGTCCTGATATTCTGAAAGGTGATGGAATCTACTCAAGGTATTTCACATGTTTCAAAGATAATGGCAGATACAACCTAAAGGTCAATGTCCAAGGAAAAGACAAGACCGTCAGACGAGTCCGCAGGCAAAGCCAATCTCTCTATGTAACGGGATATGTAGAAAACGGTAAGTATTAAATATGGGATAGCATTACTTTCTAACAAAAGTGCTAAATATTGGGGGTTTAATAATTCTAAAATAATAAAATTAATCCTATAGGGATGTGATAGGTCCTGGGCCGTCTTGCTGGGACTCTCAGAATAACTTTGAGAATGGACGTGTGGTCATTTGTAGTCCCAGGGATTTCGGGTTGTCTTCCTCTGAAAAAAAAGGGGGGGGCCTAAATAGGCTCCAAAAAGCAGATTTATTGTAGTGCAACCAGTTTCCTGGTGGCAGAGTTTTTTCTTTGGTTAATAAAAGTTAATGCAAAATCTCTAAAGAACTCGTAACTTGCCTCAAAGTTGTTCCAAGAGCTAGAGTCATTTAAAGATGCCAAAGGTCCCCCTTTCCCCCTCGATGGCTCCTGCAGTTGCGAAAACTACAAGGCCCCAGCCCAGCGAACCCTCTGGTGAAAACAGGGTTTTCCTATACAGTCCGCCAGCTGGTCAAAGAGGCCAAGGTCACACAAGTCCCACCAGAGCCTCCCGATATGCTCTGTAAACTTGAGGATTGACCTTGGATGGGTTAGGTAGAGAGACTAGCTGGTCAGAGCTGAAGCCCAGAAATCCAGCCAGCACATCCTTTTTAGTGTTCTTTAGGCTCTTCTGGCTCAGAGAGGCTTTTTCCTTCAAGCAAAACTCAGAGGGAGGAGGAGCTTAAGTCCCCGGGAGCAATTTTGGCGCCAAAACCCTGGGCAGACTCAAGTTCCTCCCATACAGAAGAACACACACATTTGCAACTGCAATAATTGTAGAAAAAGGTTGCAAACAGGCAACACTTATAACCAAAGCAATACAAACAGGCCCTCGCAGGGGCCGTAACAGGTCCCTTCTGCTTTTGTGCTGGCATGTTGGCCATCATGTGACATCATGGGACATGATTCTTTGTCTGCTCCCCTCCACCTTACTGTTCCCAATCTGATTGTTTCCTTTACTTTATACATATCTTTGCCTTTTTGTTTTTATTACTGCAATTGTGTAATTGAGCAAAAATTAAAAAAAATAAAACCAGAGATTTGCAGTAATTCAGGAAGGTGAAGTTACTAGGGTGTGCAGAAGTATGACTGCAGAACTATGGAATGGTGAGCTGCCATAATTGTGCTATTGAAGAGAGATGCAATATTAAAGATATTCAACCTGATATGTTTCTATGAATAATGATAATGCGACTGTAGTGGAATAAGGAATTTTGAGATCAGTTCCTATGATAAAGGATGATGAAAAGCTAGAAGAATATGGCTTCCACCATATAAACAGTTCTGTTATAAAACTGCAAGTTTTAATATGGGTAAATATTTGAGAGAACAAAGTGATTGAAGATAATGAACAAAAACAATAAATCACACAGATATGCAGAATAATGTCTAGCACTTGTGATCACACACTCTGATGCACACATTTATTTGTCATAGGTGAGATAAAACTAAATCCACCAAGACCTCGTCCTAGTGAGGATGAAATCCAGGCAAATGTGGGAAATTTCAGTAGAACGGCATCAGGGGGTTCTTTTGTCATGACTGGTGTGCCTCCTGGGAATCCACCCGATGTCTTCCCTCCCTGTAAAATCACTGACCTTGAGGTAGAACTCAGTAAAGATAAGGAATTCCTTTTGTTCTGGACAGCGCCTGGGAATGATTATGATGTAGGGAAAGGTAAGTTAAATTTCGATGGGCATATTTAGCCTGAAAAAGAGAAGATTGAGAGGAGACATGATGGCCATGTATAAATATGTGAGGGGAAGTCATAGGGAGGAGGGAGCAAGCTTGTTTTCTTCTGCCCTGGAGACTGGGGCACTGAACAATGGCTTATAGCTACAGGAAAGGAGATTCCACCTGAACATGAGGAAGAACTTCCCGACTGTGAGAGCTGTTCAGTAGAGGAACTCTCTGCCCCAGAGTATGGTGGAGGCTCCTTCTTTGGAGGCTTTTAAGCATCTGTCGGGGGTGTTTTAAATGCGACTATCCTGCTTCTTGGCAGGGGGTTGGACTGGATGGCCCAGCAGGTTTTTTCTAGCTCAATGATTTTACGATTCTATGTTAGGAGCAGCTTGTAGTTCATTGCTCATATAGTGAAAAGTGGCTGTGAGGAAGAATTGATCCAAATAGCAAAGTGATATGAGTTTATTTTGTCTTTCCCTTCTTCTTTCCCCAAACCTAGATTTTCTGGAACACTATGGTTGTGGGAAGAGTAATTTTCTAATTAATTTTTCTATTAGTGTTCTTAGGTTTTCACACCTCTGAAGCTCAGTACTATTTATTTATTTATTTACATTATTTCTACCCCACTCTTCTCAACCCCCGAGGGTGGACTCAGAGCGGCTTGACAAAAGGCAAGCAATTCGATGCCGATACACAATATACAATATACAATATAAAACCATAAACATTCAGCATTAAGATACAGTTAACATTAAACACATAATACACATTCAATTAGGTTAAAACAGTGTTCCGTTCATAACATAAGCATTGAGCCATATCCATCAACTTGCCAGTCCAATTCCAATCCCAAGTGCTGCATTGTGCTAATGTGCAAAGCCTGATCCCGTAATTACGATTTTACTTTTTTCCTGAATGCTAGGAGGGATGGGGTCAATCGTATGTCACTTGGCAGTGCATTCCACAGACGGGGAGCCACCGCCGAGAAGGCCCTATCTCTCATCCCCACCAACCGCATTTGAGAAGTTGGCGGGAGCGAGAGCAGGGCCTCCCCAGATGATCTTAAATTACAAGGTGGGACGTAGAAGCCGATGTGTTCAGATAAGTAAGCTGGGCCAGAACCGTATAGAGCTTTAAAGGTCAAAACCAGCACTTTGAATTGAGCTCGGAAATGGATCTGCAGCCAGTGGAGCTGACACAACAGGGGGGTGGTATGCTCCCTGTATGTAGCTCCAGTTAGTAATCTGGCTGCTGCCCGTTGGACGCCTCACGTAGAGTGCGTTGCCGTAATCTATTCAGGATGTGACCAGAGCGTGGATGACTGTAGCCAGATCAGACTTCCCAAGGAACTAATGCACATGTGTTGTTGACTCTTTATTTTACAGCTGAAAGATATGAAATAAGAATGAATGAAACCCTTTGGAATTAAGAGATGCGACCTTCCATAATGCCACTTCTTTGAACACATCTGGTCTGATACCTGAACTTGCTGGGGTCAAACAGTCCTTTCTGTACATGCCGGGAAAGCTTCAAAGAGAAAATGCCACCTCAATATACTTTGCCATTCGTGCCATTGATGGAAATGACAATGTTGGAGAAATATCTAACATAGCAGGAGTGGTTTTGCTTCCAGATAACACCAGTCCTAATAGTTCCTCTGACAAACATATGCCTCCCTGCATTGTCATTGCCATCTTACTATTGTATCTAATACTGAAAACAATAATACTGGTACCATAATGAGTTAAGTGTATATTTCACCTTTCTGAAAAGAATGATGTTCCAAGACTGAGGTGTAATAACAAGAATAATCACAATGAACAATGCAGTATAACCTGCCTATCTGTGAGGATACCTTCCTGGCTTTTACACAAAATCACTGCAGGATAATCAAGGCTTCCACCAGATAGTGTCTCCTTGGAAATTATGATTATGCTTCTTTGGCATATGGAGAGTCTTTCTATTTAGATTGATGTCTATCTTCCTGCCAGGCTTTTCAGCTATCCAAATGGGGGGAACAGGTGAAATAAAAGACTGGAGAAAGTTTCCACCTGGGTTGGTATATAAATATCTCTACACTTCCATTTCCTTCCAGAGATTTAATTTCCAGCATATTCATGGAGGAAAAAAACCTGTGAGGTTTTATCTAAAATAATTGTAGTGTACTGTGCTTATGGTTGTTGTTTTTTAATTCGTAGGGCTGCAATAAATTAAATATTTCAGTTTTTCAATATTTTACTCAGTTTGGACTAAGAGCAGATGCTGATGTTCCAGTGTGACTTCTTTTACTGCTTTTGAACAGATTGATATGTTTAGATTATCAAATTAAAGTGTTTTCAAAGTCTGTTGGAATACCTTTATTGCTTTCTTACTCTTTATATATTACAAAGTAAAAACATCAAAGCAAATTCTGGGAAAAACCTTTTACATCATAGAGCAAATCTGAAATAGTTTTTGGATTTCGGACACCAAATTCCTGCAATACGAACACTTAAAAAAGTTTTTATGATCACAAATTTTGCAGGCCTGTATTGTGCTTTAAATGTACTTTGTGTGTTTTTACATAGAAATATTTGTTACTTATTTTTTCACTTTTATAAGATTTGTAATAGAACTTTGTTTTATATAGTTGTAAGCCTCTTTGGGTCCTGTTCAAGGACAAAGGTGGGCTATAATAAGATAAAATAAAATAAACCTAAGAGATTGAAGAACATTTCTTTGTTGCTTGGCTGGAAACATATTTTGAACTTGGACAGTTCATTGCTGTGGTTAAGTCTTAATGTTGGGAGAAAAGTGGAATATAAATAAAATAATGGTAGCCATGATTCTATATCACCCATTTAGACACATAGGTACCTTTGTTATGTAACCAAGTAGCATCTCCTGGCCTAATCCCTCCAGTCCCAAATTACAGTTTCCCCTGACAGTTTTCCTATTGATCAGGACTTGGAAGATTGATGTTTCCCTCCCCTCCTGTTCAATAGTCAAAAGCAAAATCCTGTCATCTCAGACCAAAGCTCACATTCAGAAAGGGATGGAAACATTAGTCAGCTGTTTTCTTGAGTCTCTTTTAATAGAGAAAAAACAGGGTATAACTAGAATGATGATAATAGTAATACGAGTACATCATCATCATCGTCATCATCCTCAACCCACCCTCCATTGGTAGAGCAACAGGGCTTTCCACCTTTTTGCATATTAAATCCTTCTGTTTGTTTATTTCTTTAATCTAATCCCCATCATATGTTCTTATTATCCTTTAAAATGCATGGTCATAAATACCTTACTAGTAAACCTTGTGATCCTGGTCACGTCCTTGGGGCCTCCCCTTCTGTCTTGCCTCTCTTCTTGGATTCTCCTCCACTGAAAGGTGGTGATTTAAGAATGAAGATCTCTGCCTGTGTCATCCCACCAGGGTGGGGTGGGTGGGAGGGGAGCATCATATATCCATGGCACTATGTCCTGTTGCATTAGAAAGCAAATTGTATCATTTCTCAGGTCCCGTCACACATCGTTCTTTCTTGCCTTTTCTCCTGAGATCATCCATTTTCAGATTTATCACAAGGATGAGTGCAGTTCCCACCCACTCCATTTTTTAAAAACCCAAACATTAGGGGGGGGGGGAATGTTGGAAATAATAGACTTTCCCTTCTGAACCTGCTACTCCCAAGGAGACAGGATGCATTGATCTGAGAAGAGAGACACCATGAGGACACAGACTTTCCCTTCCAATCCTGTTATTCCTGAGGCGACAGGAGGCATTGATCTGCATCTCCTCTTCTCTGGGCTCCTCTCCTTCCTCTCAATTTTATTGCTCTCAATCACGAAAGTCCGAAACAAAAATACAATCAGCATTAAAATACATCATATAAATAGCACTCAAAAGAATAAAAAGCACTTAACAGTCAGTAAAACCAAACTCAAAAGCAGCCTAACTGGCAAAAAATGACAGCGTTAACAAATAAAGTGCATTTTAACCCGATAAAATGCGCGTTGGCAAGATGCGCTGGGAAAACCAAAAGGGGAAAAGCACAAACGGAGCAGGAAGAAAGGCGTCGTCAAGAGGAGTCCTGGGTCGTCACTGGTGGGCCGTCCTTAGGGTTGAGCAGAAAGCGAAGTCAGAAAAACCGGATCAAGTAGAGGGAGGAGGCAAACAACAACACGAGAAGACAGTCCAGGGTTCAGGCACAACTAATTTCCTTCACCAGACATCAGCTGCACTAAGGCCTCCTCTATACTGCCATATACAATCCAGATTATCTGATTTGAACTGGATTATATGGTGGTGTAGACTCATATAATCCAGTTCAAAATGGTTATCTGGATTTTATACGGCAGTGTAGATGGGGCCTAGGTCCAATCTGCTGGACAGCAGGGCACAAATGGATGGCATTTCCATAACCTTCCCTGTCAGTGCAAGAAGTCGTGATATGAAATTATTTATTTATTTTATTTTATTTGTATTCTATCTTTCTCCCAATATGAACCCAAGGCAGTCACTGAGATATGTGCATTATGCCTTGCCTCTCAGGTCACACTTTAAGGTTGTATGATATGACAGCAATTCTGAATGACTTTAAATAGGGCTCTATGTAGACTGAAATAATTCTCCCTCTCTTTTTCTTTCACTTTATCAATGTCAATATGCTACTCCTTTAAATATACTGTAAAATGTTTATTTAAATCAGCAGCAGTTTCAGAGAAGCGTTGAAATCCACCAAAAGGGATGCTGTATTACCCTGATTATAGGAGCCACTGATGGTGCAATGGGTTAAACTCTTGTGCTGGCAGAACTCCTGACCAAAAGATCGGCAGTTTGAATCTGGGGAGCGGGATGAGCTCCCATCTGTCAGCTCCATATTCTCATGCAGGGACACGAGAGAAGCCTCCCATAGGATGGCAAAACATACAGGCGTCCCTCTGTCAATAAAACATAACATTTTCATTTGCAGACTGCCAATGAACATATCTCAAACCAGATGTGCCTGGGTGATTTGCAGTTTCTCAAGTCACTCCTCACACACACACACACACACACACACACACAAAACCCCAAAATCCTGAGTAAGCAAAAAGTATGTTATGATATATGTGTGCAGCATCACACTTTTTCCTGAGGGCCACTAATGGCATTTTGAACTCTTGTCTGGTAGAACCTGACCAGCTGGTGTCAATCCATGAAGAGAGGCAGATAAAAAGCAATTTATTATTATTATTATTATTATTATTAGGAGTTGTAGTTTTCCCAAAAATAAGTCCAACAGCAAAATTGAGTGCATCCATTGCAACCCATCACGAATGTATTGAATTATAAAATAATATTAATATATAATTAAATATAAATAATAAAATTGATGTAATATTCAAACAATGTTCCAGAAGATGACATGACTGCATTTGAATAACGTAGATTTTGTACATGAGTAAATGTGGATTGTTATATATGAAAAAATGACATCCCCTGAAAATAAGCCTTATTGCATCTTTTGAAGCTAAAATTAAGATAATATATTTTCGGAGTAATATGGTACTACTATTACTTCACAGTTAATTTAGAGTCATGATTGAATGCCTGTAACCTAATGGGAATGTGTCATCTCTACCATGTTTTTCAGTTGACAGATATGAAATAAAAATGAGTGAACATCCATTGAACTTAATGGAGACTAACTTTCCTAAAGCCACCTCTTTGAACACTGCTGATCTGATACCTGAATTAGCTGGAACCAAACAGTCCTTTCGGTATAAGCCAGAAAAGCTCTCAAAAGAAAATGGCACCTTCGTCTACTTTGCCATTCGTACAATTGATGGCAGTAACAATGTTGGAGAAGTATCCAAAGTGTCTGTCAATTTGCCTCAATAAACAATATGTAGCTCATAGATCTAGATCTTTCAAAATCAAGGATGCCATCACCTGCAAATCAGAGGGTGCATTTATTGAGCCTCAATAAAATCTAATATTTCCTGGGGCTTGAACGGGTTAAAACCCATCCCCATGGTGACATTAGACAACAGCTTCTACGCAAGGAAAGTGCTTGGATTTCGATGGTCAGAAGTGAGACCCCTGCTGGCCTAAATGAGCCTTTAAGCATTTCCAACCTTTTGAGTTAAGCCAATTAATTCCCTTGATATTTCACAGCTGCTCTAAGGGTATTTATACCCCACCCTTTTATTCCTCCCCACCGTATGTCGGTCATACCCACCATTGATGCTACTTGGATATTACATACAGGTATGTTGCCTACCTTGCCTTTGTTTCCACCCTTTTTCCTGTGACTGGATATATTCTGAGCAAGATTTGCTATAATTTATTCTAGACCTACTGAAATTCCCCTCTGAAGCCACAGATATACCTGTGTTCATTTTCGCCCTGAAGATGGACCCATTGAGGTCCGAAACGGGTGCAGCGCAGCGGTAAATCCACGTAGGCGTTTGCTTCGGTTGCTTCGTCTCATCTAGACATCCCTTTTCGTCTCCATCAGGATTGGGAGCTTCGGAAGCAAGCCAGCCGCTGTACATCAGTTCCAATTACTTTTGCTAGTTACATTAGGCTATACAGCCAGCTGTCTATATGCTTGCATAGTGCTACGGCACTTTGGCCCCCGTTTGCGGCTTGCTTTCTTTCCCCCTCCAGCCCCCCTCCTTCTGAGTGGGATTCATTGACACCACCGGTCTTACAGCGACCACGGAGGTTCACGGTATCTGGCTAGTGCATCTACATGATTCACTTGGCCCTATTTGCACATTATTATGATTATTTTGGGGCTTCTCCCCGTTATTGAACGATATTGGACTTTATTTTGAATCGTCATCCATGAGCAACGCCCCTCACTGAGTGACGCGATACCTGGGCGACTACCCTTCAGGACGCGCTTCGGTGACGTCACCACCTTATAGATCTACGAATCAACTAGAGGCCACTCAGCCCGTGTGTTACTCTATATTGTCTTATTGTGAATCGTTATCCATGAGTAACGCCCCTTATTGAGTGACGCGATACCTGGGCGACTACCCTACAGGACGCGCTTCGGTGACGTCACCACTTTATAGATCTACGAATCAGCTAGAGCCCATTCAGCTAGTGTGCTACTTTATATTGCTTTGGGGCTTCTCCCTTTCATTTAGCTTCATTTGTTCACTAGCAGTGCTACATTTACTATTCCTATTGCTATTTGCACTATTTGGGCGACGGACCTACAGGGTGCGCTATATGACGTCACAGATCCAATCACTTGGGGTTCTCTAGAGCTAATAGAGCCTAGAATGACACATAGAGATATCGTGTAGCCTCCCATATTGGGCATTGTCCACCTGGAACTCTGAGCATCGTTTTTTCATCTCCTTCGGTATATTTTGTCTCATTTAATACATGTGATATATGAAATTGTTTATCTTTCTAACTTAGGCTGAGGCCTGGTGGTTCGATATGTTTGCTATTGCAACTGAGATGTGATTGTTACATGATTGTCACCTACTTTGTTATATGATTGATGTACTGTCATTCATTTTGAATTTTCACTTCCCACCTGGAAGGCATTGTATCTGATTCATGATTATATGTATGTAAATTGTAATTTCTTACTGATATGCATTACCACTGATGCCAGACGCATTGTCCTATATTAGGCATTGGGATGTTCTTTTTACTCTTTGCTATATATTACAGTATATTGATATTTTGCTACCCCTGTGTGTAGTTACTGGTTATTCAGAGTGATTTTTTCTCTCAGTGTGTTTCTTCTATAGTATACAGCCTTGCCATTCTTTTTGCCATTGCTGGCATAACGTTCTATATTTTACATAAGCGGAAAACAAAGCGTCCTGCGAGCTAGCATGGATCAAATTAGTGTTCCGTGAATATCTACATGTTTCCATCCCAATGGTGATTCTCCATAAATTGTATACAAAACATCAACAGCATGAAGCTGATCTGCTTTTTAAATGTATAATCTCATTGTCGGTTGGTGAAGGGACAATGGGACATATAATCCCATATATCCACAGTTAGCAGAGTAAAAACAGCAAAAGGTGTCTGATGGGTTATTGGCAAAATAGAAGCAAAAAGAACAAAGATTGGCTT